>CAWUFW010002200.1:1800000-2356673 GCA_963921515.1 Calotriton arnoldi
CCCCATGAGTGGGGATGATGGTAGTGACAGGCATCCAGCCCCCCCTGAGTAGGGATGGTGGTGGTGGTAGGCATCCAGGCCCACATGAGTAGGGGTGGTGTTAGTGGTAGGCATCCATCCCCCTATGAGTGGGGATGGTAGTAGTGACAGGCATCCAGGCCCACATGAGTAGGGGTGGTGGTAGTGGTAGGCATCCAGCCCCCCATGAGTGGGGATGGTGGTAGTGACAGGCATCCAGCCCCCCCTGAGTAGGGGTGGTGGTGGTGGTGGTAGGCATCCAGGCCCCCATGAGTGGGGGTGGTGTTAGTGGTAGGCATCCATCCCCCTATGAGTGGGGATGGTAGTAGTGACAGGCATCCAGGCCCACATGAGTAGGGGTGGTGGTAGTGGTAGGCATCCAGCCCCCCATGAGTGGGGATGGTGGTAGTGACAGGCATCCAGCCCCCCCTGAGTAGGGGTGGTGGTTGTGGTAGGCATCCAGGCCCCCATGAGTAGGGGTGGTGGTGGTGGTAGGCATCCAGGCCCCCATGAGTAGGGGTGGTGGTTGTGGTAGGCATCCAGGTCCCCATGAGTAGGGGTGGTGGTAGTGGTAGGCATCCATCCCCCTATGAGTGGGGATGGTAGTAGTGACAGGCATCCAGGCCCACATGAGATGGGGTGGTGGTTGTGGTAGGCATCCAGGCCCCCATGAGTAGGGGTGGTGGTTGTGGTAGGCATCCAGGCCCCCATGAGTAGGGGTGGTGGTAGTGGTAGGCATACAGCCCCCCATGAGTGGGGATGGTGATAGTGACAGGCATCCAGCCCCCCGAGTAGGGGTGGTGGTGGTGGTGGTTGGCATCCAAATCCCCATGAGTGGGGATGGTGGTAGTGACAGGCATCCAGCCCCCCCTGAGTAGGGGTGGTGGTGGTGTTAGGCATCCAGCCCCCCATGAGTAGGGGTGGTGGTTGTGGTAGGCATCCAGGCCCCCCTGAGTAGGGGTGGTGTTAGTGGTAGGCATCCATCCCCCTATGAGTGGGGATGGTAGTAGTGACAGGCATCCAGGCCCCCCTGAGTAGGGGTGGTGTTAGTGGTAGGCATCCATCCCCCTATGAGTGGGGATGGTAGTAGTGACAGGCATCCAGCCCCCCCTGAGTAGGGGTGGTGGTAGTGGTAGGCATCCAGCCCCCCATGAGTAGGGGTGGTGGTAGTGGTAGGCATCCAGGCCCCTATGGGTGTGTATGGCATTGGTGATTGCCATCCCGCCCCTATGGTTCTGCTGTTGCTAGTGTAAGTCATTTCTGCATCCCTATGTGTGTGTGACATATGTCGGGTACGTGTCGTTTGTTTGTGTTGTGGGTGTTTGACTTACAGTCTGCGCCGTACGCGTCCGTACCGGTTCCGGTAATAGATGTAGAGTATTGGTAGGACCTGCGCGATGGGATTCATGGTTGGGTCGTCTCGTTCGTGTTTCTCGTGGCTTCGACTCGTACTCGTCGCTGGCTTGTTCGTCTCGTAGCCGTGGATCGTCTTGTGGCGCGAATCGGAGCTTATGTGCAGCTCTCCCGGATGCTCTGACGTGCCGGACGTAGCGACGGGTTCGGCGCGTACGGAAGGCGCATCGTACTAGTCCGGCCGGAAGGTGCTGTATATTTGCTTCCGTGCGACTCGATTCGGCTCGGGGGGGAACAGGAGCTGGAATGGGTACGTACGGCTGGGTCGGGATCTAGGCAGTTAAGCGCATCGTACTTGCTCGTTCAGACGAATGTTCGAATCGGTCGGGAAACACGCGTTCGGCTTGGTTTTTTTCCGGACGAATAGTGTTAGGTGCGCTTCCGGCCGAGATCGGAATCGACCCCTAAGTCTTGTCTGGGAGGTGGTCACACCTCCCTGTGACAGGAAACCTATTGTTCTACCATCCCCTGCTCGTGCTCAGCTCAGCAGCAGGAGAGAGAATCATGTCTTCGTGTCTGTCATCGGCAGCAACACTAGCTTGCTAGCAGACCCTGAAAGGCTGTTTACCGGGAGTACTGGGGGCTCCCCGTAGGAGCCCCCCCAAATGCATGCAATCATACTACCAACACCGGTAACGGTGTTGGGGTATGATTCCAACATTTTTGATGCCAAACATGCCCAGGTTTGGCACTGCCAATATATAGTTAGCTATCGCGTAATGACGCATGGCCACTATATGTATCAAAATGACTGACCGCACTTACAAATCATGGAGAATCGATTCCGGGGTTTGTAGGGGGTGTCCTGCTCATGCAGGGGCACCTCACACTTATAACCCAGCACCCTGCCTTCAGGATTGAAAGGTCTGTCTTAGGGGTGACTTATAGGTTTTAAGTGTAGTTACCTCAGATTTAAGGAAACGTAGATCTGCAGTAAGTGGTGCTAGCACCAGCTTACACAGGCTGCAATGGCAGGCCTGTAGTCACAGTTTGAGTGGTCTCTCATGGGTGGCATAATACATGTTACAGCCCATGGGAGACCCCTGGTGTACCTATTCCCTGGGTGCCTTAGTACTATATACTCAGGACTTACAAGGGTACACCAGTAGCCAATTGTCGAGGTACCAAAGTACTTACCATGTCAAATTTAGGGAGGAAGCACAGTGGCTGGGGTCCTGAATAGAAGGATCCCAGCCAGACTAGTAAAAAAAACATACTGAAACCAGCAAAAACTGGGGTTAAACATAAAAGCAGATCCTACTTTCCTACAGGTGGACTCCCCAGGACATTGCATCTGAACCAGTCACAGGGGATGTGGTCCCCGTGGCCATTAATGATTCAGGGCGAAGGGCCATGTAGTCCCCTCCCCTTTATGAACACAGCCCGGGGGTGGGCTCCGCAGGGCTTTCAGTAAATAAATGTGGCCCGGCCACCAATGTTTGTTCGATCCTGCGAGTGTCTCGCAAGATCGTCACATTTCTTCCTATTTGTTTTTCTTTTTTTGGCCCGGGGGGGTTGGTCCCTCTGGGTCCCCCCATGGGGACTAGGGCGTCAGGGTATCCCTACCCTGTCCCCATGTATATTTATGTTCTCATAACTTCAGGACAGGGGACTAAGTCCCCGAGTCCTGTAATAGCTGCCAGCAGCATTTTTCTCATATTGCTGGCAGCCAGTCAGAGCGCTCGCTCTCGCGGGAGTCAGACTCCCACGGCAGCGAGATCACCCAAGGGAAATAAAGCTCCCTGGGCCAATCAGAATGCTGTATTTTTAAACTGGCACTCCTGCAACAGTCTAGAGCTGCCTAAATATACAATAGTTTTTTTCTCAAAAACTACTGAAGGGATTTACATCAAATCATGGCCCCCCTTCCATGGGCCGATTTTGGTCCTGGGGACCCCATCACCTGGGGCCTGCTCTTTTTTTTTTTTTTTTTAACCACACAAGGGAGGAGGGCCACGTGGCCCCCCTCCCGGGGCCGATTTTGGCCTCAGAACCCATCCCCCGGGGCCAGGCCTTTATATATTTTTTTAAGGGGATAGGGGGCCGCACAGCCCCCCTCCCCAGGCCGATTTCAGCCCCGGGGACCCGATACTCCGGGGCCAGGCCTTTTTTTTTTCCTTAATATTTTCTTTCGAAGGAGGGGGGCTGAGCGACCCCCCCCTCCAGGGCCATTTTCGGCCCAGGGAACCCCATCCCCCGGGGCCAGGTCACTTTGTTGGGGACCGTGGGGGAGCCTGAAGGCCCCCGTGGTCCCTGCTGGCTCCCCGCCTCCAGCGGGAGCCAGTATTGCTTTTAAACACAGGGAGATGCTGACAGGCAGCTCCCTGTGTGTAAAAGCAAAATGTGCTCCGCTTTGAGCAAGCGAGAGCGAAATGCTCTCGCTTGCTCAAAGCAGAGCAATGTTTGCTACGGCATGGCCGGAGCGGTGCTCTCGCCATACCATAGCAAACTGCAATGTCCCGGGGGTGGGCCCCCCCGACATTGCTAGAGCCAACCCTGGTGGGGGGTGGCGGTCCCCAGGGCCATTATTGGCTCTGGAAGGGGGGCTGCATGGCCCCCCTCCTTTGTTTTTCCCCATGCGGGCCCCCCGCATTTCTTAAAATTTTTTGCCTCAGGGCAGTGGTGGGCCCTCGGGCTACGGGGAGTCCGTGCGACCCCGCAATGTATTATATTAAAGCCCAGGGAATGTGGCGGTCCCCGGGGCTGCGGGGGGTCCGTGAGGCCCCCCGCACTAATTTGTAATAAAGCCCCGGGGAGGTAGGGGTCCCCGGGGCTACTATAAGCTTCAGGAGGGTGGCCCTGTGCGGCCCCCTCCATTTTCAAACTCCAATGCCCTTTGGACCTGGCTCACTGGGGGTCCAAGTAAACTTTAAACGGGAGACCGCGTTTTTTTAACACAATCTCGGAAAAATTTGCAGATCCGCCCGTAGGTTTTACCGAGATTTGTTTTAAAAAAAATGCTTTTTAGCCATGGCGGGGTCGCTGGGAGACCCCTGCACCACGGCCAGGGGCTCAGGGTGTCCCTACCCAGGCCCCTTTTCTTTTTTTGTGGGACTTGTCTTCAAGCCGAGTCAGATGGCTGCCATCACTTCCTGGTTGAAGTGATGGCAGCCAATCAAATTTTTGTAGGATTCGCGAGTCCACTGCAAGGACTCACATCCCCAGATATCAATATTTTTTTAAGTTAGATATCTGAAAAACTACTTTTACACAAAATCACCAAAAGCAAGCTTTCTGGACCCACATCTAGCTTTCTGCCAAATTTGGTGTAATTCCGTTCAGCCCCCTATGTTCTCAGCCTCCGCTTGACGGATCACCCTGAAACTTTCAGCACAGCAGCTGAACCAAAAAGAGGAAGTTTTGTGAAAATTTCATGGAGATTCGTCATGTGAGACCAAAGTTATTGGCAACACAAAAGAACACTTTTCCTATGGAAACTTTGGTCCTAACTATAACTGCCAGTAGGATATATATATATATATATATATATATATATATATATGTTATCCAATGTGCTTTGCGCATGGGAGGTCACTCGACAGCCCCTAGTGACATGCTGCTCTCCCGTATGTCTCACATTTAATAATTCTTGCCGACGCGTTTCAGGGCACCAGCCCCTTCTTCTTGGGCAGCAAGACACGCATTGAATTTTGCATCTGTGTTCACTTACTCACTTTATTCATCCAGTATGACACACCCCCAGTGGGCGTGTGGTAATTGCCTTGTGGGACATTGAGTCCGAGATGCAAGAGAACACCATATTTATATCCTTTAGTAAGGTCAAAAGCATGGCTTGCATTGAAAAGTCATTATAAACCTTGGTAGGTAGCGATTCACTCGGCGGAGCTAATTGGCATATGGCGCTGTACTGGCAGTATTCCAACAGTTCAGAACTGCAGTCACACAAGCTGGTTGTTTAAGTCCCTCTCCAGCCTGTGTTGGTGCTCCTCCCCACGGCCAGCCGCCGTGTAAAATTATGTTATCCAATGTGCTTTGCGCATGGGAGGTCACTCGACAGCCCCTAGTGACATGCTGCTCCCCCGTATGTCTCACATTTAATAATTCTTGCCGACGCGTTTCAGGGCACCAGCCCCTTCTTCTTGGGCAGCAAGACACGCATTGAATTTTGCATCTGTGTTCACTTACTCACTTTATTCATCCAGTATGACACACCCCCAGTGGGCGTGTGGTAATTGCCTTGTGGGACATTGAGTCCGAGATGCAAGAGAACACCATATTTATATCCTTTAGTAAGGTCAAAAGCATGGCTTGCATTGAAAAGTCATTATAAACCTTGGTAGGTAGCGATTCACTCGGCGGAGCTAATTGGCATATGGCGCTGTACTGGCAGTATTCCAACAGTTCAGAACTGCAGTCATACAAGCTCGTTGTTTAAGTCCCTCTCCAGCCTGTGTTGGTGCTCCTCCCCACGGCCAGCCGCCGTGTAAAATTATGTTATCCAATGTGCTTTGCGCATGGGAGGTCACTCGACAGCCCCTAGTGACATGCTGCTCCCCCGTATGTCTCACATTTAATAATTCTTGCCGACGCGTTTCAGGGCACCAGCCCCTTCTTCTTGGGCAGCAAGACACGCATTGAATTTTGCATCTGTGTTCACTTACTCACTTTATTCATCCAGTATGACACACCCCCAGTGGGCGTGTGGTAATTGCCTTGTGGGACATTGAGTCCGAGATGCAAGAGAACACCATATTTATATCCTTTAGTAAGGTCAAAAGCATGGCTTGCATTGAAAAGTCATTATTAACCTTGGTAGGTAGCGATTCACTCGGCGGAGCTAATTGGCATATGGCGCTGTACTGGCAGTATATATATATGTGTGTGTGTGGACCTAGCATTGTAAAGGCATATGTGTGGTAGAGGCATATGCGTGGTAAAGGCGTATTCATGGAAAAGGCATGCGTGGTAAAGACCGCGTGGTAAAGGCTGTTTCCCTGTGATTGATTGAATCTGTCGTTCTTCGTGTAAGCGTCCCTTGGCTGAAAGGACAAGTTACTTAACTTCGGTAACGCCTTATCTAATTGAGACATGATCTAGCCGCAGATTCCTTACCTTTAAACTTCCAGGTGTCAGGCTGGATCCAAACGATTTTTGATAGCAGTACCCCTGTGGGCTGATAGGTGGCGATGGGTGACTCTGTGTCACGTTGTAGGCGTCGGGTTCGTCGTGATATCCGCGTCGTCTATATATGCGCCACGTCGGCGCTGACGTCAGGCACGACTTTCCACGCTAGAAGCGCAGAGGCATGAAGTGACTGACCGTGGTGTGCCAAAACCAACTAGGGCCCTGAAGGGGAAACAGCCCTGACACTAAACCAATCTGCAGTGCAGGGAAGATGGGTTGGTCAGGAAGGAATCTGCGGCTAGATCATGTCTCTACCAGATAAGGCCTTACCGAAGGTAAGTAACTTGTCCATCTGATAGAGACATCTAGCTGCAGATTCCTTACCTTTGAACAGATATCCAAGCAATACCATCCCTGGAGGAGGGCCTACAAAAAGGTTTTATACCAAGAAGTCCTACAAGATAGAGGGGCCAAAAAGGCCCTCCCTGCGGACCTGAGAATCCATACAGTAGTGTCTGGCAAATGTGTGCAGAGATGCCCTCGTGGCCGCTTGGCAAATGTCAGAAACCAGGACACCATGCTGGAGAGCCGTGGTGGCTGCTTTCGCCCTGGTAGAATGGGCCCTAAGGCCTTCAGGAGGTTGTTTCTCCGCCAAGGTGTAGCATATTTTTATGCAGAGGATGACCCAGCGTGAAATGGTCCTCTTCTGAACTGCTCGCCCCTTCTTTGCTCCAACGTACCCTATGAAGAGTTGGTCGTCCACCCGGAACTCTTTAGTATGACCAAGGTAGAAAGATATTATGCTCTTTTTGGGTCCAGACGGTGGAGACGCTCTTCTTCCTTGGAAGGATGCGGAGATGCATAGAAGGTAGGCAGAGTACCAGATTGAGCCAGATGAAAAGGTGTTACTACCTTAGGCAGAAAAGATACCCTAGTGCGGAGCACTATTTTGTCTGTAAAGACGGTCAGGTAAGGAGGCTGAGATGACAGTGCCTGCAGTTCATTCACTCACCAGTTATTGCAACTAAAAAGGCTGTTTTGATAGTGAGCAGCCGGAGGGAACAGTTGTGCAGAGGTTCAAATGGTGCTCACATCAAAAAGGTAATGACCAAATTAAGGTCCCATTGGGGCATAATAAAGGTGAAGGGGGAAACATATGGTAAGCCCCTTCAAAAACCTCTGTACAAGAGGTGATTTGAAAAGAGATGGCTAATCCGACAGCCGAAGAAAAGCAGACAAAGCCGAAAAGTAGCCCTTCAGATTGCCCAGAGCAGAGCCCTGCTGGGCCAAGGAGAGAATAAAAAGAAGAAAATCTGACAGGGGAGCAGACAAAGGGTCAACAGACAGTTCTGTGCAGTATTTTAAAAAATGTTGCCATCGGCAGGCGCGGCTGTCTGCCAGAATTACCTCACAGACTTCGGCAGAAAGGTCAAAAGCTGTCCACTGTTGCCGCTCAATCTCCACGCACGGAGGCAGAGAGTAGACAGATGTGGGTGGAGGACCCTCCTCTGCTGCTGTGAAAGAAGATGCTCCCGAAGAGGCAGCCTGACCGGAGATTCGCTGCTCATTTGGAGAAGCTCATGATACCAGACTCTCTGTGTCCAGTCTAGAGTCACGAGGATGACTTGGGCCCGGTCTCTCCTGATCTTCTTGAGCACTCTGGGCAGGAGTGTTATGGGCGGAAAGGCGTATAGGAGGCCTGTGCTCCACTCACGATGAAAAGCATTGCCTAGCGAGAGCTGCCTTGGAAACTCCAGTGCCCAAAACTGCTGCCATTGCGTGTTCTCTTCGGAGGCGAATCGATCTAGCCAACGCTCTCCCAACTGTTGAAAGAGACCTTGCACCACCTCCGGATGGAGACGCCACTCATGATCGGCAAGGCACCGACGACTGAGTTTGTCCCATCTGGCATTCAGAGAACTGGCCAGATGTTGAACCACCAGGAAAATGCCCTGTTGTTCCAGCCAAGTCCAGAGACGCAGGGCCTCTTGACAAAGGATCCACGACCCCACTCCGCCCTGTTTGTTGCAGTACCACATGGCGGTAGTCTTGTCCGTGAACACCTGTACTAGCCTTTCTTTGAAAGATGGTAAAAAGGCTTTGAGTGACAACCGGATCAAACAAAGCTCCAACAGATTGATATGGAGCTTGGCTTCCACCGGAGACCAGAGTCCTCTGATCTCCACCTCTCCCAGATGGCCGCCCCACCCCAGAAGGGACGCATGCGTCACTACTGTGAGATCTGGGTGGGGAAGAGAGAGGGGTCTGCCTCTGACTAAATCGCGGTTTGTCAGCCACCACCGCAGGTCGTTCGCAGTTCCCTCGGATATCTGAACTAGGTCAGTGAGATTTCCCCGATGCTGTGCCCATTGGAACTTCAGGTCCCACTGCAGAGCCCGCATGTGCCATCTGGCATGGTCCACTAGCAGGATGCAGGAGGCCATGAGGCCCAACAGCCTCAGAGTCATTCTCACCGAAATCCAGGATAGAGGCTGAAACATCGGTTTCATAGCCTGAATAGTCTGGACTCGCTGATCGGGAGGATAAGCCCGAAACTGCACCATGTCCAAAATTGCTCTGATGAAAGGGAGCATCTGAGAGGGAGTCAGGTGTGACTTCCGCACGTTGATAGTGAACCCCAGCGAATGCAGGAGGTTTACCGTAGTCTGGAGGCAGGAGACAACTGCTTGGGACGAGCCCGCCTTCAACAACCAGTCGTCGAGATAGGGAAAGACTGGGACACCTGATCTCCACAGATGGGCTGTGACCACCGCCATCACCTCGGTGAACACTTGAGAAGCACTGGTGAGGCCAAAGGTGAGCATGGTAAACTGAAAGTGCTCGTGGCCCACCATAAACCGCAGATAGCGACGATGGGCTGGCAGACAGGAATGTGGAAATAGGCGTCCTGCAAGTCCAATGCTACCATCCAGTCTCCCGGGTCTAGGGCAGACAGGACCTGAGCAAGGGTGAGCATCTTGAACCTCTCCTTTTTGAGGAAGTAGTTGAGGACCCTGAGGGCTAGGACAGGATGAAGGCTTCCGTCCTTCTTTAAAACCAGAAATTAGCGGGAATAGTAACCACAGCCTATTTCTGGCCGGGAATCCTCTCTATAGCTCCCTTGGCACGGAGTAAGGCAAGGTGATCCACCGTCAGCCGTTCGTAAGTTGGAGGCATGGAGGGAGTGGTAGTCTCGAAGGGAAGGGAGTAGCCCCTTCGGACTATTTGCAGCACCCACCTGTCCGAGGTGATATCTCACCAGTGGTGAAGTTGATGGCGCATCCTGCCTCCAATTGGGTACCCATGATCCGGAAGTTTCGGACTAGGAAGGTTTTGCAGTGGAGGAGGGGGTTGTGGCTTGACCTGACTTCTGGCCACCCAACCCACGGGGCTGGGGTGAACCGTGTACAGGCCCCACAGAGGTTGTTGGACTTGCGGGTCCTCTGCTGGAATACGGTTGCCGCAGCTGGAAGCCCCTTCCATAGCCACAAAAGGGCCGAAAGGCAGACACAGGCCGGGAAAAGGTGGAGAGGTCCAGGGACTTGGCCATAGCCCACGAGTCCTTAAAGCACTCAAGCGCTGCATCTGCCTTGTCTCCGAAGAGACGGGAGCCATCAAAGGGCATGTAGATAAGATTAGCCTGGACATCCCCCGAAAAGCCAGACGTCCTCAGCCAGGAGCCAGGCGTGGCCCCTAACGGCCACTGTTGAGGAAATCGCTCTGCTTGGCGAGTCTGTCATGTCTAAGCCACATCGTATGGCAAACTTTGCTGCATCTCTCCCGTCTGTAATAGCTTGGGAGAGGAGATCCCGGTCCTACTCCGAAACTCTGGGCAGCACTTGCGCAACCATATCCATAGAGAATGGGAGTAACGGCCCAAGAGGCATGTGGTGTTTACCGACGGCAATGCTAGGCTGATGGAAGGGAAGAACTTCTTACCGAAGCTGTCCAGCCTTTTGGATTCCCTGTCCGGAGGTGCGGACGGGAACGCACTGCGGGAAGTGGAGGAATGGACCACCAAGCTCTAGGGGTGAGGAGGGTAGAGAGGAAAGCTGGGTTGCCTGGTGCAGGGTGGTGGCGGCGGGCAATGGTTCTATTCACTGGAACCCCTGTACTGGGCTTGGACCAGATTCCCGGTAGAACATCTGTCAAGGCTTCGTTGAAAGGCAGCAAGGGTTGAAAGAGGAGACACCAGGCTGCAGGACCTCCGCCAGGACGTTAGTCTCGACTGCCACCATAGGAAGCTGCAGGTCCAAGACCTTCGTAGCCCTACGCACCACCATTGCGAATGACGCTCCCTCCTCTGTAGCCAGTTTAGGGGGAGACAGCATGCCAGAATCTGGGGAGGTGTCCAGGCCGCTGGCATCACCCAGGTCCTCATACAAGTCAAGGTCTTGATTGGGTTGCAGAATTTCTAAGTGATTCTGCTGCCCCTCCCAATCTGCATCATCCATGCCTAACCCTTCAGAATAGGCTAGGTTGAACGGCATGGAGCCGTACGGCTCTGTCGGCACCGGTCTCGGCATCGGTGGACGCCAGACCGACTCCGTGTCATCTGGAATGACGAGGGAGGTGCCGCCTGTGGGCGCTGGCGACGCCGAGAGCCTCAACGTCAGACGCAGCATCGGGGAAGGTCGCACAGGTACGACCGGCACCAGTCCGGACCCAGGAACGGATCCAAGAGGAGGCCGTGGCACTGGGGCTGGAGCCGCCTGAGCGGAACCCACGGGATCTCCTTCAGCTGAACCTGCGGAGCCCGAAGGTGCGCCAGCAGGGTCAGGCTGCCCAAATATGACACACATGGCGTCATGCAATCAAAAGATGGGGGGAGATAGAGGTTGAGGTTAGGTTCACCCTCCTAACTGAATGAAGTTTCACAAAATCTGGAATACCAGAATAAAAACCTAACCGTGGGGAAGAACAGGGTTTTCACTGAACATGTATGAAAATCCTCTCTACAGAAAGAAAAATTATTTTCTAGAGTCCCCTCACCCACCAGGGTTTCCCCTAGGTGGCATGCTTCATCATTGGGGTCCTCTCAATCTGCTGCGGATTGAGGCGTGCTGCGACTTGCGGAACTACGTAGGAGCACTAAGTTGTGGAAAATGTGTAGTGCAGTGAAAGTGGAGTGGAAAAACAAAAGGTTAAAAATACCTAATTAGTGGGCTAATATTTTATTCCTGCCCCTAGTTGGTATGACTAAAATCAGGGGTTAATCAATGTACTCCTCTATAGTGGGTGGGTGTAATTAAAAGTAATAATTAGTGCGAACATCCAGCGTGGTAAGAAACTCACACTCGTGACGCCTGGTAATAAATAAGTGGTTAAATACATAACAAAAAGCCTCGTGTAGAGACACCACGTGACATACAACATATAACACTTAATTGTCAGCATATTAGTGACACATACTTTAGTTTAGGCAGAATATTGCCTCATGATCTGCAGGGGTAGAGGGGCTTGTAGTCACACCCTAAGGAAATAATGGGGACACAGAGTGGTAATTAGTGAGGAAAAAACCGGAGGGGAATTCTCCCGGTGTCTCACATTGATCTACAATGGGATATTGAAAACTCATTTTTCCTAGGAAAGGAACTTAAGGAGAAAAGGGTTAGCAAGACTTACTTCGTCAAAGCGCACCTCTGGCAAATCACCTAATGGCACCCCCGGAGACCGCATCTTACCGTGTCTGTCTCCCGGAGTCCATTAAATACTGCCAGAACCGTCCAGTCATGATTGCCTTCGCAGCTAGACCGTAAACCTCTAAAATGGCCGCTCCATATGGCAATACCGGGGGCCATCTTGTGTGAGTGACTCAGGTGCCTTTCGTTGAGACCTCCGAGTGGCATATTTCATAAATGAAATGGGAACTAAAAATATGAAACCAACCCAAAAGCGAAATACTCAAGGGTCTGGTTATTGAGTGCAAACAGAATGCTCGAAAAGAGAGGTCGGCTAGACTGGAGATAATATGGAAGGAAGCCATCTAAAATGTCTAAAAACGGCAGGGGCCATCTTGGAATGTCTAAGAATAATGTAATGTTACGGGGGCTCTAAACAAGTGGACCACCGCAGCACAGGTGTTAGACATAGCTTATACATTCTTAATGTGGGATGTCGGTGGTGATCAGGTTGATGACAAGGAGACCACGAAAAATGGTATTACATAGTGCCAGTGTGGGTATCTTAAAGGGATTGATCATTCCCCTGAGTGATACTGGTAGCAAAGTATTGTTCCTAGAACACTGTATCTAAATTGTAGATCGTGTGTACCAGAATCATTTTACAAATTGCCCCCACGGAATGTTGTCATTCAGCCCTTCAGTGTCCGTGTGTAATTTGTACACCCATCTTTGTTCTTTCTCTAGTAACCTGTGTTCTAGATTGTCAGTGTGTTTGATGTGTTCTAACACCACCCAATGCAGATCGTTTGGGGTATGTTGCATTTCTTTAAAATGTGATGTCATTTTTGTGGTGATCCTATTGCACCTGATGTTGCTTCGGTGCTCGCATATCCTGGTGCTGACCTTTCTAGTGGTCATACCTACATAATGCAGCATTTAACATACCAGTGAGCTGTAGACATGCAGTTGCACAAATGCTGTTATAACGTGGTCTGACCCAGACGGGTAGAGGAGTTACCTTCGTAGTCGAGTCCTACGAAGCATTCAGGACAGAGGTATTCTATTCATAGGTTACATTCCCAGCAGTTAATACAACTTCAAGACTATTTCACACATACGCTGCAGATAGTTTCTAATAACTGCACAGCTTATGAAACACTAGAAATACCATTAACTTACCAAGAACATCAAAATTAGTTTAAAGGTGCCCTACCACATACAAACAACAACAACGTTAGACTAGGTCCCCTTAACAATGAGGGAGCAACATGGCCAGTCATAGCCGGTAAAATACTCTATCCAGATATAGACAATCTGACAGCTCCAGACCTACGTATACTATATACAGATCTGGTTAAAACATATAAATGTTTAACACAATTTGTCATGAGAACAATGACAATAACTTCTGCAAGGGCTGCTCAAGCTGCACAGCCACAATTGGCTACACCTGGTATTAATCCACAAGCCATCAATGCAGTCATGGGTAAAATTCCCATCAGACGGGAGGAAATTCTGTTCTGGTTTGCACAAAAAACAAACCAGCTTGAAGCAGTGTTTCACCATACGAAACCTCAGGAAAAACACAGAATTCTCACAATATGCTTGCCAATGGGGATGGGTCCCCCAGTGGAAGACTGCACCACTTGGTGTGCAGTCTTTGCTGCAGTATATGCCAGAACACACGGTATACCCTCATTAGCTGTTTTGCCAGAGAAGCTTAAACAACTCCAGAATGAGTAAGGGGTAGACCCTGCCCTTGATTTGGGGATGAAACTGATGGGCAACTTTGCCGCAGTATCCGCCATAATATTGAGTAACATTAAAGGGGAAGCAGCAGCGTTGGCGGTACGCCGATGACTCACAAACTTGACTCCGAGAGTACAGGAGCGCAAGTTACCAAAAATATTGAGGAAACCTATGCAACAATAGGTAGAGATAATTTGGGAGCCAGACCTAGTAAACCACAAGTTAAGAGTAATTCTGAAAAGGATAACTTGAAGCAGGCATCAGACTCTTATAATAAGAAGTGGGATAATAAGAAACATAAAGAAAAGACAAAATCACGGAGCGTATCTCCTCAACAGGAGGCCACTGAAAAGAGCTATAATCTGCGTAACCATGATAATATTAAAACACACACTAGGTATCAGGATACTGTTACACGTTCATCTTGTTCCTTTCAGGAGTCATCCGAAAAATGCTGTGAGAGAGGTGGACGATTAGAGTGCAGATAAGAGGAGTATGTGAAACCGAAGAAGGACTCACAACACTATTCTGACAGCATGATAAAAAAGGAAGATACATCTAAACAGTCCAAGCCTCAATTCAAAAAGAAGAAGGTGGCAGTCATTAAAGTAAAGCATGCCACGGAAATTGAGGACACTGTTTCTGAGCGTGGAGTGGGCTCTGAACATGCTGGACAACACGAAAGAAGTCACGATAGTTCGTCGGAGCCTGATGATTTGTCTGGCGGCAGTAGAGTTAAGTGACTATGTCCAGGTGGAAACACTGCACACGAGAGTGAGTGTCCCGCTTCGATTATATGAGCTGCAACTCCAACTGAAGGGGGACATACAAGGATACATTAATGTTCTCTTTTGGAAGAACTTGTCATTCAGCTATGATATTCTCTTGGCCGAATAGGATTGGCCACCTGAATTTGTGATGAATTGCCCCAAGGGAGAAACAATAATTTTACCTGCCTTTTACAGCCTCGTCCTAGATTCAGTTAAACATTCATGTGCCAGGGAGTGGGCTTTAGCGATAGCTCCTGCGTTATACTGCAACCATGTGGGGTGGGATGACGGTTCCCCTTATCACATTATAACAGTGAGATCAACCCCACAACCTCAAGACAATACCCCATTAAACATGAGGCTAAAAAACAAGTTAGAGAGATACTCACACAGCTTGAATACCAAGGTGTAATAGAAAGTTGCACCTCCCCTATGAACAAACCTCTGTTTCCAGTAATGAAACATGGCCATTCATATTGTCTAGAATTAGATTACAGACATCTGAACACAGCTACACACATTTGCAGTACAGAACACGCACAGCATGGCACTAATAAATAACATAGTTCGGAAAAATACAAAACCACTTTAGACATTTTCAATGGATTTTTCTGCCAAAACATAGCACCCGAAAGCAGGTACCTGACCGCATTCTTCGCGCTTGGGACTCAAAAGCAGTTCTGTCAACTACCCCAGGGGTATAAGAATAGCCCACAGTTGTTTTCAGCCAGGGTTACAGAACTTTTGCAAGAATATGATAACCAGGCATTGTCCTATGTCGATGATATATACCTAACGGATGGTGACCTTTCAACTCACTTGGTTAGAGTAGATTGCATCATTTTGGAATTTGTTCACATGGGCTATAAATTCAATTTCAAAAAATCAAAAATAGCCCACCTAAATGCCCTATTTTTAGGATATGAGTTGTCAAGTGAAGGCAAAAGCCTAGCGACACACTTCCTCGAGAAGTGTGCGCTTCTACAACCACCAAACACCTTGAAGAAACTCCAATCAATATTGGGTTTCCTGAATTTTGGCAGAACATACATTCCAGACTATGCAGAGTGGGCAAAACCATTTTACGACTTAATACATCCAGACTTTTCAGGCACACATTGGACAACTGAACACACACAAATACTACGTTCAGTACAAGCTGACATGCTAGCTTCCAAACACTTATACACATGTATAAAGACCACCAACCTGGTGATCCGTATAATTGAGGGTGCATCAGGGTATAACCTATGTTCCATTCAACGAAGGGGACACTGTACCAATTGATTATAAATCGCATGTAAACACTAATGCTGAGATGCGTTTTGCACCGACAGAAAAGATTCTGACGGAGGTACAGACTGCTGTAGTGAGTGAAAGATCTTTGACTCAAAGGAAACACATTATTGTCGTGACTCCAGTCCCAGCCCTGGAGGTTGTCACAAAAGCCAGCGTTCCAAACGCTAAGGCTTTACATCTGAGATGGATACAGTGGGCCAACTCTCTCACCACAACATATGTAGACTACAGATTTGACTCTACACTATAAACACAAGCATACCTGCAATATGAAAATGAATATTTTCTGCCTAATGAAGTCATGCCTCTTGATCAGTATGATTACATCATCATCTATACTGACAGTTCTGCACAGCCTGCAGTGGGCACAAAACACCAATACTCTGCAGCATGCACCGCTAATAAGAGTCGAATGGAGGATGGTGAATTACGCCCTCACAAAATCTACAAGCAGTCACTAGGTGATTACACAGCCCAGTTGGCAGAACTCAGAGCGCTAATTCTGGCACTCGAGAATACAGACCCCGGATTCCCCACACTTATTGTGTGTGATTCGTATTATTGTTTCCAGTCTTACAACGAGTAGTTACACTACTGGAGCCAAAATGGAATCAGAGATTCCAAGGTGTACACTATAAAGCACAAAAAGCTTTGGGGACAGGTGGCAAAACTCAAAGAGCGTTTGCCACAGACTCATATAATACACACACTGAGTCATCAGCGTGTAGGAATACACGTTGTAGGGAATTCCATGGCTGACGAAGCCGCAAAAGCAACAGTGCAAACTGCTGCAATCACTGCAATTACTCGTTCAAGTACGAGGATACATGGAAACATGGTGGCTGTCAATGCTGCACGCGACGGCACCCACCTGCTGAAAGGCTTAGCACAAAATGCTACTACCAGTTAAGTGCGCAAAATATTCCATTTGCTCAGATTCCCGGAGAGGGGGATAGAGTGTAAGGGCAGTTAATGGGAGGTCACAGTTGGATCGGAATGGTGTGCATACCTTCAATAACGGCCTAAGATCAAGTCGGATAGATTATATCCTTCTCAATGTGGAATTCTGGGCTCACTTACATGACATGTCGGTTGTTGAGCGGACCGAAAGTGATCATGATCCCCTAGTATTATCACTCATGGCACTGAGCACATTAGGCAATGCCAATAAGGACGAAGCACACCCTCTAGTGCAAGCAGCTGTCTCGAACGATGATAGAAGAGTCAGATGGGTTAGGCTGGTCGAAAGAGAGGGGGACCTGGAACAGATGAAGTCTATGGTCGCCCATTCGGTTGCCATTCTTAACAAATGTCACTCACAGGAGGATATTAATCGTATCGTTTTAAGTGTTCATAGTGAGTTATTTTCTAGTTTAAAATCTTTTTTTACTATACGTCACTCTAAGAAGAAAACTTCAGGTGCTAAAACGGCTTCCTGGTATAATAAGTTATGTAGAGATGCATATCGGGAACTCACAAAAGCCATTAGATCCAAAAATGTGGGTGCGGTTAGACTGGCCAGGTCTAGGTACAAAGCAGTTCAAAAATCAGCCAAGAAGAACTGGGACGACAAACGTTGGCTCGACCTACTTGAAGCTAGCAACGAGAGAGACATGGTTAAATTCTGGCAGATAGTTAAGTGGGGTAGTACTGGTACACCACACATACCGGCCAACCATGTAGCGCCAGATTCGTGGGTCGCGTATTTCGAAGCTCAATTCTCAATCTCAAACAACATTGACTCCCACCCCCTACCTGGTCTTACGCCCACTATTTTATCGTTCGATAGCTCGGAGGTTGAAATGGTCCTCTCATTGATGCCGAAAGGGAGGACCCCTGGTCCGGATTGCATACCGGCCGACTTGTATCAGTATGATAAAGAGAACTGGGTCAAATACATTACTTTTATAGCCAATGCTATAGCTAGTGGTGCACCCATCCCGGATACATGGTCTGGAGCTATTATACTACCAATATACAAAAAGGGCGATCGCTCGTCACCTGGCAATTATAGGCCGATTAGCCTTATTGATTCAATGCAGAAAATAATTGCCAGATTGGTCCTTAGTAGAATCCAAGTGTGGATTGAGGAGAATGAGATTTTGCCACCTTTGCAGGCTGGCTTTCGTCCTTTTACCAGCACCATCGACCAGGTTTTTAGGTTTGTTATGATCTACTGGAAAGTAGTTATCATGGGAGGAGGTTCGCTATACGCAGCTTTTATCAACCTTAAGTCGGCATTTGATCTGGTTCCACGCACCAAAATGTGGAGCGTCCTTTTGGATGCAGGGATGCCCCAGGAGCTACTAGCCTTGATAATTAAACTGCACACTTTGAATTATGCGCAGGTGCGGTGGGGCACAAATGGTGAGGTTACAGCCAGATTTCCAGTCCTAAAGGGGGTGCGCCAAGGATGCGTCCTGGCGCCCACGTTGTTTTCCTTGTTTATAGACAGGGTGGTTCACTACTACTCCACATGCCAAACAGATGCCCCTAGTTTGGCGGGGCTGAGGATACCATTGCTCATGTTCACTGACGACACCTTGATCCTATCCAAGACGCAGAAGGGCTTGCAGGCTGCACTGTCTAGGTTCGAGGTGTTTTGTCACGACCATGGGCTGGTGGTAAATGTGGACAAGACAAAGTTTATGGTCTTTCACAACTATAAGACCATTAAAAGTAGTGTGTTTATGAACAATGTCCTATTGGAACAGACTAATGCGTTTGCATACCTGGGGATTACCTTGGGTAAGTAACTTAACTGGAAGCCCCAGATTGACCTCTTAGCCATGAAACATGCACAGTTGGCAGGAGCTCTGGTAAAAGAACATAAGCTCTCGTCCACTAAGCCCATGGCCCCGGTTCTTAAGATTTACAACACCAAGGTTATTTCCTCAATCTTATATGGTGCGGAGTTATGGGGCTTTGAGGACATCTCCTCCTTGGCACAAGCTCAAAATAAATTTGTTAGAGCCATTACGAGCCTTCCACAATCTACGCCCCTATTGCCACTTTTTATGGATCTGGGTTGTCCTCGCATAGAGGATTTAGCCCGATTTAGCCCGATAGCGTTTTGGAGACGACTCTGGGTCACGCCCGAGCTCTCCCAATACGCCAAATCCCTTATGGATTTCAGGGGGGTCGGCTGTACGGGGAAGATCAAATGGCTACAGAATGTAAAAAACACCTTGTGCGGGATGAGTGGTTTATGGGAGCATCCCGATAATCTATTTCTGTCTAAAAGGGAGTTTAAGGCCGCATACTGGGAGATGGTCAAGAGTAACTACTTTTCTTTCACTACTAGGCCTACTTGAACCAGGGACTTCCTCACGCAAAAACAGGACTTCGTGCTCGAAAAATATTGGGATACCATCCTTAGACCGGTTGATAGGAAATTATATCACCAGTTTAGGGTCGGCTCTCTCCCAATTAACGCCTTTACATGCAAATGGCGCTTGCACGGGTCAGAGCATTGCCCTGCATGTCTAGCTCCGATGGAATCGATATCCCACTTTTTGTTGGCGTGCCCGGCTTACAAGCTTCCCAGGAGTAAATGGCTGAAACCCATCTGCACGAACCTGGGCACTAGATCTGCTATGGAGGCGTTAAGGATCTTGCGGTCATCCACTGAGGCTCCTATAGTTGTAGCTATGGCCAAATTTTTGAGTTGGGCCTGGATTATCCGCTGTAAAAAATTAAGAGTAACCAGCGCCTAGTCATAGCTCCATAGCTGCGGTGTCATTTTAGTGAGACACTGTTATTTAACCTATAGTAGTGATGATAATTTGGTTTTATATAGTATGATTGTATTTTTATGGTTTTTAATGTGGTCTTCGGCTATTGAGCCATTTTATAAGATCAATGTCTTGCACTAATTATTGCGATTAGTCTTATTGTTCTGATTGTTACATACAGTATTGTGTTTTATTTCAAGTATTTTTAACCTGACATTGTATGTACTGTCTTTTATGATTATTGTAATCGAAATAAAGACATAATGAAATGAATACCAAATTCAGATCACAGTTTAGGATTACTCCTAGCAGCACGAGGGCCTAGCATCTGCTCATGCAAGGGTGGCAGCTACAATTTCATTTTTGTAGCAATGCTATTGGTGGCCAAGTCTCTACAGAAAGACCAAAGACATCCTCCATAAGTGCGACATCTGCTAGCTGATGAAGGGTTCCACCATGGCATGTCCACCACAGACACCTCTATCAATCTCAGACAAGCCTCTGACTTGTGTTTACCTGGACCACTGCGGCCCTTTACAATCAGATGGGGCTTACAAATATATCATGGTACCATTGGATTCCTGCTCTTGATTCCCCTGGTTCTGGCCACAGCAATCGGCTGACGCCCAAACTGTTATAAACGATCTGAAAGTCTTTATCGGTACATACGCAGTAGCCACATTCCATTTGGGCCAGGGTCCGGCGTTTGCCTCTAGGGCATACAGAGATGCCATGGGAAAATTGAGTGCGACTGTGCTGTACTCCTCCCCCTATCATCCCGAGGGAATTGCGGTAGTGGAGAGGAAGAACCGGGACTTAAAGCAGTTTTTAACAGCAAGGGTATTAGGTTCAGGTCGCAGTTGGGTTCATCGCCTCTATGGGGTCCAGAGAGCTCTAAACAATCTGCCTAGAAAATCCCTGGTTATTTGAACTCCCTATGAGATCCTGTTTGGGGTTAAGATGCGGGTTCTCGACCTCGACAGTCCCAGTACAGTGACGGCTGAAACACCATTTGACGTCAATGAACATTTGGATGTTTTACAGGATCTGAACAACTTTCGAGAAGCTCAGAGCAACATCCAGCAGAAACGTTATGCCACTGGAGAAGTGAAGGAAGCACCAGCAATTCCTGGTGGATCCCCAAGATTGGTGAACTAGTCCGGGAGAAGATTGTGGACAAGAAGGAATTGGGGCCATCTTACAGAGCGCCTGTACCTGTCCTGGCCGTTGAAGGTCGAGAATTGTACTTCTACTGCCCCTTGCTGGTTGCAAAAGCAAGAGATTTGTGTCAACAGATCTCGTCAAACCACATCATGTGGGTGGTTCTACACAGTAGGCCAAGAGGCCTCCTAGGTAGTTACCTGCCTCCTCTCACTAACCTACACGAAGTCCCTATGGAAGCTTTAGTCAACGATGAAGCTTCTTCTGCCCTCCAGGGGACAGCTAACACTGAAGTATCACTTCTTTCTTTTACACCAATGAACTCCTTACAAACATCATACACAGAAACACAGATTTCTATTTGGCAAACAGACAAAGATGGTATCTACAGAAACGTACCCCCACAGGAGTCTACTACCAGTTCTTCACAGTCTCCAGAGCTGCCAAAAATAGTTTGAACAGCCTCAGCTACTTCATTGACTATGATGACTTCTCTTCGGATTCATCTTACCCACCACCACTACCACCCAGAGGTAGATTGCGTGAATTCTACATTTTCCTGAAAAAGACATACTTTATCCCACCTTGGATATTCAATTGGATTGCAATTTATTTACCTTTCCTCTTCCTTTGGATTGGTTTTGTGACAGTCGTTTTCTTGATTCTGAATAGACACAATCTCCCAGAACGCAATGCTGTTGGACTGGTGAACTTGGTTTTAACACCCCATTCATCACATAAAGTGAAAAGAGACCTTCGCCTGGTGAATATTTCTGCTGTTCCTTTTCCTGATGGAATTGTTTGGGATAAGGTATCATATGATATATTTGGACCGACAGAATTAATTCAAATTCCTTGTGTTTAAAATTTCTCTGCATGACTTTATCACTAGTACTATCTCTGATGATTGGGTCATTGATACAGTGCATGAAATACTAGATGATCTGCGGCATTGAACTTTTTTTTATTTTTCTCAAACTGCCTTTATTAGTTTCCTGGGTATAGAAAGTACGCATTACAACATGACATATCAGGAGACCACATTCAGACAGAGGTGCCATAAGTTAGTACAGTGTCAAACATAGTGGTTACCTACGTAGAAGACAGCAAACAAGAATCCTTCGTACAATGCTGTTGTGTGGCACATTACAAAGGACTATGTAAAAGTCCAATATAACACCTTCCCACAACATCCCTAGATCAGGGAAAACTTAAAACTTGCATATACAGAGTGGCAGAAGTGTCTACTAACAAGTGGTAGATAGAAGCAGGTACTTTGAGCAATCTCCGTTGAGCGGACAGAGAGTCTTGACCAGAGGGTCACATGGAGTGAGAGGACTCAGGTCTGGAGGAGATGGAGTGCCCTTGTGCATGTGGGGCAGGAGAACAGAGGAAGACCAACAGACAAGAACTTCACCAGAGGCCCCCATACATAATTAATACCCTTTCAGGAGTCCGTGAGTGTATCTGTCATACGTTCCACAGTGAGACTCTGCCAAAGGCGGGCGTACCATTGGGACATGAGGGGGCTGTAGGTTTCTTCCAGGCTGCTGCCAGAGCCATCTTAGCTGTGCATAAACCAAGCCAAGCGATGGATCTGTCCCCCACTGCTTGATGCTTAAGGGAGGGGTCTCGTAACCCCAGAAGGCCAAAGTCTGGTGTATGAGGCAGGAGATATCCTAGGATCTCTTTCATCTGTGCTAGAATCTCATTCCAATATGGCCTAATCGTGGGCCAATCTCACCATATTTGACTGACTCCCCCAAGAGTCTGCAGCATCTCCAGCATCCATCAGATGAATTTGGGTATATTTTGTGTAGTTTGGGGGATGCAAGTACCAATCTTCAAGTATTTTATAAGGCCCATCGATCGGTTAAACCTCGGTATGTCGCTTCATAGTTTCCACCATCGCTCTACGGCAATGGGCGTCCCTAGGATCTTGTCCCAGAGGCCTCTATGTTGAGGAACAAGAGCGTTGACCGAGGAGATCAAGAGAGAATAAAGAAACGAGATACAACCGCGGGACCCCCCTTGGCTACGTACAAATTTCTCTATAGGGAGAAAGTCTCTTGTGGCTGCCTGTTGGATCTCAGATGCATTACCTGGTGTTTTAATTGGGTGTAGTGGTACAGTTCTGTAGTTGGTAGATTGAATTCACAGTGACAGTTGTTGAACGTGAGGATGTCCCACCCATGGAAAAGATCAGAGATAGTGAGACAGCCACCCTCCCATCACACGTCCTCAAAGGGGCTTAGGGCTAGCCCTTGTGGGAAGGCCTTATTGTAGTGGATAGGAGTGCAAGGTGAGGGAAAGGTCATCAAGCCATGCCGGCAGGTTGCGTCATCCCAGGCTTTCAGCGTAGTTCCGGTTGGGATGCTTAAATAGACATTGGGTAGGCGATAGGATTTAGGTTTCCACAGAACATCCCATATCATTCTCAGTGTTATCGCCCTGTTCATATGTTTCTAGTGTTTGTCTGATTCCCTCATGGACCACTCCGTGATTACTCTGTCGCCTTGTAGTAGTGGGGGAAGTTTAGGAAGGCCAATCGTCCTGCCGTTTTGGAGAGGGTCAGAATTTAATGTGGTAGTTGAGCTCTAACATTTTGCCAAAGGAAAGTGCTGAGCATAGGGAAGAGAAAAGGTTGTGGTCTACGTCAATGGGAAGAACCTGGAAAAGGTATAAAAGTGTTGCCAGTATCGTCATCTTTACAGCATTTATACAAACTAGCCAGGTTAGATAGAGTGGGGCCTATTTCTTGAGGTCTTGGTGTAGTTGTTGTAAAAGTGGGAGATAGCCTTATAGAGATCCTCCACCTGTGGAATGATTTTTATGCCGAGGTACGTGATTTCCTTCCTCTTCCAATGAAAGGGTGTAGAGGAGGCCAGCCCTTCCATCTCCCCCGCCAGGACTGTCAGGTTGAGTAAAAAGGATTTAGTAAGATTGACCTTGAATCTCGGTCATTTTCCATTGAAGGGTAAGGGTGGGGGATTCCTTATGAGCTTGTTCTACTTACAGGAGCTCATTCTCCAAAGCTAAGTGTTCCTTAGTCTTCTGTCATTTGAGAGTAGCATTAGCGAGATACATTAACCCATCAGTACAGATTTGAAGGCATCCCAGGTCGTGGAGTAGTTAGTGTCTCGGAGTTCATTTGTCTGGAAGTACACTCTGGTGGTTTTACGAAGCTCGCCCCTAAAAAGGCGGTCTTGTGTAAGAGAATTTGGAAAAAACATCTACAGAGGAGATTTTTGGGGCTGGTCGGTCCAAGGTAACCTCCACCAGGGCCTGATCAGAATTTGTTATGAGGTGAATATTAGCGACTGCAATTTCATGTTGTAGTGTTTGGCTTACAAAGATATGGTCAATACGAGAATAAGTTAGGTGAGAGAGCGATATAAAGGTATAGTCCTTAGTTGTGGGATGGAGTGATCGCCACGTGTCTAGAAGCCCAAGTTGTGCCAATTCATGTTTTGTATGCTGAAAAAAGGTGCCTGTGTGTGACCTCTGGGTTATGGGTACTATCCATGCTTGGACCCCAGATGAGGTTGAAATCCCCCAGTACTAATACCTCCCCGCCCACAAAACCACCCAACTGACTGAGAAAAGAAAGGAGGAAATCATCCTGATTCGAGTTCGGGGCATAAATCGTGGCAATCATGCATTTGTGTCCACATAGGAGCCCTCTGACCATCAGCATTCTCGGAATGTTGTCTTGCACTTTACAGTGCTCACCCACGGCCTCTCCTTCTCCTCTCTGGCATGCAGGATCGACTGTGGGACAGTGAGTCCTATTGGATCCTGGCGCCCACTGCAGCCACAGCAGTCAACAGTGTCCCCTAGTGTATATCAGGACTACCAGGATGTTTTTGATAAGGTTAAAGCTACTGTGTTGCCCCCCTCATGGAAGCTTTGACTGTCGCACTGATTTAATACCAGGAGCAACATTATCTTGTAGTCAGATCCACACACTTTTCAAACCCAAAGATCAATACCTAAAAGAGTATTTGTATGAGCTAGTGGCCAGTGGGGTGATTTGACATTGCTCCTCTCCAAACTCTTCTCCATTGTTTTTTGTCTCCACAAAGAACTGTGGGTTGAGCATGTGTATAGACTACCAAGTCCTCAAAAAAGTGACTATTAAGGATAAATACTCATTATCCTTGTTTCCTTTTCTTTTGGACCTGTTAAAGAACTTGACAATATATGCCAAATTAGATTTATGGGTGTGTATCACTTGATTTGCATGTGCGAAGGCGATGAAGGGAAGGTGCCTTCCACACTAAGTGAGGACTATATGAATACTGTGTAATGCCCTTTGGGCTATGTAATGCCCCAGCTGTATTTCTGTTTTTTATTAACAAGGTTATCTGAGATCTGGTTGACATTTGCGTAATTGTCTACATTGAAGATATCTTGAATTTCTCCCAGAATGAGAAAGAACACATCACTCATGTTCAATCAGATTGGGAAAAAAAACTTTTTGCTAAATTAGACAAATATACATTCCATGTCTCCAAAGAAGACTTTTTAGGGTTTGTGATTTCCCCAACAGGAATTTAGATGGATAAGAAAAAGGCGGACGCAATCCTTAAATGGCCAAGATGGAGCGATGTGAAAGATATTCTGAGTGTTTTGGGATTAACCAACTTTCTTTTGCGTTTTAACACATTTTTCTGTGATAGTAACCTTATCACAAGCCTTTTAAGGAAAGGAATCCCCTTTCGCTAGACAGAAGAAGCTGACCATGTCTTTTCTGTGCTCAAGGAAAAATTAATTTCAGCGTCTGTGCTTCAACATCCTGATTCCCACTTTGCATATTTTGTAGAGGCAGATGCTTCTCAGTAAGCTGTGGGCAGAATGTTATCACAACGAGACGCAGAGACAGGGCACATACCCCCCACAGCCTTCTTCTCTAAAAAATTACTCTCCGCAGAGCAGAACTCTACAACTGCCGAACAAGAACTGTTGGCAATCAAAATGGTTTTTCAAGAGTGGAGGCAGTACCTCCTAGGGGCACAACACACTATCATAGCCTCAGCTCCTTAGAGTCTAAAACTCTTCCGTTCTGCAAAAGCCTTGAAATGAGATGGCTTTATTCGAATTTGAATTCAATTTCATAATAACATATCGCCCCAATTCCAAGCAAGCTAAAGCAGGTACCCTTTCAAAACTAGAAAAAAACACTGTCAGAAGAAGATCAAGAGGTTAAAGAACAGACTATATTCCCTAGTGAAGTCATCAGAAGCTACAGTTCTGAAGAATTTTAGCCAAATTTAGTAAAGGCCACATAAACCCTGGACCCACGAGGGTGGTTAAAGTAATCCAACCACAGTAAAAGAGAGGGCTGTTTCTGCCATGAGAACTCACTATATATACCCCCGCTGGAATTAAGGAAGGTAGTGCTAGACTGGTGTCATTCCACTCCTTTAGTAGGGCATCCAGTGAAACAAAACACCAATCAAAACTGCCTGAGATAGTTTTGGTGGAAAACAGTGTCCAAGGATGTCACACTCACAACTTTCATCTAGACTTGCCCAACCTGTGCTCCAAGCTAATCAAACTGCTCCAACCCTAAAGATTTCCTTCAAGTAATGCTCATTCCACCAGATCCTGGCCCACCATCAGCACGGATTTTGGGACAGATCTTCTGTGCGCCAAAGATTTCAATACCATTTGGGTGGGGATGGACCTGTTTACAAAAATGGCGTGTTTTGTCCCTTTGAAAAAAATCCCCACTGCCACAGAGTTGACCAATGTCTTTATTCAACGGATAATCCAGTTACATCTAATTCCCTTAGTGATCAATTTGGATTGAGATCCCCAATTCATCTCCAAGTTTTGGCAAAGGTTGTGTTCATCGCTAGACATAGAACTCGGGTTGTCATCCACATAATACCCCCAAACAGACATGCAAACTGAAAGAGCTAATCAGTCCTTGGAAAAATCTCTACAATATTTGCTATCTACATACACCAGTATTTGAATCTATGCCCTCAGCCTGGTTGAGTTTGCATTCAACAATACCACAGACACTGCTACCAGGGTCTCTCCATTATTTTGTAACCTTGGGTACCACTCTAGAGCCTTTCCTTGGAACTACGAAAAGACAGGAATCAGGTCCCTGCAGCACAAAAGCACTATGCCAACCTGATATTTGAGAGAGGGAAAAAGACACTAAATCAAATACAAGATCACAATGTAAACACAAGCTGATCAGCAATGGAAACAAGAACCGGTCTACAAGGTAGGTGATTTACTATGGTTGACCACCAAGAATCTTCACTTAGAAGGACCACGAAAACTGCAACTCCACTATGTAGGTCCTTACCCAATTTCAAAAATCATCAATTCCGTAACCATGAAACTCAACTTGTCTGACAATTACCAAATCCATCCTGTCTTTCATGTGTCCCTACGCAAACCCTACTGATCAGGTACTGATACCAAATAACACCCCCTCCCACCATGATGGTTGCTAAACATATTGAATATGAGGCCCAAAGGGGGAAATTGTATAATCTGATCAATTCAAAGGTTACCACCTAGAAGACAGGTCCTTAGAACCAGCGACACACATCCATGCCCCCTTCCTGGTGTGCAACTTTCATGCTCGACAGCAAGATAAATCACGCCCAGTCAGTCAGCCTTTGGGGGGGAAGAACTGTCATTCCCCGGTCTGCCTGTGTTGTATGTTTCTCATTGGCATTACAATTCTCTAATTAGGCAGGTGCCATGTACTCTGCTATGTACTTTATTTGCATGCTCTGATGAGTTTTTAATTTAAAAGGCATGCCATGCACTGCTTAGCAATCAAATAAAGGCCTCCATTTTCTGCTGTCTTTGTATCCTGCTGGAGGTGGAAGCGGGTAACTCATACACATTACTAATATTCCTTTGTCAGTTCATATCACTCTCCCAGCTGTTCCCTACCCAAATACTGTAACCCCCATCAGTCCACTCCAACACCCTGTTCCCTTTGGGGACAAAAATCAGACAATTGGTGATGCCTGAAGGTGGGAATATTTTGAGCATCCTAGCAATTTTGAGAATAATTGTGGCCCTGACAGACAGTCAGCATCCAGTCCTTAAACAGACTGGGATCTCCTTTGTCCCGGGCACTTCTCCATTAGTTCTTATCTCACCAGCATTGGTGTCAGAGGAGACACTGCGGCCCACATTTACAAAGTGTTTGCATTCTGCAGCACACATGCGAAGAGGAAAATGCCTTAAAGCATAGTTTTGTGCAGGACTCCTTCAAGCACAAAAACTATGATGACTACAATGCAGACAACTTTGCACTATGGCGCAAGGGTGCCTACATTGGCGCATGCCAGCCATAAGGTCACCAGCGCAGGGAGAGAGCAGAACTGCTAAGTAGATATGGTGCAGTTATGCTCTCTTCCATTCACACAATGCAGGGGAGCAACTTTACTTGATGCACTGCATTGCGTAAACTCCTTGTAAATATGCCTCAGAGGTTCTAAAAAGCCAGCACTGGTTCTTGCCGTCCACGGTGTCAAACATCAACTCTCACAAGTTATTGACATCCTGATGGATGTGCGCTCTGCCCTCTCTGCCTCACATAGAGGTAGAGAGGTCTGTCTCTTCTAGTTCCTCTGCTGTAAACATTTCCACCCCCCAAACACTCTGGTGCCCCAAACCCTCACTATTTCCATTGTCATTCCACTACAAATCCCCCTGGCCCTGACCCCATAAAAAATCCTGATATCTCCACCGATCCCAAAATGCAGGTGCCAGGACATCCATTGGCTCCAAGAGACTGGAGAACCCCAAGAGGATGACACTGTTATGATGGGTATGCAAGATGAAGTCCTGGAGCCTAAAACAGGATGTGATAGAAGACTATTTTTTCTTACCCAACCCAGGACTTTCATTTGAAATATCAATTTTTTGTGAATGATGTTAAATAAATCCAGAGGAAGAAGATTTTTGTTGCGCCTTTTTATTTTTAATTTGTTAAAAATTAGAATTTAACCTTTTGTGTCTGCTGTTTATGTGTAGCTATATTTAGATTTTTCAAAATGTTACAATTTTTGCCATATGTGATTGTATATTCTAGTATGCTGCTTATGTTACCATTAACTTTTATTTCCAGGTCTAGTTATTTCTTATGTATTGCACTGTGGGAGATGTGGTTAGTTCCCTCTCCCATTTGTGTTAAAGGAAGTGGGAATGTTGTTGTGATGGCTTAATTTGTGTAGTATTTGGATTAGGAGTGTCTGTGACTACAGTTAACTTTATTATTTTAGTGCTTAAATGTAAGAATACCTTTCAATATTGGGGTTCAGATACATATATAGTCCATGTGGGTGCAGGCATAGCCCACATACTCTGCGGTTAGCCGCTACAGGAAGTGACTGAGGCAATCTCTCCGTTGAGATGCCCAGGCATTAGGAAATTTGGAAAGCAGCTTTACGGCTGGGAGAAAAGAAACAGGTGTCTGAACCTCGTGATGTCCGCTTACTCAGGGAGGATATCTCGGCAAGTGGGGGCGGCATGAGTGGCAAGACGCTTCTGCAGTCAGCTGTCCTCGCTTTGGGAGTGCCATTGCCTACGCAGACAGAGGTGAGTGCTACCGGCTGCGAGGAGTCGGGCGGGTTAGTACTGCTCCCTGGTTCTGGCGATTTTTTGTAGTCAGCAAGAGGCAGCTACTCTCGGTTTGCTTGCTTTGACTCTTTCAACTGTGTGCCCGGGCCATGAAACATATCTACCCCGACTTTGCTGTGAGCTATAAAAGTAGCTGAAACGGACTGTGATATCAACGAAGTGTTAAGGGGGGGGTCCCTGGAGCTGAGATACGCTGAAAATAGACTGGTAAGCAGCAGAAACGTTTCATTCAAATTATGGTATAAAGCTCCTTCTAACTCTGGCTCAGAGATCGAAAAGGCGATCCGTGCAAGCAAAGTTGGCCGCTGCACGGGCAAATCGCAGTTTCCAGTTGAGAATGGACTCGAAGACACCAGCGAGTTCAGCGAGCGCTGAGGACAACCTATTCAGTAGTTGGAAGGGAACTGTGGTTGGGGTTGGAAATGTAGTACTCGAGCAGGTTGCAGAAAATTCCAAGGACTCAATGGACTCTTCTAGAATGATCAAATTTCAAACTCAGAGTGATAAGAATACTGAGACCTATCCTGAGACAAATCTGGTGGATTTGAACCAGGTTAAAACAAAAGAATACCCCTTGTTTGGAAAGGCCAAAGTTGCGGTATCCCTCCCAATGACTGCATCTCAGTCAACAGCTACGTGAGCTCCATCAGTAGTACAGGCTCCGGTATCCACGACAAGCTCCGGCCTTTCTCAGGTGGACTGTTCTGATTCCAATGTATTACTGCCTCCCAAAACAGAATCTAGCAGTGAGGTACATGATCAATCGCAACCCGAGTCAGTGGTGGCCCTCCGGCCCCTCGAAGGGCAGCAGAATCAGCAGCAACAACATAGGGGGGATGCTGACAGCGGGCCATGTGACATCAGAAGCATACTTAATATCATTCTGAAAGAGATAAGAGAGTTCAAGGTCTCACAGGTGATTGAAATTGCAGCCTTACATGAGAGATTGTCCAAAATCGAAGAAACATGGTGCAACTCCCAGAGAGGCCCAAGGAGTCTGAGTCTAGAATTTCTGAACTTGAAGATCAGGTTTCTACTATCCAGAAAGAAGTCAGTCAGTTTCGCAGCATAGGTCTTTTTTGGAGAATAAGATCGAGACGCTCGAAAATAACTCACAACGTTCAAATTTGCATATAGTAGGGGTCCCAGAAGGATGTAGGGTCAACAGGTTCCTCAATAGGCAGACTCATTTATTAGAACTCATGTGCTGCCCGAATATTTGGGGGGATGTAACTATAACAAGGGCTCCTCGTGTTCTGGCCCAACGTCGTCCAAACTCAAAATTTCCATGCACCATCCTGGTAAATGTTTCGGATTATCGGGTAAAGGAATGCATTTTGGCCAAGGCAATTGAAAAAAAAAAAGTTTTCAGCTCTGGAGATGCCTCATTGTCGTATTTTTGCAGATATGTCAGTGGCTCGTAGTCTAAAAGACTTTATAAAAATGCTGGACTTATTCAAGCCGCAGGGTGCCCAGGCATCTATTGCACAGCAGTCTAAATTGAAGGTGCTGGTTAAAGGGCTGTTGCATCTATTCACTAGTCTTATAGAGGCTCAGGAGTTCTTACATAAGATCTCTAATAAATCTTAAATGATTCTCTGTTCATGTCATGATGTTGATGATGTCAATGCTCTGTTTGATGGCGGGGGCAGGTGTGGCTGGAGGGTAATGTGTGCACTAAGGTGCAACTCCATGACATCTTTTTTTTAATGACGGAGTTGCGAGAGAGGTATTGTGGGCAATTTCCCCCTCGTTGGGACTGTTTTTTTTTGTGTGGGCCACTTGGGTTTTCTGTGTTGGAGGCAGGGGTGGTAAGGAGCACTTACATTCAAAATGAGCAGAATCAAAAAAGGGTTTGAAGCACTGTCAGTTAATGACATGAGAGGTATGTTAACTAGGGAATGGGGTTCAAATTTAGATTAATCTCTTGTAATGTCAAAGGCATTTCAAATAAGCATAAATATGGGGGGCTGATCAGGTGGTTGATCTCGTTCTCCCCAGACGTTCTATTTTTACAGGAGACCCATCTTAAGAACAACTCCCCGAATATTTTTATTCAGAAGTAGTATCCATACGCCTGCTTTGCTTTGACAGGGTTGTCAGTTAGGGGTGTTGCTATTTTTGGGGGAGGGTGTTCGATTGGCTGGTAAGCAACGTAATTAGGGACCCTCATGGTAGGTGGTTATGGCTTTAAGCTGTCGCTAATGCCACCCCTCTGAATCCCATCAACTATTACGCCCCAGTTACCGATGAGGTAGATCCATTACTGCAGATTTACAATATTGCTATTGGAGTGGTGGGACCAATAATTCTAGGAGGGAATTTTAACTATATTTAGGATTTGGCTTTTGATACATCTCAATAAAGCCAAAAAGCAATTGAAGCCTCAAACTAAGAGAGTGATCGATACATTGAAACAGAATTTCCAATTAATTGATCCATGGCGTAGTAATCATCCAGGTATTTTACAATATACATGCTTTTCACATTGTTTTCATACTGCTTCCTGTTTGGATTTTTTTTAAATTTCCCATTCTGTCAAAAGGGCGTGTTCGGATATTTGGGCTAATGCCTTCTCTGATCACTCACTGGTTACTGTTATGATAGAGCTGGATACAGTTAGAATGGAAAGGCCAGTTCTGAAGATGGAAACAGCCAAACCGAGCAAGATGGCGTCTGACTCACTATCCTGTGGGCTACCACCCCTCCTCTTACCTGTTGCTTGACCACGACGACTCCTGAGCAGCAGAACGGCGGGAATACGGTGCGGGAAGTAGACGAGTGATGCTGGAGGGTCTGTGGCTTCTCGGGACTGTTTGGACTTCTGCAGTCCGTCACAGCTGCTTGTCCTCGAGGCGGAGCTCCGGCGGGAGACGCCGCGCTGCTGCCCCCGCTATGGCTCATCGCGTCGCCCTTGGAGGGATACTGAGGCAGGCTTACATTACAATTATTGCCGGAGGGGCCAATTTCGTTTCACCGATGGCCGACAGAGGCACTAAAACATCCAAGGCGAGACTCACTAATCTGTCAGACACCGCTACTGGTCCGATACCGGCTGGTACTTCAAAGCCCAGCATGCACCATGAGAATTCTAAGGAGGCTGGCACAGAACTAAAGAGCAAGAAGAAAGGGGATGAGTCCAGCAATAATTCCAACAAGAGAGCAACCCGTGGGAACAATCTGGTGGGTGCAGCAGAAGGCCAACCCGCGATTTCTGACCTTTTTCCTTTGAAATTTTCCAGATCCCTAAAAAACCAGGACACTGTCACCGTGGCTCTCCTACCGGTTACTGCACCTGCATCTGTATCCGCCCTCACCCAAGCGCAGGAGGTGGTGCATGAGTACACTGCGGATACAGATGCCACCAGAAGTTCTAAAACAGGTGAGGAGGAGACTTGTGCAGCCACCCCCAAGGTGGATGCAGGGGGAAGCGGCAGACCAAGCAGAACCTGTCTAGGGATGGAACTATGGAGAACGAGTCTGTTGATCTTGGGGGGTGCCTGAATCCCCCCTCCCTTCCAACCGATCGAAGCAGACCCCATCTCATTTGGCTGTGGCTCTTTGGGGGTCCCTAGACTGTTGACCTCACCCGACCGGACGGGGAGAAATGTTTCTCTCTAACTGAAAATTCGGATTCTTCAATACCTGACCTAGGCTTGTCAACTTCTTTGCGATCCACTTCATCTAGTAGTAGGTCGTCGGATGGATCTGTTATTTCAGCTAGCCGAAAAAAGAGATCAGGAGGATCAACAAGCAAGAAAAAGGCTTCAAGCTCGAAAAAGAAGCAGCTTTCAAGCGACAGAAAGGCTAGCAAAGACCGGGAAGAGTCATCTAAGAAAGGGACCCCCAGGCTCAGGTGGGACTATTCCGCTGTTCAACTCCTAGACAATCCAGCTCAGAGTATGGAGGATGCCACCGCCTGAATTACAACAGCACTGAAACCCCCGCCCTCTCTGATTTTGGCCACGATTAAACAGATGCAGACAGAAATACGGACGGACAATCGACGGGCGGGGCAGGCCTCTAAGAAAATACACGGAGCGATCAGGAAAATAAACAAAACCTGTACAGAGCTCTCTGACCGGATGACCAGCGTAGAGGCACGAACCGATACTCTCGAACAGGAGGTTGCTGAGCTAAAGACATTGAGAGCTCCCAAGACCCTAAGCTCACAGAGATGATGTGGAAGATGGAGGAATATGAGAATAGACAAAGAAGAAACAATCTGAGACTATTTGGTATTCCAGAAGGGAGAGAGGGAGGGAATCCCAGGGATTACGTTGTCAAACTCCTAAAGGGTGCATTCCCAGAACTCACGGGGTGGGATTCGGAAAGGGAAATACACAGGGTGCACCGATTCCCCCTAACTCTAAAAAAACAACAGGCAGACAGTAATGCATACCCCTGGGCTATTTTGGTTTATTTTGGAAATTTTCTTTTAAGACAAAGTATTTTTGATCTAGCACGCCCTAATGCTAGAAGAGAATTTGAGGGAATCTCCTTCTTTGCACAGCCAGACTTCGCCCACGCTACGGTAGAGCGAAGATGGCGACTAAGACAGATAATTGCTCCCCTTCAGAAGTTAGGTGCCGAAGGGTACCTACAAAATCCCGCAAAATTGTATTTATTTATTTATTTGGTCATTTCTAAAGCGCATGGTTACGCCAACCGGCGTGTCCCCGCGCTGAACGGACTCGCTTAGCAAGAAAACGGCCCTAGACACGTCACTTGAAACTGCCTACCCACATACTCCTGTCGCTATCATTCACTTTAGGATACAGAGGAAAATAGTAGTATGTAAGTGCTGCACCCGTACCTTTTTTTCGGAGATTCAGGCCCAAGAATTCCTGGTGGAGTTAATGGGCGGGGTCTGATCCGTTGGGAGAAATGCTAAATATGTTTTTCAATGATGATTAAAATCGAAATCAAGAAATGTGGTTGAAAAGGTCGTTTTGTTAAGGGGTAGGTGGTGGGGGCTCGGGGAGTGGGTTTTGTCATGTTAGATGGCGTCATACAGGCTAGGCCTGGGTGCTTAGTGGAGCGGTCTGGGTGGGAGGGTGGGGGGGAAGTCAGGGGGGGAGGCTGGGGAAGGGGCTCGAAAACCGACATGATCAAGGCGAGATTGGAAAGAAGCTTAGAGGCTGGGTGGTGGTTTACAAAGGGTGTTACGCTGACATTATAATCTTGAAGGGTTGGTATTTAGGATGCAGGGTACAATTAGCCAATGAATGACAGGCAGATGATCCCTATTGCATCTATTAATATATGCGGCCTAAATGACCCTAAAAAAAGAGCTAGAATCTCCCTAGGCTTAAAACTCCTGAGGGCGGACATTGTCTGCCTCCAGGAGACACATATTGAATCTTCACAGAGGGATATTCTAAACTCCCTGGGCTATAGACTCATAGCCGGTACCTCACAAGGTGTTCGTTCTGGGGGTGTGGCAGTTCTGGCCAGAGGTAGCCTGTTAAAATTCTCTCAAGTAGGGTCCGATGCTAGGCGGAGATGAGTAGCAGTAGTCTGTCATTCACCCTGTGGAGGTAAATTCACGCTGTGCTCAGTTTACGGCAGTATACTTGATGATTCTTCTATATTAAATCAGGTATCTAAAGAGCTAACGCACCGCCCTCTACCTATAGTTCTATGTGGGAGTTTTAACATCAATCTCCCAGGAAGTTTCGATATAGGCGGCCAGTCATTGTATTCCGGGAGGAAGCCTAAGGTGTATCAAACCCTTAAAGGGATATGCAAAGATGACGGTCTGGTAGACGTGTGGCGTAAAAAGAATCAGATGGCGGATGGGTACATGTATTTTTCGGCCCTGCATTGCACACTTGCCCGCCTCGATTATTTTTTTGCGTCTAACAAGTTTATTACGTCCTGCCAAATCGAGCGATACCCCCGGTTCCTCTTGGACCACAATCCCCTTGTATTAGAGCTGCAAGGAATAGGGGGGGAACCGGTAAGTTCATGGAGCTTTGAAAGTGCACTCCTTACCAGTGAGGAGTACTGTAAACACATCAGTAGGTAGATCCCAATATTCTTTGAAGAGAATAATGGCAGCACCTCAGTGAGTACGGTGTGGGATACATTTAAGGCCTGCCTAAGGGGGGAGACCCTAAAATTCTCACTGAACAAAGGAAAGCAGGACAGACAGCTGATTCAAGCTAAGCAAGATAACCTAGCAATAGCCGAGGAAAGTTTAGTAAAGACTATACAACAAGCAGGGGATATAAGGGAAGCACAAACAAAGGTAACACTCGTAAGGGCAGACTTAAGGGCGATTTTTGCGAATAGGGCAGCAGCAAAGTATATTGCTTGGAAAGAAAGAACTTACGAGTGTAGCGAGCAGGTAGGACACCATCTGGCAGTAAGAGCAAGGCAGAGGTGTACAAATAGTGGGATCAGAGAAATCTGTGATCCTGTTCTTGGGGTTGTTACCGAAGCAAATAAAATCAGAGAGGCGTTTCAAGTGTTTTATCAAAACTTGTATACAGAGGGAAACTGGGTCTGCCCAAGGCAAATTGAAGAGTTCTTGGAAGCAGTGCCTACAATTAAATTATCCATAGAGGAACGAGAAACCCTAGAAGAAGAGCTATCATGGGATGAGATATTACTTGCAATCTCTAGTCTCCCTCCGGGTAAAGCTGCTGGTGTGGTTGCAATCCCCTCAGAATTCTATAAAGTTTTTGCCCCCCAGCTGAAAGATCAGATGCTGGCACTTTTTAACCATATATTTAACGGAACCACACCACCTGACTCCTGGACGGTGGCTAAAATAGTGTTTTTTTGAAGAAGGATAAACCACCGGCCGAACATGGCTCATATCGGCCAATTACGTTAATAAATGGTGACTCAAAGATTTATTTTAAGGTTTTAGCAGTGCGTTTAGCTCAGGTCATCAAAAGATTGGTAATTCACCAACAGCATGGTTTTATTGCAGGAAGGGACACTACCGATCACATTCGGCGAGTGATATCACTTTTTGATGCTGCATAAGTGTCAGGAGACCCTATGGCTCTGATTTTGTTAGATGCCGAAAAAGCATTTGATAGGGTCTCCTGGTAGTTCTTATGGCAAGCAATGCACTCAAGGGACTTTGGCCCAGGATTTGTGCAAGGAATTAAGGCCTTGTATTGTAAACCTACGGCTAAAGTATGCATTTCGGGAAGCATGACCGGATCAGTGACAATCACTTGTGGAACTCGACAGGGGTGTCCTTGTTCTCCACTCCTGTTCGTGCTCTGTATTGATCCTTTTTTAAGGAAAATAGTGCAAAACACTGCTATCTCACCAATAATTATGCATGGCTATGAAACCAAGATCTTGGCATATGCAGACGATGTGGAAGTTTTGACGCCTAATCCCGAAGCTGCTATTAAGGTAATAGAGACAGAAGCATCTGTGTTTGGGGGCATCTCTGGTTTCTCGCTAAATAAGGAAAAGACACAGATTGTCATTAATGAAAAGATTGCCTTGGTGGATGAAAGAGTAGTTGAAAAAGCATAATATTTAGGTGTCCATATTTCTTCAAAAGTGGAGTCTATTGTTAATATATATCTAGAACCTCTGGCAGATAGAACCAAGAAAGGGCTGGCAAGGTTAAATAATTTGCACCTTACAATGATAGGCCGTTGTAATCTGATAAAAATGATTTATTTCCCAAAAAGTTTATACTTTTTTTTGAGCAATCCCTTTAGATTTCCCTAATGAATGTTTTAAAACTTTTGAGGTAATATTTACCAGATTTTTATGGGCCTATTCTGAGCCAAGAAGAGCGCTGAGGTACCTCTCGCTCCCAAAAGAAAGAGGAGGGTGGGCTCTCCCAAATCTTAAACTGTATTATTGGGCATCAGTGTTGCAATATAGCAGGATTTTATTAATGGAACCTCCACAAGCAGCCTCGCCAAATGCTACACCTTCCATATTCAAATTATTGCTAGGGGAAGAAGTTTGGGGGTGTCTGCTGAGGCAAGTGGATTATAATTATTACAAAAAAGTACGGTTCAAGTGCCTTGTGGGCGTGGGGAAGGCTTGGGTCGCAATACGGAAGCTGCTGGGTTTGGGGAGATTGAATTTTTATACTCCGATCTTGAATAATCCAAACCTACCTGGAATTTTTAATGACGGCTATATGAATGTATGGGTACTCGGCAGATATAGAGAAACTGGGTACTTTTTTTTCCCCGGTTGCCCTTGTCTCGTTTGATGAGCTAAATTTAAAGTTTGGTATTAGCAACAAAGAGTTTTTTAAGTACCTGCTAGTAAGGGACTACCTTCAGCGGAAAGTGGGGGGACCCAGTGGCTTTGATAAGAATGTTCTGGTGCATAGGTTAATAACGGAGAACTCAATCTGCATCGGGTCAATTTATCAGATTTTGAACAGCGAAATGAAAGATGATCTTGATAAACAGTGTGTTAAATGGCATGATAAGCTGACGATTACCGAAAATGAATTCGTGAAGGCTCTCAGCTTATCCCAAATTGTGTTAATGTCGGCCAATCTACAAGTGCAGTTTTTTAAAACCTTGTTTTATGCTTTATTATACACCTGCAAGAATTGCAAAGTGGAGTTCGGGGCAAGGAACCAAGTGCCCGCGCTGCTCCACTTTTAGCGCCGACATTGTTCATATGTTCGCAACATGTCCATCTTTGAATTCTCTCAAGAATGAAATACAACATTTTTTCCTTACAAAAAGTTATTAAAGTCTCATTAAGTCCAAAGGTAATCTTACTAGGGGTTATTGACGAGAAATCAACTCTGGATATAGATTATTTTCTTGTTGTTGCTAGGACGATTTTTAGACTTAATTGCTACAGCGTGGCTTGATCCACAGCCTCCTCAGTTTCAACACTGGCTTGCCCGTCTATTAGCCATCTCCAATATGGAGAAAGCGATTTATGGCAGAAAGGGCATCAAAACAAGGAAAAAAGGACAGTTAATATGGGCACCTTTATCTAGATTAGAAAATTGATGGGGTATGCACAGACAGAATGGATTGCCCCGGCTTCTCTTTTTTCTGCACTCTGCACTTTAAATAACAGTCTGATGTTTACATCTGAGTCTTATCGTGCTTGATATAACGACAAATGTTTTTATACGAGGTTTATCCCCGATGGTTTTAGTCCAGATTCTTAACTTTATTATTACTGTGACGAAGTTGTTGGTATTTGTAAAGGCAGGAAGCTTTGTTAATATTTATTTACATCTAGCTCCGTCTTTATCATTATTCCACACTTTGCACTTTAAATAATGGTCTGTTGTTTACATCTGTGTCTTATTACTGTTAGTTTTACCCCAGTTTCTCATTGGTACATTGATGATGATTATGTACGGTTTCGTATTTGATGATATTTCTTCCCAGACCGGGGGGGTGTTTAGGGTTATTGTAAAAAGGTGGAAAATGCACAACAAAGACTATTTAAAAAAAAAAGAGAAGGGAAAGGCCTAGGTGGCAGCTGGACCGGACCCTTCTTTCTAATCAAGAATGGCTCATAAAAATGAGGAAATTCATTAGGGATTTTGTTTCTGGTAAACAGGGATACGGCCCCCTTATTTTCAGTATGGGAAACTTTTGAGGCCGCGGGCAGATTAATGCTTATACAGCTCAACAAGTAAACTGCATGCATATCAAATAGCTGAACTACAATGGGTAGTAGATCAAGCTCTTCAGACTAAGAATAGGCCCGTAGGTAAACAGCTTCTGTTAGAGAACCAGCTTGAAAAGACTAAGCAAAATTTGAGAGACTTTTTCATTATGGAAAAAATTACCAGTTCTAAGGCATTTCAGCAACGGGTTTATAAAGAGAGTAAGCAGATTGGCAAGCTGTTGGCTTGGTCAACACAGGTCAAGAAGGATACTGCGATTGTAGGGAAGTTAGAGAACTCTGATATCCAAGAATTTGTTATAGAGAAGTGTCCCATGTTTTATTTGCAGCACTATAGATCCCTGTATGAAACCAAGTATTCGATTTTGCAATTAAGTATATGCCAATACTATCAGTCCATAAGGTTGCCTCAGTTGGCAAACTCTGTGGCTGAAAAAATTATTTTTAACATAGCAGCAGAGGTGAAGGAAGCTTTTGCAAAAATGTCTAGTGGAAAGGCATGCAGCAATTACAGATTTCCGGCAGAGTTTTTAAAAATGTTTGCAACAGAACTTGTACCCTTCCGAACTGTTTTATTCAATTTTATTAAGGAGGATGGGGAAGTTCCTTCGTCTTTCAAGGAATCCACGTTTGTTAGTTTTCTAAAAAAAGATAAAACCCCCAGCAATGTTAATTCATTTCCACCTATTAGCTTATTGAATGCTGATTACAAGCTGTTGAAGAAAATATAGGCTATTTGTATCACTCCGGCTGCTCAGGCTTTAATCCACACAGATTAGACTGGGCTTGTTTCTAATCGCTTGATGGCTGTAAACACAGCAGTTAGACTATTTCTCAGTTAACCAGATCAGCGAGGCAGTAATAATGGTCGATGCAGAGAAAGCATTTGATCTGGTTAACTGGGATGCACTGTTTTTTGGTCTTAAGAAATTTGGTTTTCCTGCACAATTCATTTCGACTCTGGAGTATCTATATCAATGAGCACAAGCAAAGATATTCGTGAATTTCAGCCTCGCAGGGACAGTGGCTATCAACAGGGGAACTCGTCAGGGGTGCCCTCTATCCCCAATTTTTTTATTTTTTATTTTTTTTTAAATGTGCCTCTGGCTGCCAGGATTTGAAGTAATGATCTGATTGGCGCTCCCGTTTCTGCTATGTCTAAATTAAAGTTGTTTGCAGATGACATTATTTCATACTTTAAACCCGATAAGGTGAATCTCCAGAGGGTTCTGGATGAGTTTGAGCAGTTTAAAAGCATTGGGGGAGGGGTATAAAATTAATCTAAATAAAACAGAGCAGCTATTGTTTAATACTGCAGTCAGCAATCTTCCCATTTCTCTGCAGCAGCAAGCTCATTCTCAAAGCCCGATACGCTATCTAGGTGTGTTTGTGATGAATAACTACTCCCAGCTCTTTCAATTGAACTATATAGCAAAGCTGAAGAAAATTTGGGGGCTAATATAAAGATGGGCACTTCATATACAGAATAGTGATATGACTGGCCACACTTTGCTCACTGTGCACCTTGAAGTCACTGGTGGTGGTATATCAGGGTTTTACAGTTTGTTTGAGATTAGACAATTTTTCTGTTATCTTTTTGGTATTTGTAGCCCTGATGAAGTTGTGATTACGACGAAACACATGTTGGCCTTTGTGAAAAAACATTTGGAATGCAATAAAGTACTTCTAAAGAACAAGATTGAAGGAAAAACATTGATCTAAGACTACATTATTACTAAAAACTGTTGCATATATAAATTTGTGTGTGCCATATGGGTGTATATAAGCTTACATGGAGCCTCGAGGGGGCTCTAATTTGTGAATGTTGGGTGAACATACTTCCCTTGTGTGCACCGTATTTACTTGGTCTGTTGTCGTGTAGTTCTTATAATCCTATATAGGATCTGCGCGTTTAGACAACATAGACTGTAGGATTGGTGTCCAGACTGATTCTAGACACCCCCACCGGGTATGTTAGCCTGTATACCAGCTAGCTCACAGTACCTCTAGAAACCCCTCTTACCAAGGAGAGAATAGTTCTTGGCAACGGTGCGCAGTCAAAATGTCGAGATTTTTATATCGACCTACACTAATATCGAGTTTTTAATATCGTAGGGGCAGAATATCGATGTCAAGAATATCGGTGACCAGAATATCAACCTTAAGGTAGTAATAACGTTTTTTTTTTATATCGAAGTCAGTAATATCGAAGTCAGTAATATCGAAGTAATATTGAAGTAATATCGTTAGCAAAAATATCGTTGTTAATAATATCGATATTTATATTAGTGTTATGTATTTTAGTATGTATTTTATATGTATGTTTAACATTTTTTGTAATGCATTTTTATTATTTTTAAATATATATATTAAATGTTTAGAAATTAGTAATTTTTTTAAAGTAAATTTTGCATTTTAGTATCAGAGCGGGTTGTGGGTTTATAGGGGAATAGGGTGGGAAGTAATTTAATTATAATTAATTAATATGTTTTTATTTATTGTTATTGAATATTAATTTATTGTTAATTAATTATTAATTGGTAACATTTTTCAATTGATTAATTTATCATTATATTAATTATAAAAAAAATTTTTTTATTTGTTATTGTTAATTTATTGCTAATTAATTATTAATTGGTAATTAATTTTTAATACTTGATTAATTGATAATTAAATTAATTATGTTAGTTTTTATGTGTAGCGGGTTGTGGGTTTATAGGGGAATAGGGTGGGAAGTAATACAATTATAATTAATTGATTAATATTTTTTATTGTTATTGATAATTAATTTATTGTTAATTAATTATTAATTGGTAATTCATTTTTATTAATTGATTAATTGATAATTAAATTATAATTAACATATTATTATTAATTTATTGTTAATTAATTTATTGTTAATTTATTATTAATTGGTAATTAATTGATAATTAAATTAATGGTGTTCTTTTTTATGAGTAGCGGGTTGTGTGTTTATGGGGGAATAGGGTGGGAAGTAATTTAATGTTATTTAAGTAAATATTAATTTAATTTTATTGGTATTTATTATGAATTTTTTAGTTAATTAATTATTAATATGTTATTTATTTTACAAAAATTATTTTATTAATAAGTATGTTAATTTAACCCCTACGCTATCCAACACTTTCCCTACTGTTGCACTCACTGGAGTGGGAATAGTAATTTTTACCCCTACGCTATCCAACACTTTCCCTACTGTTGCACTCACTGGAGTGGGAATAGTAATTTTACCCCTACGCTATCCAACACTTTCCCTACTGTTGCACTCCCTGGAGTGGGAATAGTAATTTTTACCCCTACGCTATCCAACACTTTCCCTACTGTTGCACTCACTGGAGTGGGAATAGTAATTTTTACCCCTACGCTATCCAACACTTTCCCTACTGTTGCACTCCCTGGAGTGGGAATAGTAATTTTAACCCCTACGCTATCCAACACTTTCCCTACTGTTGCACTCACTGGAGTGGGAATAGTAATTTTTACCCCTACGCTATCCAACACTTTCCCTACTGTTGCACTCCCTGGAGTGGGAATAGTAATTTTTACCCCTACGCTATCCAACACTTTCCCTACTGTTGCACTCCCTGGAGTGGGAATAGTAATTTTAACCCCTACGCTATCCAACACTTTCTCTACTGTTGCACTCGCTGGAGTGGGAATAGTAATTTTTACCCCTACACTATCCAACACTTTCCCTACTGTTGCACTCACTGGAGTGGGAATAGTAATTTTAACCCCTACGCTATCCAACACTTTCCCTACTGTTGCACTCACTGGAAATAGTAATTTTAACCCCTACGCTATCCAACACTTTCCCTACTGTTGCACTCACTGGAGTGGGAATAGTAATTTTTACCCCTACACTATCCAACACTTTCCCTACTGTTGCACTCACTGGGGTGGGAATAGTAATTTTTACCCCTACGCTATCCAACCTTTTCCCTACTGTTGCACTGTTTGGAGTTGGAATAGAAATTTTATTACCTCCGCTATCTAATATTTTTTGTATTATTTTAGTTAATGTAGTATATAATTAATTTTTAAAAGATTAAAAATAATTTTAATTTATTATATATATTTATTTAATTTTTATTTATATTATTGTTTTGTGTATAGATGTATTTATAATTTATGATATTTTTTTTAAAATTATATGTTATTAAAATAATTATTAAAAATTATAAGTATATATTATATATTATATGTATATGTTTAATTTATTTTTACATTACATATATATTACTTATAATTTTTTAACATTTTAAAATATTTTTAACTGTTTATTTTAATTATATGTATTATTTACTTTATTTTACATTATTTTTTTAACTTAAATAAAAAACGATATTTTTAACAACGATATTTTTGACATCGATATTTTTGACATCGATATTTTTGTACTTACCATAATGTAGATAGGATGTCGATATTCTTGACTTCGATATTCTTGCGGCGATATTTCTGTAGTTCGATATTCTGACCTTCGATATTTTGTCAGTGATTCCTTGGCAACTATCGAACATGACAACCCTGATCCCTCAGGATGCTGGAAACAGTGCGATACTTTTCCCTCAGTCACTCGTGCTCACTTTGTCGCAGAGAGATACACAGAATAAACGGGGGGACGTTTTTCAATAAGCATTTATTGAACCAGCGTCATTCTAGTGTATAATCGGTGTGCTGAAACAACCATTGGACAGAAACAGATATAAATGATTAGAAGCACTAACAGAGTAAAAGGATGGTAGAATTCTACCATCGTGCTCAAACAATGAATACAGGCAAGTATATAAAATACATGACAGTAGTAAATGCGTACTCCTACGATGCAACCCTAACTAGATGTACCTAAGTGTACCTAGCATGTATGTCAGTGTAAAGCCAAAAATCCCTCTAGGATAAAGTCAACCCCATTACCTGAAGTGAGAGACTGTGGGACCCCGTCTTGGTCTTGAGATGGACACCCCGCAAGGGATGTCAGACCACTGTGAGCTGAAGTGTCTGCGTGCAGGAGCCTCCACGTCTCGCGTCAGCATGGAAGTCCTTTTCTCCTCTGACTCCCTCAGCAAGATATGGTGTTTATATACCCAAAGTAGTACCCTCAGGGGTTCTACCTTGCTGTGTCATTTCGGACTTAGGATGCCGGAAGGAATGACCTTTATACATAGTTATTATGCAGGAGATGGTAGTCCTGCTGAGTTTCCAAGAATCCTCATGCATAATGGATGAGGCTAGTTTTCAGGGAAAACCCCACGTCCTCTTAGCGGTACCGTAACTAGGTAAAAGGTCAGTCCCAAAAACCATTATGTAGTGTAATGGTAGGGGAGAATATAGGTGAAAGGGTAGGTTGCTACCTGACCATTTATTGGGGTACCTATATGGAACATAACACCCACTCATCCGACTGGATGATATACTTAAATTCTAACGTATTTGTAGGCGTTTGTACGCAAACAACTAATAAGATTATAAAAAAACAATGTTTAAAAATATAAACATTCTTAAAAATGGCTAAGATAATAGTTTAAGCGATCGAAGTCGTTACTACAATTGTTCGTATATATAGTTCGAACAACTATGAGTGACTGAAAGCCGTGCAGCTTAGCAAAGGGTGTCTATTATTTAAAAATTCCAAATTTGGTTGTTTTTGAAAAAGCTGAATTTTTCCCAGCACACGATGAGCCAAATGTTTGTGTCCTGGCTGGGAGACGCAACATCACTGTTGCCTGCAGTCGCAGATGACGGTCCCTGCAACACCTCACAGATTAGGTCGATCGAGCACAGATGTTCCTCCGTATTCTCCACAGCCGTTGCTGGGGATGCCTGTGTGACAACCAAGGCCTGAGTATTTGTTGAGGAGCCGGTATCCGTTCCAGCAGGAGCTGAAGCATCCTGTGGTGGCTCTAAGAATGCAGACATCAACATTGGAATAAGCTGAGGACACAGCAGAACATGGGCTGTTATCGGGTCCAGTAAAGCATCAACGTCCGGTGGCGCAACTGATGGAAGTGTTAGACAAAGATCCAACACGCATTCTTGTCCGCAAAAGAGGCATCGGAGGACAGGCAGAATACAGTCGATCCAGACTGGTCTAAATGATAGGAACCAAGATTCACTCAGTTCGCGGAGGCGAGGTGTGCCCAGATGGACTACCATGCAATCACGGTATCGGCGCTCCAGGAGCGTTTTTTTTCCATCTCCTTGGTGATTGTCATTTTTCTGCTGCGCAATGGACGTCCCAATCAGGATACCTGCTATTAGGAACAGGATCAGCGGAAGCCCTCCAAAAATGCTTCCGAATACGGAGTGTATGAAGTTGGGAATAACTCCGAAGATTGTCTGAAAGGTGCTTAACAGTCCAGAACCCATGGTCCTAAATAGGTGTACTATACCCGTCGTATCAGACATGTTGAAGATACATTGTACCATTTCAGTGAAATGGAAAGGGCAGTTTGTTCGTACTAGTGCCTGTATCTCAGCCGAGGACCTTGCAACCTGGAGATCATAAGTTTCTTGGGCGGAGGTTAAGGGCACGGTTTTCTGTAAAAGCATGGCTTTCATTCGGCTCAGAGTATCAAACCGTATAAAGGAAACATTCAACGAAGGCCATAACGGCGCCTCCCTGACTGTATGAATCGGTGGAAACAATACTTGCATACAGCACGTAACCCTGGAGCTTACAGTGACAAGATATGCGATGCCCGGGAGCATCCCACAACAACCTTGATCATTCAGCATCAAGTAACTCCCATTAATCACGGCAGCTGGGGACCCTTTCAAGTGACAGGATAAGTTAGCAACTGAACAATTACAGGCCCTGTGAAGCATGATATCCTGGCATATTAGAGATCCACTTAAAGCGTTCTCGCAGTTTGTACCGCTTAGAAACACTTCCATGTCCCCACTCCTGCATCGAAATCTGTATGGCAATTCCCAAGAATCCTTGATGAATTCCCTACCCATCGCTTCATATCTGCCCGCCTGTTGTTGTTCTAGGCAATACTGAAACTGGAAAGTTGTGACCGGTAATGTTATATGGCCATGGATTAACCATTCTGTGGATGGTGATTCTGCCACAGTGAAAGGTAACTGGTCCAGTTTTTTAATACGCAGCATTGTATATTTTGCTCCCCTTTGTGCCATTGTTATCTATTTTTCAGTTAGATTGTATGCAGAGAACAAGGATGTATTGTTGATAAATCGCCAAGGCACATAACCAGCGCGTAATGATTGCAGCGTCCAGCTTAATAACATTATAGAAAGTAGTTGAGATTGTCGGTGCTGTAGTAAGGACAGATCTTGTTCTAGTATATCTATAGCAGAAGATACAATGTTGCCCAGTGAATAAATCCTGGATGTTAATGTAGTCATACCATTGTCAACTACAGCTAACGCCTTTTCTAGGTTAATTCTATCTATTTCATTAAGTCTCTCCGCAGCTTCTTGTTTTTTTTTTTGTTGAAAATCTGTTTCTTGGCATTTTGTTAAAGCAATATACAACTTTAGTATAAAGTTTCATTGGTTACCACATCAGTTTATCGCTTAACATACAGCACACAGTTGCAGTGTTTTACATTCTTTATGTTAAGCATCATCTAGTATTAAATATGTACACAAGCTCCCCTTTGGTGCAGTGCAGCTATTCCCTCTAGTGTCGATGGGGATATCATTCATGCCTGCGCTTACGCCTTGGTATTTGTGCATTCATGAAGAGTGATGTGCTGTCCCAATCCTAAGATGGCATGACCGGATAGGGGGTGTTATTTACCATGTAATGCTTCTATAATAAGCTCTCAGCATATTGAGAACGAACAATACAACCATTATTAAATAAGATGATAGAAAAAAAGGAATAAAAAAAGTTGAGACTAACAATAGCTCAGGCTATGGACAATAGTAGGGACCCGGAGGGGATATGCGAGCACGGGGGGCGTTTCCTGATGTAGATGCGCCCATTGCAAAGCGCTCCGAGTGCAACCATACATTGTTATATTGTTTCACTGTCAGGGGGGGAGGAGGGGCTTCTATCAGTGTATGGAGGTTTCACTGTCTTCGTCTGAACTGTTAGCGTGACTTGGGTGCTCCCAAATGTGCAAGGTGTCCTTCCAGAGGTCCGCAATCGGGTGTTGTCGCAGTCCCCTCAGTTCCTCGCTATGCAGTGCCCTGCCTTCCGCCCCAGCCCATTTAGTCACCTCCTGTATTCAGATGCTAGTCTGTGGCCGCATTGGTTGTTTCCACGTCACTGCTATACGTCTCCGTGCCAGCCCTAAAGCGAAGTCCATGAATCTGTTGCATACTTTCCGTTTAGGAGGGCAGGGACACAGTCCGAGCAGGCACGTTATTGCTGTTAGTTCCAAGGCCCGCCCCAACGCAGCATTAAGTTTAGAAAGTACTGCCTGCCAAAAGATCCGCAGCCTCTCGCAACTCCAGGTCATGTGCAGGAAGTCTGCATCCAGCTGCCTGCACTTTGGACAGCTCCGCGGTTCCCCCCCGAATGCAGCGAAAAGTCAATGCAGGGTCATATAGGACATGTGTATAAAATTGAATTGAATGTATTTGAGTCGGGTATTCTGTGATATCTTTTTTGGAGACTCCAATACCCTACTCCACTCTGGGTCTGTAAAGATTCTATCTAGTAGTCTTTCCCATCTTTCCCTTAGGTGTGAGAGTGGGGTCAAGGAGGCATCCAACAGCAACCTATAAAACCATTTGATCTGATGGCCTGCCGTCCCAGAGTGACCAGAGAGTGTATTACCGCATGAGTCCCTGGCTCCTCCCGGGCAACTCCCCACTGTTTCCCAAACACCCGAACCAGTACTTAGTACATAAGGAACTGCCCCGGCGGGAGTCCACAGCCCTCCTCCAGTTCAGCAAAAGGGAGGAGGTTCCCATCTAAGAAAAAGTCCCCCACGTTCTTGATCCCAGTCTCAGTCCAGGCCGCCAGCTGCTCAGTCGTTAAAATCAGCTGCGGGAGTCCGTAGGGCAGACCAACCAGGGGTAGCGCCGGGGAGTAACGCGGGGTGTCCGGCAATCTGGACATGCATCGTTTCCAGCAATGCAGGGCGGTGGTCTGTAGAGTCGTATCATAGGGGACCTTGGTCGCTTGGCGGAGGAGCTTTGCTAGCAACAGACGGGGATGTTGCCCCAGCTCCATAAGATAGGTTCCCTCGGAGTTTACTCCCACCAACCACTGGGCCACCCACTGTAGTTGCGCAGCTGGTTGATAGAGCTCAAAGTTTGTACCCCCAGGCCCCTCTCACCCATAGGTCGCCGCAGAGTTTGTAATGATACCCTCCGTCTTCTATCCCCCCAGATTAGGTCCCACACCAATGCGTTAAGTGGGCAAAACCAGGCCGCAGACATGAGTATTGGCAAATTAGCAAAAAAGTATAATAGGTGGGGCAGCATGACCATCTTGGCCAAAGATACTCTAGCCATTATGGGAAGGCGCAAGGTGCCCCAGAAGGTCACGCATCCCGAAGTGCCCGCATTGTCCTGTCAAGGTTGCCCTCCTTCAAGTCCACCAGGGAATGATAGATTAGGATTCCTAGGTATTTAAATGTGTCTGGGGCCCAGTTAAGTTCAGCGGGAAGATCTTGTGGTCTTGGTAGCGGTCCCACCACTGGGAACAGGTGCGTTTTGCGTTTATTGACCCGCAAACCTGACAGAGTCCCAAAAACCTCCAGAAGTCCAACAGCCACCTCAGCTCCACCCTTCGCATAATTTAAATAAATCAATAGATCGTCCGCGTATAGCGAAATAATGTGTGTTCGTCCGCTCACTGTCAGTCCCAGTCCGTCCCCCCAGGTGGAAGAGCGCCGCCAGAGGCTCAATTGCCAGTGCGAACAGCAGTGGGGATAAGGGGCAACCCTGACGAGTGCCTCGCACTATCACATATTGTGGGGAGATACTCTTCCCCGTCCTGACTCGTGCTGTGGGACCAGCGTACAACAGCTGAACCCATTTCAACCATCCCATTCCAAATCCCACCTTCCTCATAACCTCGAAGAGATAGACCCAACTCACAGTGTCGAATGCCTTCTCGAGGTTGACGGATTAGAAGTGCAGCCCGTGGGAGAGACCTTGACTCCTGATGGTACAGACCGGAGTACAGTCTCCTTAGATTATATGAGGTGTTGCGCGATGGGACAAACCCATTTTGGTCCGTGTGTATCAGGTCTCGTATATGTGGGAGTAGCCGGGAAGCCTGAATTTTGCTCAATATTTTAAAATCCGTATTGAGCATGGATAGGGGCCGAAAGTCCCTAACTCCAGCTTCTGGGCCGGGCACCTTGGGGAGGGGTACCACAGTGGCGGTCTGTGTGCAGTTCGGCAGGTGGCCCAACTCTAGGGCTTCAGCATATAGGATGACCAGATGCGGGCCAGCTCCGTGGTGAATTTTGCGTAAAACTCAGCCGGAAGGCCATCGGGCCACCGGCGTCTTGCCGCTAGCTAGCGATGCGATGGCTCCCCGAACCTCCTGTATGGTTATGGGACCGTCTAGCTCTTCCACAACCTGGTCATCTATGGTAGCGAGAGGCAGCGGGGCCAGAAATGCAGAAATGTCTGTCTGGAGGGGCCTCCTGTGGGGCAGAGTACAGTAGTTCATAATAGCTCTCAAACAGTCCGTTAATCTTGTCCGGGTCATATTCAGATGTACCTATATCAGTCCGTATGTGGGTGATTGGGGCCCCGGCTCTCTGGCCTAATTAACCATGCTAACAGCCGAGCTGCCCTCCCCTCCTCTCCCTGCACCCTATCCATCGACTGGAGCCTCTCGAGAGCCTCATTGTGCTGCGTGCACATGGCTAATAGGTCTACATGCGCCTGGTTCCCCGTCCCCTGCGTGTTGTCCAGTGTGCGCAAATTTCCCTCAATAGTCAGGAACTCCCGATGTAGTTCCCTCTGGAAGCTAACTGTTTGTCCCATACAGTGCCCACGCACAACTACTTTGAATGCCTCCCATTCCACCAGGGCTGACGAAGCAGTGTGTGCGTTTTCTACAAAATACGTATCCACCAGTGCCCTCGGGGATTCACTAAACGGGGCATCCTCCAAGGACCGGGGGGGGGGTAAAGCCTCCAGGTCGGGATCGGGGGCCTTCTCGTAGGGGGTTGGTATGATATGATCAAGGGGCTGTGGTCAGAAAACATACAACCTAAGTATTCAGTGTGCTTAATTGAGCTGCCAGTCCCCCGGCAGCACCAAAAGGCATCCAGCCTCGTGTGGGGTTGGTGCATGGGGGAGTAGAAAGAGTATTCCCTGTGTCCCATGTGCTGGAGCCGCCAGATATCTTGCAATCCATTCCCGCAGCCCAGCTGCTAGTCTGTGGGCTTGGGTCCTGGACAGTGGGGGGTGTGAACGGTCTAGCGCCACATCGGCTACACAATTAAAGTCCCCAACCAGAATCACCTGCCCCACTTTGATGTCAGCCAGGTGAGCGGACAGGCCGGCCAAGTAACCCAGTTGGTCAGTGTTCGGTGCGTATATGCACCCCAGTGTAATTTCCCGCCCCAGGAGACGCCCCGCCAGCAATACATATCTTCCCTCTCTGTCGATTATAGTGCGAGGAGCCTCAAAGGGAACCCCCGGCCTGACCCATATCAATGCCCCACGAGCAAATGCTGAATAGGTGGTGGCGAACACTTGCCCTCTCCATCTCCTACGCAGTCGATCCAAGAAGTTGCGTCTCCTGTAGGAGAGCTATCTGTACCCCTCGTCTTTTCAGATAGCTATAGATGTTGTGCCATTTGGACATGGACCCCATCCCTCTAATGTTCCAGGTGAGGAGCTTCAGCTCATTATGCGTCATGCTTGTGGCGAATAAGTCCCATCTGCCCCCCTCCCATGGCCCCCACCCCGTCTAGGTCCCCAAATTTAGTGTAGAGCATGCCTCAACCTGATGTGAAAACTTAAACAATATACCTTCAAAATAACCCCAAAACAGTCAACAACTCCCCGATCCCAGGGCATGAAGGCAACGGCCGTCTGCCCAAACCATGAATACATCTTTCTAATTCAAAAGAGGCCCACACCAGCCACGGCTAGAGCCTACTGGGGGGTCGTGGTTACAAAGAAGGGTGCACTCGAACGCACAGAGTGGTGTGTCCCGGTGTGGTGCCGGCAGTGCACCGGCCCCAATAGTCTTCCAGCCCCACGGCTGTACCTTCTGCTGAAACAGTTAGTGGTCCATCGGAGCGGTCGAGGGGGGGGCCCCTGTGCGGGAAAGAGAGGGGGAAGAGGGGGAGGGGGAAAAAGCCCTCAGCTATATAATCTCATCGGCTGTATTGGGCGTCACTGTGGGTAGGTCAATGCTGGCCTCTTCAGAGGTGTCCAAGTCTGAGCCCCCGGATCCCTTGAGGGAAGGCGACCCAGCTTCCGACGAGGGTCCACCATCTCCGACAATCTCGGCGATCGCCTGTAGAGCCGCCTCTCGCTCCTGCTCAGTCTGCGAGGGACTCGGTTTCTTTGGATGAATGCGTTCTGACCGCCGTTTAGGTCTCTTCCTGGATTTGAGGCCCTCGGTCGCAGGAGGGCGATCCCGCCTGTCCCGAGGGGTCTCGGTTCGATATGCCTCGATTCAATCCCAAGCCTCCCTGGGGTCGTCGCAGAAGTGTGTCTTGCCATTGAGAGTCACGCGGAGGTGTGCAGGGAACATGAGAGAGTACTGAAGGTCCTCCTCTCGTAAGGCCTTCTTGACTGCCAGGAATGAGGCCCGTCTCCGCTGTACCTCGAGGGTGTAATCCGGGAACATCGAGACCTTGCTATTATTCACCGCGTAGGGGCCATTGGCGTGGGCCTTTTGTAGTAAAATGTCTCTGTCCTGCGGGATTGCTGGTACCCGGTGGGCCTTCTCAAGGGTGAAGAATTGCATCAGGGCTCTCGGTGCCACAACCTCACGTAGCCACGGTCAGGTATGCCACCATGATCCCATTTTCGACTCCCTCCGGGAGCCCCACAATCCGGACGTTGTTCCGCCGGCTGCGGCCTCCTCCGTCTTTGGCTCTGCGCGCCAGTGTCCGAACCCTTTCCGTGAGGTCTGCCACCTGTTTAGTCCAGGCCGCCTGCGCAGGGGTCAGCTCCTCAAGGCCTGTCTCTACCACCTTGACCCTCTTGTTCAGTTTCTGATGCTCCACCCGGAGGAGTTCCAGGCCCACCGACACCGTACTGATATCCTGATGGAGTGTAGTCTTGGTATCTGAGATGGCCTCCAGGATCTTGGATAGTTGTTGTTGAATGGGGTCCACCTGTAGCTGCGCCTCCAAGCTGCCCTGCGCTTGGTCCCGCAACGTTTCATCCTGTTCCGGGGTCGCCCCTGTGTCTTTCGTTCTAGGCTTGCCCATCTTCTTGGGGAGACCAGGGCCAGGCACCCCGACCCACCCACGAGTCCTCCAGACCTCAACTCGGGTCCCGACGAGTGTGGCACACTGGTCAGCTACTTCGGCTTGACAGGGCGGTCCTCTTATTAGATCTCCCCTGCTCCCGGTGAGTCCTCTAGTTGGGACAACAGGGGCGGGCAGCCCCCCTCGGCCGCACTAGGTGTCTCACTATGCGCCCCCCATCACGGGCCCCGTGTCGGTTCCCAGGCCGTGAAACACCTCCGGTGCCCCTCCTCACAATGGCTTCACACCTGCAGCTATGCCTCAATGCTGCACAACGCCAGAGGGGTTATTTTGGGCCTATGGGGTAGCTGTGTCGTTCCCTAATGGCTCCTCCACACGGAGCCACCCCTCCCCAGATTCCGGCCGTCTCAGCCGACCTCCTCCGTGTGGCCCCAGGAGCAAGTATATGTTCTTCATGGTCAGGGCGACCCCGCAGAGCCCCCAGTCCTCAGCAGCTGGCTCCCCTCTGCCCCCCTCTGCATGTCCACCAGGCCCCGCCAGCAGCCCACACTCCCCTCGCCTCCAGGCCCGATCTGGGGCCCGAGAGATTCACCACCCGAGGCAGGGGACCCAACAGGCCCCCCTGCTCCGTCCCCACCGAGCCCTGACCCGGGCCCCGAGAACCCTCCAGGACACTCACCAGCACTTCGTTCATTCCCCAGGCCTCAGGGATCGTCAGGGTCCAAAGGGCCGCAACTGCTTTTCACTCGGCCTCCGCTCGGTCACCGCTGGGCACCGCTCACTGCCTTCTGTATGCAAGGCTCCACGTCTCGGGCCCGACCCCGGGACTGGCCCCATGTGCAGGAAACACCACCATCCAGGACCCAGTCACCGTCGGCACCCCCTCGGGCCGCCGGGCCCAATCGACTCCAGCCAAGCGGGGGGCTCAGGGCTCACACGCAGCCTCGAGGGTCTCCGGGAAACAGCGGCGGATCAGCTCTCCTCCCGCCCCTGCTCGTCTCTGCTGTGTGACGCCCGTCTCTGTCAGCACCCAGAGTTCCCCGCCTCTGGGCCCAGCTCCAGGATCGGCCTCTCCACGCAGGCCGTGTCTCCGCCCAGGGCCACACTGCTGCCAGCAGTCTCTCAAGCGACCAGACCCACCCGGCTCCTGCCAAGCAGGGCGCCTAGTATTCACACCGCTGCCTCAGGAGTCCTGGGGGAATAACGGCAGGCCAGATCTCCACTCACCGGCGCAGCTCCCACGCAGGCCCGCTGCCGCCGGAGGCCGCCGATCGCCACCTCACCACGTCGGCCCCCGTGTCGTCGGCTCCAGGGATCCGTCTCCAGTGCCGCCCCAGGGTAGGGAATCGATGTCGGTGCAGCCAGGCCGGGGAATGCACCCGGGATTCATATGGATTTATGGCAGGCCGGCGTGGAGCTCTTTGCTCACTCGTCTGCCATCTTCAGCCGCTAAGCCACGCCCCCCCCTCCGCAGCTTCTTGTTGAGAGATTTTCCAGATTTCATTATAGACAGCGTATAAGAAACGTTTCTGACGTGGCTTTCGGGAACCTAATAAAAAATCCCTTAGATCCACTTCAGCTGAGAGTAAGGATAAGTGCTGTTTCACCTGGGACAGTGTCGAGGTTTTTAGCCAATCGAGTCACAACTCCCCAACACTGTATGATGTCACCACCCCCAGATGTTCTCTTTGTACATAGCGTTGGTCTGGCCTATGGATACTAAACCCTTCTGTTGTACCCCTGAATCTTGATTGACATCTGTTTGTGTCTGTGGGCCAAACTAACCATCCCTTCCAATTGGGGTCTGAAGTATTGTACTGCATGATGTCATCTATTGTATCCCCTCCATGTGATGTAAAATTCATATGAGTCGGTGTGAGAACACGAGGTATGTTCAAATCCTTGTTCTTGGCTATTCCAAGACAGGAAGTCTGTTGCACAGTGTCATTCAAAAAGATGATTTGCTGTGGGATGAGGCAAGCGCGAAATAGTGCTTCTGTTCGCTGTACCTGCCAGTCCTTTGAACCCCAGACTGATTTAATGTCTATTGTGTCCTTCCATAAGTCAAAACCCTGTTCAGACAGTTGGGCAATAAAGGATGCAGAGTAAATCTGTTTGGTGTTAGTCAGCATATTTTTCTGTGCAGTTGTAGGTGCAACCTTATAGTAATATGAGGTCGGGTCAGTAATGTTAAACCCTGAAAAATAAGAAAATTATTGTGCAAACGTTTTTGAACTACCTTTTGGTGATGTTGGGCAATGTTCCCACTGGTGGTATGTGAAAACATTACGTGGGATACTGGATTTGTGCAAGAAGTGATGACCATAATGATGGTAACAGTACATAGTGTTATAGTCTGATGTGTCTTCTAACATTTCAGTGCTTGAAAATGCAGCGGATTGTTCCAAATCAGACAACATATTATTTACAGTTTCAAAATCCCAATCGTCAGAAAATGTACTGGAGGTAATGATATCATTTAGAGAAATTTTAAATAAATGTGGTATTTTCAAAAGTTCAGTGGACCAAATACATCATAATCAACCTTGTCCCAAACTATACCATCAGGAATTGGAACAGCTGTAATGTTCACGAAGAACAGGTCTCTTTGTTCATGATGAGATGATGTATGAGGTTTCAGGACCAAGTTCACATTTGATACTGCAGAGCGTTCCAGGAGATATTTTCCATTCATGAGTAAACAAAAGACAGTCACTAAGCCAATCCAGAACAGAAAAAACAATATTCCAGTTATTATCCAGAGCTGGAGCCAAGGTGATACTAAGTAAGTATTTTTCAGAAAAGTGTAGAAATCACGAATTTGTTGCTTACGGGAAACTGGAGCTGGCGTTGTTTCTGGTTCACTAGGATCAAGAGAGAAGGTATCAAAATCGATGAAGTAGCCAGATGCAGTCCGATCTATCTTTGGAAGCTCAGCAGGTTTTGTTGAACTGGTAGGTGTCTCTTGCCGAGGCATATTGATGTAGACATCGGTGTTAGGCCGAATTGAAATTTGTCTTTCATTAGTCTTTTGAAGTTCTGTTTCTAGAGGAACGAGTTCCATTTCATTGTTGGAAATTCCATCATTTTGTAGTGGCGACTCTTCAAATGTTATGAGTCTTTCTGTCTGTACTTCCTGTATGGTAGCGAGAGGAGAGTGTTGGCTACCCAGGAGCCCACGAGGCCTATTATTCAGTATCGGCCACATAGTGTGGTTTGATCAGATCAATGGAGACAAATCTCTTTTCTTTTTTACCGGCAAGAGGCGGAAGAAGTACTGTTCTTGTTCCTTCGACTGCTAGGACAGGTACAGGCGTTCTCTATGATGGCCCAAATTCTTTCTTGTCCAAAATCTTTTCTCTGACCAGATCCCCGACTTTTGGGATCCAGGCAGGTCTGGATCCGTGACTGATTTGACTTCCCCAGTGGCGGTGCGTTTTACATGCACGTTGCTTTGTAGTGCTCTGAATTCATTGAGATCCTGTAAAACAGCCAAACGTTTATTGATGTCAAATGCTTTTTCATCCGCCACTGTGCTTTCACAATCAAGATCAGGTACCCACATTCTTGTCCCAAAAAGGACCTCGTAAGGAGTGACACCTCCTAGGGAACATCTTGGCATATTGTTAAGGGCTCGCTGGACCCCGTATAAATGACCTACCCAACTACCACCCGAACCTAATACCCTTGCTGTTAAAGATTGCTTTAAGTCTTTGGTTTTTCCTTTCCACAACCGAATTTCCCTCGGGATGGTATGGAGAGGAGTACCGCAATGCAACACCCAAACTACCCATGGCTTCCTTGTAAGCCCTAGAGCTGAACGCGGGGCCACGATCAGAATGTAATGTGCCAACTGCGTATGTCCCTATAAAGACTCGCAAATTTTTTATAACAGTTCGAGCGTCAGCTGAGCGCTGAGGCCATACCCATAGGAATCTAGAGCAAGACTCCACTGCCACCAAGATGTACTTGTCAGCCCCATCCTATTGTAGGGGGCCGCAGTGGTCCAGACAGACACAAGCAAGTGGTCTGTCTGATATTATTAACAGTGTCTGCGCTATACATGCTACGGTGGAACCCTTCATCTGCTGGCAGATGTCGCAATTTAGGACAAAATTCTTTGTCCGTTTAGTTAATCCTGGCCACCAATAGCGTTGTTTCAGTAAAGAAACTGTCGCTGTAACTCCTGCATGTGCAGAACCCAGACCCTCGTATGCAGCTAGTATTAAACACAATCTGCGATCCATGTTTGGTATTCCTCTATCCCCCACTCCTGGAATCTGAGCATACGGAATGTTATTTGCATCTAACTTGTAGGAGTACTTGAGTGGAAAGCCTTTCGGTAAGGCTGTGCGGTTTTTGCGTGAAGCAATGACAGCTACCATTATCCATCCGTCTATTCTCGTTTTTGAACGAGTGATTGCAGCTACAGCAGCAGTTCGTACTGCCCCCTTTGCGGCTTCATCGACCAATGAATTCCCTTAAACGTGAATGCCATCACGTTGATGACTCAGCGTGTGTATCACGTGAGCTCTCGGTAGCTCGTTTTTCAACTCAGCTACCTGTTCCCATAGCATTTTCTTGTGCCACCTTTTGAGTCTTTAAACCCATTTTGACACCAGTAGTGAAGATACTCATTGTATGACTGGACACAATATAAAGAATTGCACACGATCAGTGTGGGGAATTCTTGATCCGTATTTATTAGTGCCAGTAACAGGGCTTTTAGTTTTGCCAGCTGAGACGTGCAGTCTCCTAGAGACTGTGTCTTCGTACTGCTAGGATGGAACTTGCCATCCTGCATACGACCCTTTACAATCGCACATGTGGCGCTGTATTGTTGTTTACTTCCTACGGGCGGCTGAGCAGATCCGTCAGTGTAAATGATATATTCATACTGATCTAGAGGCATTATTTCATTTGGGAGAGGATATTCTTCTTCATATTGCAGGAATGCATGTGTTTTTAGACTAGGGTCATATCTGTATTCTACATCGGTCACAGTGAGAGAATTAGCCCATGGTATCCATCTTGGATGTAAGCCTTTAGCGTTAGGAACGCTAGCCTTTGTAACAGCCGTTAAGGCTGGTACTGGAGTTACGACAATTATTCGTTTCCCCTGAGCCAGTGCTCTTTCTCTCGCTACAGCGGTTTGTACTGCTGTCAGAATTTTTTCTGTAGAAGCAAAACGCATTTCAGCGTTTGTGTACAAGTGTGACTTATATGCTATTGGTACTGTTCTCCTTCATTGAAGGTTAGGTAAGTGTACCCAGATTGACCCGCTATAACACGGATCACCAGGTTGCGGACATTCACGCGTGTCTGCAAGTGTTTTGATGCTATCATATCAGCTTGTAGGGAATGAAGGATATCTGTGTGTTCCTGTGTCCAATGCCTAACTGAACAATCAGGCCTTATTAAGTCGTAGAAAGTTTTTACTTTTTCTGCGTAATCTAAAATGTATGTTCTGCCAAAATGTAAGAATCCCAAAATGGATTGTAGATTTTTCAGCGATTTAGGAGGTTGGAGCACCGCACACTTTTCTAAAAAGTTAGCTGCCAGGCTTTTACCTTCACTTGATAACTCATATCCCAAAAATAGGACGTTGAGGTGAACTATTTTTGATTTTTTAAAGTTGAATTTGTAGCCCTCAGAGGCAAACCTCAAAATAATGTTGTTCACCCTGGTCAAGTGATACTTTAAATCATCATCCGTCAGATAAATATCATCTACATAGGACAATGCCTCTTCATCCAAATTCTGAAGTAACTCTGTTACCCTAGCGGAGAACAACCCAGGGCTATTCATATACCCTTGAGGGAGTCCACAAAATTGACGCTGAGAACCTAGCGCTGAGATTGCTGTGAAATATCGGCTTTCAGGCGCTATATTTTGGCAGAAAAATCCATTTGAGATATCTAGTGTTTTGTATTTTTTCCGCACTATGTTATTCATCAATGTGGCACTGTGTGCATTCTGTGCTGCAAATGTTCTAGGTATGTGTTCAGATGTCTGTAGTCTAAAACTAGACGGTATGAATTATTGGGTTTCATTACGGGAAACAAAGGATTATTCATTGGAGAGGTGCAACTTTCAATTACACCCTGGTATTCAAGTTGATCTAAGATCTCCCTGACCTTTTCTTCCCTTCTTTTTTTACTGGCTACTGTCTCTGTGTAGTTGGAGTAGTTTTTACTGGGATTGTATGGTGAGATGACTCAGCTTCACAACCAACATGGTTGCGATATAATGCTGCAGCAAGTGCTACCGCCCACTCCTGCGCGTATGTATGTTTTAAGTATATTGGAACGGGGTCGGAAAAAGCCGGTAAAATTACCCTTTCTCCCTATGGGCAACCCATAACAACTTCAGGCGGCCAATCTTTTTCAGCTAAAAGGATGTCATAGCCATATCTCACGTTCTCCCAAAAGAGACCTTTAATTTTCCTGGGTTTGTCCACCTCCATTTGGAGTGTTTTTTCATGTAACCTATGTGGGACACTTACCCGTGCATCAGGTGTTTCCACCGTGATATGCTCAGTCAACTCCGCTGTCACCAGAAATTCCATCAGATTCTGGCGAGCTATTGTTACTTCTGCTGCGCTGTCTAGCATCGTCAGAGCCCATTCCCTGTTCAGAAGTTGAGTCCTCAGAATTCTGGGCATGTATAACTTTAAGACCTGCTACTTTCTTCTTTTTAAATTGATGTTTTGTTTTTCTTCTTTTTTAGAAGTATATTCTAAAGCGTGTTGAGTGTCTCTGGACTTTGTACGCACTCCTCTGTGTTCTGACCGTCCTTCCCTCTCTGAGTTTTTTGATGAACCCTGAAAGGAATGAGAGGAACGTGTATCTGTATCCTGATACCTGTCAGGTTTTTTAATGTTATCTCTATTCCTAAGGTTGTACCTCCTTTCGGAGGGCTCCTGTTGAGGAGACCCACCCCTGGATTGAGATCTATTCTCTCTATTCTTTTGGTTTTTATTGTTATTATCCCATTTCTTCTTGGAAGAATCGGGTGCTTGCTTCGTATTATCCTTTTCAGGACCACCCATGAGTTGAGGTTTGGTTGCTCTAGCTCCCAGACTATCTCTACCTAATTCAGCATAGGAGTCTACGATAATCTTAGGTGATTCAAGTTCCTGTTGTAAAGGAGTGAAATCCCTCAGGCATTGGCGTATTGCCACTGCTGCTGCATCCCCTTTAATGTTAGCTAGTATGATAGCTGATACCTGGGCAAAATTGCCTAATAATTTCATCCTTAAGTACGGAGCAGGTTCTGCTCCGTACTCATTCTGTATCTGTCTTAATACATCTGGTATTACGGCTAATGAAGGGATACCATGAGTTCTGGTATATATGGCAGCGAAAACTGTACCCCAAGTGGTACAATCCTCTATCTGGAGAGCTATCCCCATTGGCAAGCAGATTGTTAACATTCTGTGTTTTTCTTGAGGGCTAGTGTGTGGAAATACTGCCTCTAGCTGTGTTATTTTTTTAGCTATCCAGAATGGAATTTGCTCACGTCTAGTGGGCATTTTACCCATAACAGCGTGTAGCGTTTGTGGTGTAATTTTAGTTGTAGATCCCTGAATTTGTCCTGTTTGTGTAGCCCTTGTTGGCTGAAGTGTGAGTGTTCTCATTACGAACTATGTCAGGTTTCTGTAAAGTTTTATTATTTCTTTATGAAGGTGATGTAAGTCTGCTAGTGGCATTGTGTCAATGTCTGGATGTGGTGTGTAAGCCGCAAGGACTGGCCAAGTGGCTCCATCTCTTCCGAGCGGACCGTGTCTCACTTATTCTTTTGTGTGAGGGAGGGCGCCTTTACACCACCTTATGTGCTCCTGGTAGGTGAGCAGAACTTCAATGTCCTCATACGGACAGTATTCCTTTGGTGTTTCATCTTCAAAGTAAGAATGAAATGTATGTGATTGTGCGTCTGCTTGTGGGAATTTAACCCATGAATAGAATACCTCTGTTCTATAGGATTCGTGTGCCTCAATCACGAATGTGACTGTCCCACCCATAGCTGTGACTCCATAGTCTGCTAGTTTTAAAGTAAGGGCAGTTCTAATATTTTCTGAAATGTTTATTTCCCCTTCTTGCTCTTTCCCTGCTGCAACCACACGTTGTGCTGGCGCAGCGCCGTCTTCGTCAGCCATTATTTTGAAGAAGGAAAAATTTCAAGGAAACTGAGATAAGGTTTTATGCACAATAGGAACTGTTTATCCTTCAAGCTTGATAAACCTACAGCCAATACATAGGATATGCCTACTAAGCTGTGGCGGATTCTTCCCTTCCCACTCCAGACGTCTCTGGGAAAATGTGAGTAGGGATCTCTGAGAACAGCACGACTGAACTACTCTGATTTGACAGTTAAATAAGTACCAAACCAACGTTGGCGATGCCATGTCGTGTAGTTCCTATAAACCTATATAGGATCTGCGCGTTTAGACAACATAGACTGTAGGATTGGTGTCCAGACTGATTCTAAACACCCCCACCGGGTATGTTAGCCTGTATACCAGCTAGCTCACAGTGCCACTAGAAACCCCTCTTACGAAGGAGAGAATAGTTCTTGGCAACTATCAAACATGACAACCCTGATCCCTCAGGATCGTGGAAACAGTGCGATACTTTTCGCTCAGTCACTCGTGCTCCCTTTGTCTCAGAGAGATACACAGAATAAACGGGGGGGGGGGTGTTTTTCAATAAGCATTTATTGAACCAGCGTCATTTTAGTGTAAAATAGGTGTGCTGAAACAACCATTAGACAGAAACAGATACAAATGATTAGAAGCACTAACAGAGTAAAAGGATGGTAGATTTCTACCATCGTGCTCAAACAATGAATACAGGCAAGTATATAAAATACATGACAGTAGAAATGTGTACTCCTATGATGCGACCCTAACTAGATGTACCTAAGTGTACCTAGCATGTATGTAGGTGTAAAGCCAAGAATCCCTCTAGGATAAAGTCAACCCCATTACCTGAAGTGAGAGACTGTGGGACCCTGTCTTGGTCTCAAGATGGACACCCCGCAAGAGATGTGAGACCACTGCGAGCTGGAGTGTCTGCGTGCAGGAGTCTCAGCGTCTCGCGTCAGTGTGTCAGCATGGAAGTCCTTTTCTCCTTTGACTCCCTCAGCAAGATATGGTGTTTATATACCCAAAGTGGTACCCTCAGGGGTTCTACCTTGCTGTGTCATGTCGGACTTAGAATGACGGAAAGAATGACCCTTATACATAGTTATTATGCAGGAGATGGTAGTCCTGCTGAGTTTCCAAGAATCCTCATGCATAATGTATGAGGCTAGTTTTCAGGGAAAACCCCACGTCCTGTTAGCGGTACCGTAACTAGGTAAAAGGTCAGTACCAAGAACCGTTATGTAGTGTAATGGTAGGGGAGAATATAGGTGAAAGGGTAGGTTGCTACCTGAGCCTATATTGGGGTACCTATATGGAACATAGCACTGTGTTTAAATAATCTATAGTATTTCTCAAGTGAGTGCTGGGGGACCCTTTTTCACCCCTCTCTTTTGCTGGATTTACAGTACCTTGTTCAGCAGGTCTAACTTGGTCGTTGTGTTCGGCCCAAGCTCCATCGAGGTAGGACTGAACTTGTAACTTTGTCCCGGAACGGTGCGACGAGATAATCACAGTTGGCGCATTCTGCTTCTAAGCACTATTTTCACTTAAATCTATAAAATTGCATATCTCCGGTTCTCCTGATTGGATTTTTGCTGTTTTGGTCTCAAACAATTTATTAAACTTTACTCTATTTTTATAAATTGGTGTGGGATTTTTCTTGTGTTGTGTTTTCACTTTATTAATGTTTGGAGTGCTGCATAAATTACATATTGAGTCTAAGTTAAGGCTGACTGCTTTGTGCCAAGCTACCGGAGGGTTAAACACAGGTTTATTTGGGGTTGCTTGTGGCTTTATACTGACAGAAATTGTGGTTGCTTATTGAGAAGGCCTCCCCAAATCTGTGACCCAATTTCCTACAATGGTGTTCAGCGGTGAGGATAGGACTTGTGTTTGCGCAGTGCATACAGTGATTTGGAGTTGCAAATCCCAGATAAATAATTTGATGCTATTTCGAGTTTCCTTTAAATGCTCCTTGATTGGCTCTTCTGCTTTTTCCAAACTCGCACTCATTCTACATGAGTGTCTTTGACCATACCAAAATGGAAGATACACTGTGGCTGAGCTCAAGGAGTTCTGTAAGGAAAGGGGACTTCCAACCAAAAAATGCACCAAGAAGTTGAAGCTTCAGAAAGCTTTGAGGACCCTGACAGAGGCTCACCAGTTGCTGACTGTGACAGAGGACCAGTGTTAGAAATCAGGTCTCTAGTTGGCAGAGGTGTACATCCTGTCTTACTAGGGACCGCAATTCTAGTCAGGGTAAGTCAGTCACATACTTAAACCACCTGGTGCTCATCCTCTGGTAGCTTGGCACAGAGCAGTCAGGCTTAACATAAGAGGCAATGTGTAAAGCAGTTTTGCATACGTGGATACAGTAATATAGTGAAAACATCACAAAAAAGACTTCACAATGAGTTATGAAAATAATATCTCTTTTACTCTTCAAAACAAGATAAAAAACAATAAGAACCCAATTAAAGCATCTCAAGTTATGGATACTTCAAGAATGTACAATGCTGAAAGAGAACTTGCGCTTTCAGTAGGTTCTTTACGGTTACGCTGGGAAAATGACAGCGATCCATGCCGTGGATCGGAAACAGACTTTGTCCCCGAGTCAGCTCGAAGCAATGCTTCCAACGTTATTACAGTTAAAATGCAATGTCAGGTTTGCGAGAGACTGATCTACTCGGTCCAGTCGGGGCCACCTGCGAGATCGCTGGTGGGCAGCAGGGACCTCGTAAGTCGCAGAGTGCACAGTACCTTTCTCGGGGGATTGCAGCGGTGCCGTCTGCCTCGAGATCGAGACCCACGTTGCTGGAGGTTCCCCATGCTGGATACGATGCGGTGATTGGAGTCATGGAGGGCAGACGCCCGTCTTTCCTTGATGCGTGCAGAGTGCTGTGGGTCTTGCTGGACTGTTTTCGGGGGCTGCGGCTTCGGTGAAGTCGACAAAAATGATGGCCTGCACTTGAGACAGCAGACATTGTGGTTCTTGATAGGTTTACCGCGCTGATGCGTGTGGATGCCCAGAAAGCGGCTGCCAACACTCAGCGAAGGGCTAGGACTGGTTGAGGGCCGGTCAGGCAGAGTCAGACTCCGGAGTAGCAGAGCCTAGCAGTGGTCATTTGTGCGAAGGAAATCTTTGATGGACCTCAGATTTCCTGAACAGGGGGCAAGCCAACAAGCCCGGAGTTACTTAGGTTGCAAAAGGTTGTAGAGAAGGGGTCCAGTCCTTCTCACCACCCAGGTCAGAGGCAGCAGGCCAACACAGCAGAGCAGGTAGCAAAGTGGCAGTCCCTCCTGTATCCCAGCAATCAGCAGGCCAACACAGCAAAGCAGTTAGCAAAGTGGCAGTCCCTCCTGTAGCACAGCTCCTCTTCTTAGTAGAGTCTCCTTAGGACCCCAAAGTGAACTAGTGAGAGGGAGTCATAGACCCAATACTTATACTCAAATTTGTCCTTGAAGTGGAGGTGACTACAAAGCAAAGCCTTTGTGGTGCACGAATCTCCTTTCGGCCCAGCTCTGTCTGTCAGGCTATCTGTGGGGGGAAAATCAGTGTTTTGTGGTGAGGCCAGGCCACTACCTATTCAGGTGAATGTGTCAGCTACTCTCTTCCCTCTTGCCCAGGAAGACCCATCAGTAAGCAGATGAATGCAGATGTAGCTGAGTGTCCTTTATTTGTGGCTCTCTAGAGGAAATTCACAAAGTGTAGCTGTCACCTACCCCAGAAGTGTATTGAAGACACGTTGTAAGGCATACAAGAGAGCTAACAGCAGAGAAATGTCCACTTTCTAAAAGTGGCTTTTCTAGATTAGTAATACCAGATCCAACTTTACCACTAAAGAGAATTTGTCGTTACCAATCCAATGATATAAAACATAAAGCAGCTACTCCTCTACAATCAGAAATTACACTTAAAAGGGTATTTAAGGAATTCCCATTGTTAGCCTATGAGATGAGCAGGCCTCACAATAGTGAAAACAAGCTTGAGTGGTTGTCATTACCATAACATGTAAAACAAAAAGGTACATGTCCTACCTTTTACTTACACAGCACCCTGCCCTTAGGGTTACCTAGGGTCTACCTTAGGGGTGACTGATATGTAATAAAAGGGGAGTTGGTAAGTAGTTGGAAATGCCAAATCGAGGTGGCAGAAAACTGCGCCCACAGGCCCTGCAGTGGCAGGCCTGAGTAGGTTTGAAAGGCTACTTCTGTGGTGGAACAACCAGTGCTGCAGGCCCAATAGTAGCATTTGGTTTACAGACCCTGGGTGTATGATATACCACTTTACTAGGGACTTATAAGTGGACCAAATATACAATTCATCAATAAACCAATTGTCATCACATTTTAGATAAGAGTGCATGCACTTTAGCACTGGTCAGCAGTGGTAAAGTGCTCAGAGTCCTAAAACCAGCAAAAATTAAGTCAAAAACAGGAGGTCAGAAAGCAAAAAGTCAGAGGAAACCATGCCAAAAGATGCCAGGTCTAACAACCATGATGAGGTGGATGATATGGAAGAGCAGGGCCTAGATGCATGCCCTGAGATGCAGCACTCATGGGAGGAGGATGATTCCTCTCACGAATTGGAACTCCCTACCACAGCAGAGAGCAGTGTGTCTTCACAAGGCCTGTCCCCAGAGGAGCTGGCACACAGGAAGGCAGAGAGGGAGTTTAGGCTGCAGATGGCCAAACTAAAGATGGAGGCCAAGCAAAATAACGTTGAGGGAAAGGAGAATGCCTCATGAGCTAAGTATCAAAGAGCTGACATCAGAGCCAAAGCAAGTGGAGTTCAGCAGTAATGTCAGCAGCATATCTCCAGTGTCTGAGGGGGACAAGAAGGTTCACCTACCTAAATATCTGGTGCCCAGATATATGGTAGGGGGTGACATAGACAAGTGGTTTTGTGTCTATGAGATGGCCCTTAAATTGTATAGGGTCCCAGAGAGTTTTGGGGGGCCTCACTCTGGAAACGCATGCCTATGACAGTGGGGAAGGATACCTTGCTTACACTGGAGGTGGGGGACCAGATGAAGTACACTCCACTGAAAACCATCCTTGTCACCACACTTGGACCCATTCCAGAAAAAATCCCACATTAGATTCAAGGATAGCCAAAAGATGCAGAACCAGTATTGGGTGGATTTTCTTGATTACGCCAGGAAGGCACTGAATGGTTGGGTGTGTGGCAGCAAAGTTGATGATTTTACTGGGTTGTTAAATATACTGAGAGCGAATATACTTAGTACATGTTGTGTGGAGCTGTGCCAGCAGCTGATTGATAGCAAGCTCACTGACCCCAGAGAGCTTGCAGAGGAGGATGACCTCTGGATCAGTATCAGGGTGTCCAGGAAAGTACCTGGTAAGCGACCCCAAGAAGGGTGGCTCCAGTTCCCCCCAGCAGAGTGAGGGGGAGGTTAAAGATGACCCAGAAAAGTCCCAGAGTAAAGTGGGGGGGAAGCATTCCCAAGCCCCTTCTGAGAAACAGGGAGAAAGTTCTGGTGAGCAATGGCCAAGGGTGCCCCATTTCCAGCCCAGGGTGCTTTGACTGTTCTGAGTTAAGACACAAGTGGGGGGACTCTGTCTGTTCAAAAAACCACTCACTGGTGGGAACTCTATAGTGAGGGCCAATGTAGCCTTAGGGGGCTGTAATCCCCAGGGGAAGGTGATAGACCATGGACCTAAGTCATAGTTAGTCTCCAGAAGCCTATAGACTGCATTCTGGGAATTAGTTGCCCCCGGTGTCAGGAGTGTTGGGAGGGGTGGCTGCCAGGGCACCCTGACAGTTCAGTTTTCTGCTTCAGGACGTAATAGCCAGTCTCAGGATACCATCCAGGGACTGGTGGGAGGTAGAGTGGAAGTAGGGTGCCTAAAACCTGGGGCTGTAGTCCCCACTCTGAGAAACCTCAGAGGTCCGAGAACCCTAAGGATCCCTCAGGGAGCTCCATGCCAGCCCCAAAGCTGGAAGAGAGGCCTACCCGATGTCCCTGGCAGTGAATGGTCCGGGGCCTGGATCTTGTCACTGACAGTTGTCAGAGTCCTCTGCTGGGTACTGTCCTTATGGGCAGAATTTTCCTTGCATTGGGGACAGAAGTCTGATCCAAGGGGCGGAATGAACTTGATCACTTTGTTGGCCATGGTGGTACTGTCTGCCTACTGGGATGCATCGTTGAGCAAGTTAAGGTTAGATGCTTTACAGATGGGATCCACAAGTGAAGAGAAGGGTTCTCCATGGGTCAGTTCACTGGCTCAGGAGAGTGTACACAGATGGATCCAACTAAATTCAGTGAGGCGTGGAAATGACAAGTGCCCCTGCATAACAGGGCCTTTGTCAATGTTCTACTGTCGAAGCAGGGAAGCCCATTTAGGTATTGATTATTCTACACTGGCTTTTGACTGGAGGGGGCATGTGTTAGACTTGGCCCTTTCTGCAGGGTCATCCCAAAACGTTTGCCTTCAACCTCCTGTTTATTAACCTGTTTATGTTGGCTTTTAGTACTCTGCGCACTTTACCACTGCTAACCACTGCTAAAGTGCTTGTGCTCTCTCCTTAAAACATGGTGAAATTGGCTTATGCCCAATTGGCACATTTAATTTACTTGTAAGTCCCTAGTAAAGTGGTACTACACATACCCAGGGCCTGTACATGAAATTGTACTAGTGGGCCTGCAGCACTGATTGTGCCACCCAATTAAGTAGCGTTTTAAATACCTCTGGCCTGCTATTGCAGCCTGTGTGTGCAGTTTTAGGTTTAAATCTGTTTTATTGAAACAGAGTATCTGACATTACACTCACAAAGGTTCAATTCTATGTATCATTTATCAGATCAACGGTTAATGTTTTAAATCCACTGCCCTCCCCCCACCACCACTCCCTCCCCCGTTCCGGGTACATAAGTATCAAATCAGTAACCACTACAATAAAGGCAAAAACAAAGAAGAAAAAAAGGAGACTGGGACCATTCTGCATTTTGATGACTGCATTGTTGCTCTCTATCAGGAACGCTGGGTGTGTGTCGTAAGTCTAAGTAGACGCAAATACTTAGGACAGGTAAGTGTGCGTGCAGTTTTAAACTGCCATTTCAACCTGGCAAAATAAACCTTCTGCCAGGCCTAAACCTTATTATTATTATTCAGCTTATAGAGCGCCTGGTTACTCCAACGGAGTGTCCCCGCGCTAGAACACCAACAATGTCTTGACAGCTGGCCTGAGCCACCCACCCTCCCTACAGCCCAAGTCCCCCGAAGAACATAAAAGTCCTTCCTTATAAATACATAAAAGTCACCCCTAGCATAGGCCCTAAACAGCCCATAGGGCAGGGTGTAGTGTATTTAAAAGGTTGGACATGTACTTTTAACTTTTGCATGTCCAGGTAGTGAAAAACTCTTACATTTGTTTTTCACTACTGCAATGCCTGCCTCTTCCATAGGATAACATTGGGATGACTCATTACATTTAATAAGTGATAACTTTCAATTGGGAGTAGGTAGGAATGTCAAGCTTGGTGTCTAGACAATTTAAATGTAAAATCCTCTTTAATGGTAAAGTCAGATTTTAAGTCCCAATTCTGAAAAGGCCACTTTTTTGTCTCAACCATTAGGGTGCCTGCAGCCTGTTTCATATGACTAGGTGTAGCTGGCAGTTGGCCTTTGTGTATTGCTCCCAGACACTGAGACAAAGGGGGAATAGGTGTTGTTAGGACAGGCCATCTCTGACTTGATGGGGAGAGGAGCTGTCACCTACCACACATGCACATCACAAAGACTGCCTGAGCACACTCACAAATGGGTTGACACTACACTTTTGTGACCCCAGACAAGCTGGACCCAGGGCAGGGAGGCAGGAAATTCCAAACACCTCTGGGGCTGGAAACCTCCAGACCCTTCTCCTATTCCGAAGCGGACACCAAGTATAAATATTGGACGCTCAAACCCAACTTTTCAGTACAAATCTGACCCTGTAGAAGGTTCAAGACTTTTGTGCTACTCTGCTGCAAGAAGGACTGCTACTCTGCTGCACTGCTGCCTTGCTGCCTGAGTAAAAAGGACTGGACTTGCATCTTGAACCCAGGACCATCAGAGGGACTCCAAGGGCTAGTTGGCTAGCCTCCTGATCAGAGCCTCAGGGACAGAAAAAGCTTCAACCACCTTGAACCCAGCACCTGGACACTCTCTGTCAGTCTTGCCGCCCAAGTGGTGCCACGCCAGTCCTGGACCCTTGGCAGTGGGCCTGAAGGTGCTCTGCCAACCCAGCTGTGGTCCAAGCAGAACCGACGCAGAGCAATGCATCACCTCGCAGCCCGGCATCAGAATCACCGCTGCACGATGCATCCCCTACATAGGACCCCACAGCCCTTCAGAACCACCGCAGCTCGACAACTACTCAACGCAGGACTTTCCATCAACTCCACTGCGTGACTCATCCTCTTCGCGGGATCTCGCAATGCTCTGCAACCCGGATTTAAGGTACTTAGGTCAGTGGGCCTAACTTGGTAACTGTATCCGGCCCATGTTCCATCGCAGTCAGCCTGAACTTGTGACTTTGTTCTGGTCCAACGCGACCAGATAACCACAGTTTGTGCTTTGTGCATCTAGGCACTATTTTCACTTAAATCTTTAAAATTGCATCTCTCCGGTTCTACTCATTGGATTTTTGTTGTTTTAATCTCAAATAATGTATTAAAATGTACTCTATTTTTCTTAATTGTTGTGAGATTTTTCTTATGTTGTGTTTTCACTTTATTACTTTTTGGAGTGCTGTGTAAATACCTTACACATTGCCTCTAAGTTAAGCATGACTGCTTTGTGCCAATCTACCAGAGGGTTAAGCGCAAGTTAATTTGACAAAAATTGTGGTTGGTGCTTGAGGAGGGTTTCACCCCACCCTAACCCGATTTCCTACAAGTGTCCACGTGCATCAGTCACTGTGGCCGCAACTGCAGAAGAGGAGTAAACACTTGCGTTGGCCCGAAGCCTACAATCGCTCATAATAATAATAATACTTAGATTTGTAGAGCGTGGCTAATCAACTGTGAGGGTATCCGATAACCCTGCAGAGCATGTTGCTGCGCACCAATGTTCCTGAAGAAGGCTAGCTACATCCTCTGTCGTCTCCACCTAGGCCTGGTCAAAATTTAAATTATGCTGGCATAAATAACGTAATTTTAAGAATTTCGTTTTAAGTCGGTCCTGCAAAACTCCCCAAATTATGCCATTATGCCACTTTGCGTAATTACACGCCATTCCTGGAAAACATTTGCTGCAAATCACGCAATTTGCAGTCAAAAGTTACAGCAAATGCACAGGAATAACAGAAGTGAGCAGCTGTTAATTGTACTGCCACTGTTAAAATGCTCTCTCGTGGCAAAAACGGACGCTAAAATATAGTGCAAAATAATGGGTTTACAATTTGTGTAATTACATGTACTTTCACGTAATTTTGTCGTAATTTCACATAAGTACGCAAATTTTGTGCATCTCAACTCCCACCCCAATACTGAAGTTCAAGTGTGTGAAGACGCTGTTCCCCTGGGCCCATACTTAGAGCTCACCAGCTTCACTGAGAAGATAATATAGTACTGTTTCTGGACAAACTAAGAGACTGTGCCTGATCGTGAGCCAAGGGAATCTGTTGCTGCTAACACTAACCTTTGTTTCACAGACTTCTTGGGCCTTAAATGCAATTGAATTGATTTATGGGCCAATCCTTAGTGAGCAGAACCTGCGCCTAGCCTATGCCTGTACCCATATATTTGCCTGAGTCACATGAGAGACCGGGGGGAGCAAGCAGGCACGATAGAGATAGGTGCATTTCAGTAGATCCTTCAGGGTATACATCAGTGTAACTGAACTACCTTTGTCATATGTATTACTTAGCAATGCTGTATGATTAAACTATTTTCTTTTACTTAAAAACTAAAAATGGTTTGGACAATATTTTATTATGTCTGTTGGTTGATTATTGAGTCTTGAGCTCTTCCCCCCCACACTGCCTCACTGAGAAGCCTGTGACTGCTTCCACTTGACACTGTTAAAGTCAAGTGTGGAAAAAGTTGTACTTAGCCTAGTTTGCACAGCCATAGTAAGACAAAACCCAGGACACCAGTAGCAAACGACCTCACCACAATTGCTGAGGCCTAGCAGCCTCTGTCTGCCCTGTGGCCCCCCGGAACGAAGTCTGACACTGGGTGTTGTGGTAGGCAAACGCATTTTCTGCTAAGTTCTGCATTCCCTAGAATCCCCAGTTCAATGCATGCAGGCAATGGATGGGTAGAGGGGGCCAATATACCTGTGGTAGGCAGGTGCAAGCTTGATTACACCTGAGAGATATAATCATTGGCAAACTGTTTTAAAACATGTTTACTTCAGTCCATTGTCGGTTTTTGATGCAGTGTTCTTGTTTGGTGGACTCTGTGTCTAGCCCTTTTCAGCAAATCCTTTTTAGGTCTCGGCTGGCGAAAGCAGCGCGCATGCGCTGCTCTCGTCATACGAGAGCTACTTGGAATCATTACAGATTCCAAAGCTCTCGGAGGCGGAGTTGAAGCCCCGCCCATCTTCCTCATTGGCTGGCGTCATCCTGCATGCAAAACGCAGGCTCACGATTGAAAAGGAGGCTTCTTAGTCCCTCCTTGTTGCCGCCTTGTCTCCTTTTAGCCTCGCCCACCGGGATTTGATCTTTTACTGGCGGCATGATACTGTGGCCTTTAATTACTGGGTAAGCACTATTTGTTTCCCCTTCCCTCTGTCTCCCCGAGCAGACCCTTCCCTCTGTCTCTCTCAGAGACACAGCTGCTTGCTCGTTTCAGTTTCGTGTTTTGCGAGGCAATTTCTTCCCGTTCCTCTAAACCCTCCCCCCGCAGTCCGATGCCTTCTCGATCGCCCGCCGCCCCCCCCTTCCTGTTTGTGCATTCAAATGCTTGTTTTATAGCGTGAACCGGACTCAAAGGTCACCAGTTACGTTATTTATTTTGGTGTAGCCCTCTGTTAATCTGTCCCCCGCCTCTGCACCACACACGGCGCAGCCTCTTCTCCGGTTGCAGTCCTGCTCCTTCATCTGCACAAGACCCGCCTTCACCACTTTCAGGCTCGTGACCCGGCCATTGCTTGCTCGTTTCAGTTTCGCGTTTTGCGCGAGGCAATTTCTTCCCGTTGGAGCTTGTGCAACACTTTTACTGCTTTTCTGTTGCTTAAATGATCCAAAGTAACGCAGAAGACGGAAGGATAATGTGGTGCATGACGAAATACTTATAAGGTCCCAAAGGAGAGACCGATTGCATGACCACTTAAACACATTTTGAAACAGCTGTGTAATTACCGTGGCTTCGGCGTTCAACAGCCAATCCCAATTTGTAGTCTCAGAACATCTGTGATTTCTCAACAGCCCCTTCGTACCCCCCACCTGAGAGCCACTGAGTACCCCCACCACCCCGAACCCTCCCCCCACAGGAAGTGCTCCGTGCCATGCATGGGCGAGCCATTGCCCATAGATTCCGGGGCAGGGCATGTTAGCATGGGGAGGTGGACACGGGGGGGGATGTGAGGCACCCAGGCTGCGACAGACTGGAAAACACGAGCTCAGTGTTCTCTTCGTAAGGATGTACTGGGATAACAGAACATTTACAGAGGCTGGGAGAAAATGCGCAAATCAACATTCTCAGCACACGACAATATTGAGGCGGTGTGTTCCTCATCTCACATTGCTGCTTTTGTGCGCTTTAGGGAGGAAGGGTATAGCTAGACAGAGTCTGTAAAGACGTTGCTTGTAACCTGCCTATTTCACAGTGTTTATGTCTTTGCTGTGACATGCCATTAGGCTTCTCCAGGTGCAGCGTTCCAGGCATATACAAGATCAAGTAAAGGCAGGCTTTCTTCCATGGAATATAGCATTATAGCGTGACAGTACAGCCTTTTCTGTATTATTGGAAATAACAATTTGTTTTTATGTAGAATTTCACAGTGCACTTCTACGTGTCTAGGCTCTAGTAAATAAAGGTTTTACCTTTCTCCAATTTACCAACCTCGGAAGGATGGGAGATTGGTTTAGCCCTGACAAGGTTTGATCTTTAACTGTATGAATATTCCCATATACCACCAGGGTGATATTATGGATAGTGTGCAATGTTCCACTCTGGACGGTGAAGTGCTCTCAGCTGGGGGCGCCAGGCATAGACTGGGATAGGATTCCCTATGACTTTGAATGCAATGTTCCCAGTGCAAGCACAAACTTCCATTTGTCTTTCTCTCTCTGTTCCTGTCTTTCTCTCTCTGTTCCTGTCTTTCTCTCTCTGTTCCTGTCTTTCTCTCTCTGTTCCTGTCCTACCTTTCTCTCTGTTCGTCCTACCTTTCTCTCTGTTCCTGTCCTGCCTTTCTCTCTCTGTTCCTGCCTTTCTCGCTCTGTTCCTGTCTTTCTCTCTGTTCCTGCATTTTTCTCTATCTATTCCTGTCTTTCTCTCTCTGTTCCTGTATTTCTCGCTCTGTTCCTGCATTTTTCTCTCTCTGTTCCTGTCTCTTCCTGTGTCTTTTCCGCGCTTTCTCTTTTTGCCGGCTGCCATATACCCGGTGAGCTGTGCACAGAGGCACCGGTCGTCTCTGTTCCTGTCCTGCCTTTCTCTCTCTGTTCCTGCCTTTCTCTATCTATTCCTGTCTTTCTCTCTATTCCTGTCTTTCTCTCTATTCCTGTATTTCTCTCTCTATTCCTGTATTTCTCTCTCTATTCCTGTATTTCTCTCTCTATTCCTGTATTTCTCTCTCTATTCCTGCCTTTCTCTCTCTGTTTCTGTCTTTCTCTCTCTCTCTGTTCCTGCCTTTCTCTATCTATTCCTGTCTTTCTCTCTATTCCTGTCTTTCTCTCTCTATTCCGGTCTTTCTCTCTCTATTCCGGTCTTTCTCTCTCTATTCCGGTCTTTCTCTCTCTGTTCCGGTCTTTCTCTCTCTGTTCCGGTCTTTCTCTCTCTGTTCCGGTCTTTCTCTCTCTGTTCCGGTCTTTCTCTCTCTGTTCCGGTCTTTCTCTCTCTGTTCCGGTCTTTCTCTCTCTGTTCCGGTCTTTCTCTCTCTGTTCCTGCCTTTCTCTCTCTGTTCCTGCCTTTCTCTCTCTGTTCCTGCCTTTCTCTCTCTGTTCCTGCCTTTCTCTCTCTGTTCCTGCCTTTCTCTCTCTATTCCTGTCTTTCTCTCTCTATTCCTGTCTTTCTCTCTCTGTTCCTGTCTTTCTCTCTCTGTTCCAGTCTTTCTCTCTCTGTTCCAGTCTTTCTCTCTCTGTTCCCGTCTTTCTCTCTCCCTCTATTCCTGTCTTTCTCTCTGTTCCTGTCTCTTTTTCTCTCTTTCTGTGTCTTTTCCGCGCGTTCTCTTTTTGCCGGCTGCAATATACCCCAGGGAGCTGTGGACAGAGGCACCGGTCGTCTCTGTTCCTGTCCTGCCTTTTTCTCTTTGTTCCTGCCTTTCTCTCTCTGTTCCTGCATTTTTCTCTATCTATTCCTGTCTTTCTCTCTCTGTTCCTGTCTTTCTCTCTCTGTTCCTGTCTTTCGCTCTCTATTCCGGTCTTTCGCTCTCTATTCCGGTCTTTCGCTCTCTATTCCGGTCTTTCGCCCTCTATTCCGGTCTTTCGCTCTCTATTCCGGTCTTTCGCTCTCTATTCCGGTCTTTCGCTCTCTATTCCGGTCTTTCGCTCTCTATTCCGGTCTTTCGCTCTCTATTCCGGTCTTTCGCTCTCTATTCCTGTCTTTCGCTCTCTATTCCTGTCTTTCGCTCTCTATTCCTGTCTTTCGCTCTCTATTCCTGCCTTTCTCTCTCTATTCCTGCCTTTCTCTCTCTATTCCTGCCTTTCTCTCTCTATTCCTGCCTTTCTCTCTCTATTCCTGCATTTTTCTCTCTCTATTCCTGCCTTTCTCTCTCTGTTCCTGCATTTTTCTCTCTCTATTCCTGTCTTTCTCTCTGTTTCTGTCTCTTTTTCTCTCTTTCTGTGTCTTTTCCGCGCGTTCTCTTTTTGCCGGCTGCAATATACCCCAGGGAGCTGTGGACAGAGGCACCGGTCGTCGCCCTTCAACAAGCATTAAAAATGCAATAGGTCTCGCCTTTCATTAAGTTAAAGCCATTTGCTTTGCCATACAATACCATTAGCAAAGCAAATGGCTTTAACTTAATCAAAGGCGAGACCTATTGCATTTTCAATGCTTGTTTACTAAACTTGTACTGCTTAGCAGTTTACCCGTTTCATGACTGGCACTGTTTTGCACGGCATCCTTGTTTCCTGAACCACAGCTGATTAGGAGTGAATTCTTGTTTCTTGAACAAGCATTGTCTTGCAGCCCATCCTTGTTCCCTGAACATGTACTGTTTTGCTATGTATCCTTGATTACAGAGACAACACAGTTCAACAGTTTCCCTGTTTTTTGAGCTAGCGCTATTTCAATTAAACCTTATTTCCTGAACTTCTACCACTTTCTATATTTACCCATTTCTCAGTTCGTGACTTACCCTGTTTCCTTAATTTCCAGTTTCCCAGTGTGGTACCCTACAATCCCAAATGCCTTAGTTTCCGGATTCCTTGTATGGTGTGTTTTCTTTCTGCCACGTGCTAGATATGCTTTACTTTCTTTCCTCTAAACTAGCACAAGTCCTCTCCAGCTCCTTGTCCATAATGATTGTGTTTTACGTTCCCCTCTCTGCTGTTACCGGCTTCCATAATCACGTATGATCGGCAGGATTCATGAGTGCAGCTGGTAACATAGGTGGCCTTTCTCATCTACTGTGAATATTGTCTTTATGTTACCTTATATTACATTCCCAAATTTATTAGCTTCACAGGCCCTGCACTTGTAGACAGAATCTGTCACCGAAATTGTGAGTGAGGATCCCCTGAGCTTCAGTCTTACCATGTGAAACTCAAGCGTGCTTTACCCCGCGTCCAGGTTAGTATTAATGCTGTTATCTGTATATCTTGCACTCCCTGGATGTTAGCTATTCTGAATGTCAAACTGAGTCTTGAGTGCCTGTTCTTTATGAGTTGTGACATTCATACTTTGTGCAGGGCTTCCTCATTGTATCTGTCTTCTTCTTTGACGCCAAGTGTGGTCTTGGGCAGCTCCGTTACCAATATTATTTTCCTTTTGTCTCCCTTGTCACAGGTCCTTGATCGATCTTGAAACCACCTAACGGCTTTCACTTCTATGCTGAGCAGAGAAAAATATGGATTCTTCCTCTCTCCTTACTTGCATGGGGAGTAGGATGGCTTTCATTATCTCCCTTAAAGGTGAGGGGCAGAACAGTGGTTTTCCTTTTCTCTCTTGAGCGGCGGAAACTCTTTGTGCCGCCTATGACTGTAGAAAGGTGGCACTCCTGATCCCAGCATTTGTACACATGGCACAGCAGTCAGGCTGGCTGTGCTTGAAAGGCGAATAGACTGCCCCCAAGAAAGGCACTAGCACCAAACAGTACTAGCCATTAATTTGTGTTGCAGGAAACTACAGTGGGCCAAATATTCCAGAGTGGTCCAGTGTGGAGAAGGCTTTAAACCGCAGAGTCTTTACTAGAGAGACAGCTTTTCCACTCTGTACCTAGACTGAGCAAAATATTTTTAAAGCTGGCTCTCTTGTAGCACCCAGCAGCAGAGGAACGCTGAACCTAGTCAAATTCAGTATTAGATAGACCTAAATACATTGCATGCTAAAGGCATGTTTTACACATGTTTATAAAAGCCCTTTCTCCTGTGTCACGAAAAGTAGTTGTGACATGCTTAGACACCTAAAAGAGGCTCAACTTTTGTGTAGCCCCGATTGACTGTACCTCATGCTTTTTAAACAAAAAAGGCAACTCTCATCCTGGAGGAACAAAAATCATCACTTAGACACGTGACAGACTTAACGGAACTCCCTCCCTTCTCTGTACGCCCAGAGGGTTTTCTGGATGTCTCCCAGCAGAGCAGCATACCCGCACTTCAAAGAGTTGGTCCTGACTTTTTGCAGGAAATGTGGAGAAAGGATGATGCAAGGTAGCCTACGTGCAGGCCGATCCTAAGTTTTACAGCTCTGAATGGTCACTGTTTAAAACTTTCCAGTTGTTTCGTTATTCATTTACAGGGGCTTTTGAACTTTCAATTACCTGGGCTATGTTTCTTTGTGAGAATGTGAAGAAAGTGTTTTTTTTTTTAACAGAGATGTAAATAAATGTAAAAACAGGTCCTTGCCTCCACACCAGTTCCATAGGATTGCTGCGGAGGTAGACTCCAGACCTTCAGCCACATCAGGGATCTCAGCTCGTCATGTGCTAGGGTGTTTCTGCTTTTCCAGGTTCCATGAGAGACAATGTACATAGGTGGACATACTGTTCTGTTCCAGATTAATCAGTGTTTCATGAGTAAAAGGGAGTGGCTCAACATATTACTGTTCATTAATGTTCTTGCTCCTGAAAATCGTTTCAGTTCTCAAGGTCTAGTTTTAGCTCTGCAAAGTGGAGTGTGGCAGATTAGGAGTGGTGACAGTGTTCTCACAGATGTTAGGTTGTTCTCCATAGGTGTCCCATTCGTTCTTCTATTTTGAGCGTCATGTACAATTTCTGAGATCCAGTACTTGCATCGAACATATCTAACTACCTTTATACCAGTTTCAATTTGTTGAGTACAACACCTCCTGGAGGCACTGACCATTTTTCCCCCTAACGTTTGGGATCTCAGTTTGCCCGTGGACTTCATTCTTCGAAGGTATGTGGGAAGGGTTCTCTTGTTAGTATCAATCCTTAAAGCAAAGAAAACCCTGCTACACTGAAGTTGCCTCGGAAAGACTGGTTTCTAGGGACATCAGACAGGAGTCTGATACCAGAGAGGACCAAAGAGCTGGAGGATATTGAACAATTGACCCCCCAGGGAAATCTAATATCAGAAAGAAAAATTTCAAGAGGGTCTGATACCATAAGAATTGATGACCAGGGAAACTGACATCAGACGACTTGAAATCAGGTGTTATTCGGTATAAGAATACAGGATCCCCATGTTTATTTGATATAAGGGGTCTGGCTTATAGGTGAATGTGTGATTAGAGATGGCCAGTTGCCAAGGAACTTGATATAAAAAAGGGTCTCTCCTGCATGGCGGCTTGTTGGCAGATGGAATTGCTATTCAAAGCATTTGATATCGTGTCTCCGAGGCATTTGCTATATTAGAAAAGGATTGGTAAACTTAGTATCCAAGGTAGAAGCAAGCACGTGTTGGATATCAGGAGATGCTATTTAGCAAAAGCTGAAAATGAGGGTTATGTACAGAGGTCTTTGACATCACATGAGGTGAAGTTCTATGGCCACCATCCAAATAAAACCGTGGGAGAACCATGTAACGCACAAAAGTAAAAACACACACGAAACGAAATAGACTCATCCTCGACGCATCTCAGAAGACAAACAGACGTTCCCATCATTAGCAGGTGTTTGCTAATCGGTCCCTATTGTTCTAGCAAACAATTGGCAACTGTTTCGTCCATCACCGGCCTGCTGGGCCTCCAGTTTTTCTCTCCATTCCCTGGCCAACACCGTCCCTGTCATGCACCTAGGGAAGTCTGCATCTTCCTGTGGAAGGAACGAAGAGGAAGCGCGCTCCCCGAGAGGGCTCAGCACAGGCGCCGCTAAAGGAAGGAAGGAAGGAAGCACGCGCGGGTGCGAGGGAGGACCGTCTCCTAACCTTTTATTTCAGAGGCTGCGGGGAACGAGGCCTATCAGTTCAGGATGAAGAATCATCATTGGAGCCGCCTGGAACTATCGCGTCTTCCAGTGACAAGTACGCATAATAATTCATGGTTTCACCGCAAACAAATGTCACAAACCCGATTGATTGAGGAGTTTGCTCCATTACGAAAGCCAACAAAAACACTGGCCCAACTTGCTTTCATGGAGGGAGAAAGGAATATTTAGAAATCCCAGTTATCTTTAGGTTTTATGGTGCCCCGTCCTCACTTCTTTTCTGTTCCTTTTCCCTGGGTGTAGTTTCCCATTTGGTTCCTTCGGAATAGAATTAGATAACTTTGTTTTCAGAAGTAAGACAGGACACCACTTCTCTCGAGCGTTCTCAGGTCAGTCGCGCAGTGGCAGAGGGAGGTGCTATGGATAAAGTCAGCATTGGCTGGAATCTGGCGCCTCTCTTGTTCTCACTCTCTCAGTGCGAGTGATTGGAGATGGGAATGGGCACAAACAAGGTTTTAGTACTACAACAAATTACCCACCACAAGCAAAAGTCAAAAGAACCAACATTTTTTTTTAAAACGTGCCACTTCAAGACATTAGTAACAGGAAACAACTAGGAAAAGGGTGGTCCAAGCAGGGCACAAGTCCTAAAAAAAGAAGTGGGTGGGGACTAACCTAGTTAGACATCAAGGCGCGCAACATCACGGCGCACGACATCACACATGGCATCACAGGAATTTACATCATAGAAAGTGGCATCACAAGCCACGACTTTACAGGAAGTGGCATCACAAGAAGTGACAGATCTAAAGCCCTCACATATATGTTTAGCAGGTCTATCATGTGTACGTTTGAGCGCATTGCGAGGATAATAGCACAGCAAGCTATGGAAGATGATATGTGACTTCTACACCTTGCAATCCCCCAGTTTTATGTACCAAATCCTGTAGATTAATTTACAAACATATAATGTATTGTATATGTAATATGCGCGTGTTGATGTAAAGCGCTCTGACACTCTGCATTTGGGATCAGTAGGGCTATACAAGAAAAAATAGTGGTACTTAAATTATTTCAACGCCTCCTCAGGTGTAGTAAGCTCTATAAAAAAATAAATAAAAAAAAAAGCAGAGGCTCACTTGGGAACTGATCTGATTTACTGCCCCAGACATCTTTCCTTTTATAACGTATCATTTATTCTTTTTGTTATTTGCACAATTGTCACTTTTTCCTCATGTAATATAAGCGCTTGCTTTTGTATTATCCTCACTTGTGGTGTTGCTGTTCCTTCTGTGATGCGCTCTGACACCTTCGGGTAAAGTCCGCGCTAACTATAAAACGTATAAAACAAATAAATAAATAAATAAATTAGTAACAATAGTAAAAGTGTACATATTCCCTCTGGGAAATATGAAAACTGTTGGTCATAGAAATTTGACTGCACTATAACGACAACTAGCTCAGTCCCTCTCTAATTTAGACATGCCACGCCCGCGCTAGCTTTGTTGCTGTCTTCTACTGATCCACGCGTACTTGCAGATTGTTTATTTATTTGTTTGCAGGTATACTGATCTGTTTCATTTGTGCCGACTGCTTATATATTAGATCTGCTCCATGCTGTCAATATAATTTTGTTTATCTATTTTATTCTGCTCCTTTTAGTCGATTTATAATTCCTCGCCTGTATACCCTATTCATTGTCTAGCCCCCTTACTTCTACCCCCACTCTCCCAGTGCCCCCTAGTTCCCAATCCTCATCTCCTGTTCTACCCCCATTTCCTTAACCTCCCTCTCCCCACTCTCTCTCCCACGTCTATCCAACATGCCCCCTCACAGCATTGACCATCACCCCCAGGACCCTACTCTCTCCAAACATGGCCCCAACTCATGGACCATTCTCTACCCCCCCAATCTCTCCAAACATGCCAAGAAAAACTTCAAACATAAACTCCTCATCCGTAACCCTGAAACACTCATTGTTGATAACTACCTCAGCCTCACCTCCCCCATTATAACCAACTACATCTTTTACTCCAAACGTCCTTCCAAATGGAAAAGCATCTTCCTACAACACCTCCCAATCTCTAAATCAATCAAAATACCATATGGATTCAAAATATCCACCACTCCCTCCCCAGCCTTTCTTGGTGATATTGATATCTCCATCTTCAAAACAGGTAACATCCTCATACAAGCCACGGTATCCCACCTTTCCATCTTCGAACACCACTTCAGCATTATGTCTCTCCGCCTTAACCACTCAACGCCTAATACTCCTTCTCCCCTACTGAATAACACCCCTCCAACCGCTCCCTCCCCCTTCCCCTCACTTCACCTCCAACCACAACCATCCAGCAAACACCATCCTCCAACAATCGCCATCACCATCACCCTCCCTTGACCTCACTACAGCAAATGACATCCCCCAACCAACATTACCTATTTCACATCCCCCTCTTATTTTCCTCTCTCCACCTAACACCCGGCACTCACACTCCTCGGACCCCTCCACTAAAAACGGTTGCCCCCAATCCCTACCATCTACTTACCATTCCCCTCCCAAAACCCCGCCTCTGCCTGACCCCACAACCTCTCCCCCCCAACCCAACTTCTCACGTACTCCACTGTCCTTGCCCCTCAATCCCCTAACACAATTACTCACCCACTCCTCCTACCCATCCCGTACACCCTCTTCTCCTCCCCATCCCCCCTATCCTGCCCCTTCAGGCCCGCCTAACTCTGCCTCCCAATCCTTTATCCCAACCCTGATAAATACACAACCCCCCCACCCCTATATATCCACTCACTCTATGCCCTTCTATCCTCTCTGACCACATCTCCTGAAGTTCTTAACCTCATGTCCCTATCTCCCCCCTCACACCTCAGTCCACCCTCTGCAACTAACCCTGATCACTCCCTACCCCTAAATCATTCCCTTCCCCCGACCTTTCAATACCTCCCTTACCCTAATTGCCCCGAACCTACACAACAGTGAACTCGACCTATCTAAATTGATTACTGAACCCCTCCCATCTAACAGCCCCGTCACCCCTCACTCCAATCCCACTACCATATCTCCCCCTCTCACTTCAGTCCACCCTATGCAACTAACCCAGATCTTTCCCTACCCCCCGCCCATACCCCTTCAGTACCCCTCTCCACCCCAATTGACACGAGCCTACATAACACTGAACTTGACCTATCCAATTTGATTACCGAACCCCTCACACCCAACAGCCCTGTCACCCCTCATTCCACACTCACTTCCCTATCTCCACCCTCACACATCAATCCACCCTCCGTAAATAACCCAGACCACCCCCTCGATACCTCCCCTCACTTTAATTGCCCAGAGCCTACATAACATCGAACTTGACCTATCTAATTTGATTACTAAATTCTCTCAATTCAAGAAAGACTTTATCTCCCACAGCTCCAGTACCCTCCCTCACGATAAAATCCCCTCCCAGCCCTGCCCAAAAATCCCCCCCAAAAATTCCCCCCGAAAATCCCTAACACCAAACACAATAATTGGAGATCAACTCCTCTCCGCTGCCGTATACATAGACCTCACCGCACCTCGAACCATCTCTCCCCGTCCGACCTCGCCGACCTATGCAACTCTTACCTTCCTAGCTTACCAACCGCCAATTCTCCACTCCCCTACTCCCACATCCCTATTATCTTAGGGACTAATAGAATCCCCTCCTCCCCCGCTTCCCCCAGACCACCGCCTCAACTCACGTCTATCCACACTTGCACACCCACTAGAAGCAACCCCACACCACTTACATGCATGCTTGTCAACTGTCGCTCCGCAGTCCAACATGCCACGGAAATTTCGGAAACTATCCTGAGTGAATCCATTGACATTGCATTCCTCACAGAAACCTGGCTCAAAGACAACTCAACGAGCATACTTGACCTACTCTCCCCCCGGGATACTCTATTCTGAGAAAAGATAGACCTGACAGAGTTGGGGGTGGCCTAGCCATTATCTTTAAAAATGAACTTCAGCTATCCCGTATCAATAATTCTGGCTCCTCCTCCTGCGAATACCTGGAAGCTGAACTGACAACCCAAAACTCCCACCCAATTCGTCTACACAACATCTATCGCCCTCCAGGCCCCTCCCAGCCCTTCATCGAGGACTTATCTGAGCTCCTGACACAATCCTCATTATCCAACTCAAAAAATCTCTTTCTTGGGGATCTCAACCTCCATTGGAACGATACCGATGATCCCACTATCCCCCTCCTCACCAATCTACTTGAGATCAATGAACTCAAACAACTATGCCTGTCCCCGACACACACCAAAGGAGCCATCCTTGACGTCATTCTTTCCAAAGAAGATCTGGTCTCCGTGACCAATATCGTCCCCATTGACTGGTCCGACCATCACCTTATACTGTTCACCATTGCTACCAATGCAAATCCCCCACCTCCAAAATTAACAGACCTAAGAAACTGACCAGAAATCTAAAACCTATCCCCCGGGTGTTCTTGAGTCTAAACTCCAAGCTCAACTTCTGCTCATTCCCCCTCACAAAATGCCAATGAGCTCACCGAACACTTTAACAATACTGTCACTGGAATTCTTGACCAACTAGCCCCGCCCAAACTCAAAAACCAAAGAACCACCCCCTCCAACTCTTGGTTTAATACCGAGCTTAATAACGAAAGACGGTCACTCAGACTGTCGGAAAGAACGTGGAGACTCCATCCCTCTCCCACCCATCTTGCACTCCTCAGACATGCTATATCCACATACAAAAACACATCTTCAAGGAAAAGGCCTCCTTCTTCCGCACTCAACTTGATCGTGCCAAAAACAGACCTAGGGAACTCTTCAAAATCATTCGTAACCAAACTTCCCCCGCACCTCCTAATCTGACCGCCTCCTCAGCCAGATGTGAAGAAATTTCCCACTTCTTCTCAGAAAAAATAGCCAAAATTGATCAATCCTTCCGCTCCACACAGCTCCCCTCCAACTCCCAAAACAAACCCATCCTCACCTCCAATGCCTACCCCACAAACCCTCGACCAGCTGACCCTGCTACCTCTCCGGAAACCAACTCCCCTAACACACAATTAAAGAACAATGCCTCCCTGCTCAACTTCCTCCCCGTGACTGAGCTAGAAGTCCTTAAAATAATTGGTAATCTTAAACCATCCTCCCACACAAAAGACCCCTTTACCCTCTAACCTTGTCCCTGCCCTTAAGCACATCATTACCCCATACTGGACCACAATCATCAACACCTCTCTCTCCACTGGCTGTGTCCCCACCTCCCTTCAACTTGGACAAATCTCTCCCATAATCAAAAACCCCAATGCTGACCCAAATGACCTAAACAATCTCCGCCCCATCACTAATCTCCCACTTCTCTCAAAGGTCCTTGAAAAATGTGTCCTACTACAACTAGACAAACACATCGAAAACTTCAACCTACTTGATCCCTTTCAATCAGGCTTCAGGAAAGGCTGCAGCACCGAAACGGCAATGCTCAAATGTCGTCGATGACATACACCACTCACTTGATAATGGCGAGACATGCCTTCTTATCCTCCTTGATCTCTCCGCAGCGTTCGATACAGTCAACCATTCAGCCCTACTCAATGTGCTTAGGACCCGTTTCGGCCTCAATGATACTGCCTACAAATGGTTCGTCTCCTACCTACAACACCGAACTCAGCAAATCAAAATTCAAAACTGTCTCTCTAACCCCACTCCCGTCTCCCTTGGAGTCCCCCAAGGGTCTATTCTCTCTCCCTCCCTCTTTAACCTCTTTATGGAACCCCTCACCCTCATTCTTAAACAAGCAGGCATCAACTACCACCTCTACGCCGATGACACCCAAATCTATTACAAGATTAAAACTCATGCCGACATCTTACACCTGAACAACACCCTCACCAAAATCCAAACCTGGTTCCACTCCAATCATCTCAAACTTAACCCTAATAAAACTGAAATCATTCTCTTCTCCCCTAAAAACAACCCGCTCCCCGTTCAATCATGGATCTCTGACCTTAACGCACTCAACTGCTCTCTCACCTTGTCCAACTCCGTCAAATCTCTTGGTATTTCTATCGACAACACCCTAACCCTTAACGTCCACATCAAAAACTCAGCTAAAGGAGCCCTCCTCACTCTCCGTCACCTCAAGAAAATTAAACCCTTTATACCCACTGATGATTTTAAACTTGTAGTTCAGTCACTTGTTCTTTCACGTATTGATTATGGTAACGCTATCCTCAACGGAATCCCCAAGATCCACCTTGCTCCAATCAAAGCTGTGCTCAACCTTGCCACCAGGCTCATCACAGACTGCAAACGCTTCGATCACATATCCCCGGCTCTCAAATCTCTTAAATGGCTCCCTATTGAAGGCAGATCTGCCTACAAAACTGCCTGCATCACTCATAAAGTCCTCCACCAAAACACTCCACAGTACCTCTCTAAAAACTCCTCATTGCGGGCACCACACGACCCCTGAGAAGCACCAACTCACTCCTCCTTATACCACCACTGCATAAAAAGAAAGCTACACAATCACGCTCCTTCTCTGGGAATGCCCCTATCATCTGGAATGCCCTCCCAAAAACCTGCGCTGCAACCCCTCCTATTTCAGCTTCAAAAAGACCTCAAAATCCACCTCCTCAATTATTATTGGGGATCCTAACCTATGACATGCACTCGATCTCCAAACTCACCATGTTATATTAGTTCAGTAATATTTGTCCATTTCATGAACATCATCGGCCTAATTAATTGATATGTATAGCTCCTGCTCCTGTTTATATATTTGATATGTATAGCTCCTGCTCCTGCTTATTCTATTTGATTCGTTTATCTAATTGTTTGATTTGTTTATCTATTTGATTTGTATATCTCACATGTTGTCATTATCTTTTATCTACTTATACGCCATATTTGGCTCAATTATCATTGGGGGTCCTAACCTGTGACCTGCACCCGATCTCCAATCACCATGTTACTTTTTGTCCAGTATTTTTCTGTCCCCCCCCCCAACATCATATACCTAGTTACTTTAAATGTTTAGCTCTTGCACCTGTATAATTATTTTGTTTTTGTATATTTCACACGTTGTTTCTTTATCTTTTTTATCTACTTGTATGCCATGTTTGCGTTATATTATCTTCTCATGTAAAGCGCTCTGATACCTCTGGGTCTAGCCAGCGCTATATAAAACTCTCAAAATAAATAAATAAAATAAATATATAAATGCAATTTGCTGTGTGTAAATACTGGGAAAGACCAACACATCTGACATTCTTACAGTGCATGCATATCTCCTAAACAGGGGCTGAACAAAGTGAAAACGAAGTGAAAAGCTGCTCTTGAGTATGTATGAAGTGCTAACCTTTGTTTCCCCTCCGCTTCATTTGCATCTAGGTGTACGGCTCCAGACTGCTCCCAGTCAAGAGACTCACAAAAGGAGCCCTGATGACCCCTCAATTCGGCCTTTGTTATGGGCCCAGCAGACGACGTGCAGGCGCTGCTGAAAGTGTCCCGGTGTTTGGAAATTACACCATTACACCAGGACGAGTTCAGCACATTATTCAGTGGGGCCCAAATTCTTGGCCACTATTCACCCTGCAAAAATAGTGGGTGAACGCCGTCCACCCGCGTATACCCCCCCAACTCTGCCCTGGGTCAAAGGAGCCTAAAAATGCTAACTTTGGGAAAAAAAGAGAGAGGGGAGAATGGCAGACAGATGAATGTAAATAAACCCATAAATAAGAAACTTTATTTGATATTTTAAGAGAGAGAACTAGAGAGAGATTTAGAATCACAAGTAACATGTAATTCTTTCTGTATCCCGCCCAGCCATACAGCTGAGCTGCACCTTGCTACATACATACTCGCTTTTTTTTGCTAGAACTCGCTCTCTCTGCTAAAACAGTCACGTTTTATTCTTAATTCTCTCTGCATAGATTGGCGCTGTATTAATGCTCCAAAGTTCTTTCCTGAGGAACTAAGACATGTTTATTTCCCAAAACCAAAAGTAAAACGCAGCCCTGTATTTTTAGTCTCCACAATGCAATGCAGGCTTTCACCAGAAGGGGGTGTAGAATTAAGGGAGGGAGAGTGTCCATCCGTGAGTCACGTACCATTACCACCTGGTGAGACAATGCCACTGATCAACAGTTTGTTAACACCTATAACGCTGAGCGGATAAAACATAGCAGACAATTCACCAGTGTTAAAAATGCTGTAAGCAGATAATTGGTTATCTGATTTAGGATTGTTAGCGATATATGTAAGAGAGCCTAGCTTTATGGAGAGCACACTTTTCATTTATTTGAAGACATATTGTCAATTTGCAATGATTTACACTGATTGATAGTGGATTGCACATATATTTTTACACAGCACAGCACATGATTCAGAATCGTTAGATTCATGAATGGCTTTTGACCCAATTGCTCTTTCTACCCACAAAATAAAGGGTGTAGGCACCCGGCATTACTTAAAGCGTTGCAACAACTCTGCGGCATTTTTGTTTAGTGAGAGTTCGACCTCCTCTTCCATGATGTTTTGATGATGTCTTGCTTTGGTGCTGGGTGTGACAGGAGGTGTTTTTAGTAAGTCTTAAGGTGCCGCCGAATTTCAGGATTCTAACTAATCTCCATTGTTGCACAAGCGGGACGCATTTCACCATCTGGTATGGTGGAGCAAGGGTGAAATATGGTTGCATACTTCTTTAACTTGGAAGACGAGAATGGGAGCTTAGATTGTCATGTCTGCTTTTTTAAATTATCTGCAGGGCCCAGGGTCATATTGGGATTACAATTAGGCCCGGGCACTCCTAAAGTGGCCCACATTCCACATCTGGTTAGTCTCAGTGGAATCTGGTTGGTTATTTCTTTTTATAGTTCTGTATAGCGTGAACTCGGCCCAAAGTAATTGGAGACATGAGCACCGGTTACATTACACAAGATCAAATTCATTTTTGTTTTTGAAAGGGGAACATGGCGGCCGGCGGTCGCGTAGCTCTCTCGCCTTTTCGGGAATTCAGGGGCATATTCTCAAGGACTTATCGCCGAGTTAGCGGCACTTTATCGCAGCCAAAGTGGTGATAAATTCATCGCACCATTCACAAGCTGGCGCTAACAGCCGATATCACCAGTATCCCTGCGATAGCAGCCGCAAAAAACATCGCCACGGATGACACTGGCAACTAACGCTAATGAGATGCAGAGTAGGCGTTCCTGTGCAAAAAGCCGCGAAAACACCACTTCGCAACATTCTCAACGACCAGCCAGATCGGTGATAAGAACCCAAAACAGGCGATAAGGCGCGTTTAGCAGCAGGGAATCAACACCTGCTCATACCTGGTGTTAAGTCGGACGACAACCTGCACCACAAAAGGGAGCCCAGAGCAGAGCCACACCTGAAGAACAACAGATGCCATGGAGCCACTGATCATGCAGCTCGGAGCCCCAAGAGGGCCACAACACCCACCGCCACCACACCCAGGCCCGCAAACCCCCCAGGACCCCCCCCCATCCCCCCCTGGACTACCACAGAGGCAGCGTAGACAAAGACAGCGGACCTACAGAAAACGCACCAGCCTCACAGACTTAAAGCCAGAGGAAGTCACTGCCCACTACAGGCTCAAAAGGACAACCATCCTCCGCATCCTGACCCACATTGCCCACAGGCTGACGGTACCAACACAGCGGACAACCAACATCCCTCCGCAGACAAAGCTGCTGGCTGTGCTGCACCTGTTGGCCTCTGGTACCTTCCAACCAACAACTGCCAGAGTCGGAGGAGTCTCACAGCCAGCCCTATCCAAGTTCCTCACACCTGTTTTGGATGCCATCATCAGCTTGGTACCCCAGCACCTTCACTTCCCACACACTGCGCAGGAACAGCTGGAGACCAAGCAAGGCTTCTACACCATAGCTGGCTTCCCGCGCGTGTCGGGGGCAATCTACTGCACACATGTACTCCTCGTGCCCCCTGCCGCCACTGCACACAATCACCGCAACAGGGGGCACACGCATTCCATCAATGTGCAGGCAATAGTGGACCACCTGGGACTCCTCACCAATGTCGTCGCCAACTACCCAGGCAGTGTGCATGATTCCTTCATCTTCCGACAGTCCATCATCAACCAGCGCTTTGAGGCTGGCACCTATGGGAATGCATTGTTCGTTGGTAAGTACAAAATGATCACACCACACACCTCAACTCCACAGTCATGCAACTCACGACTCTGGGAATGCACACGTCACAAACACACATACAACATGCCAAACAACATGCCCACCTACCAGACACGACAGCACAACTTACTCTGGTAACCTGGGCTAGCCATGTACACAAGCCATCAACGGCCTGGCACCTCAGCCACACAATAGCAGAATGTGGGGGCAGGTGGGAACCAGGCATGTGCGAAGGAGGCAAGTGACCCATGAATGGGAATGTACACAATGCCAAGTGTGGCGTTGATGTGCTGGCCAGACTGCAGTATGCAGACCACAGACATGGCCATGTCGACACATACTGCTGGTGTTTGGAGTGTAGTGGACAGTGGACGCAACCATGCCACCCCAGGCAGGGGGGAAGATCGCAGAAGTGTAGCTTGTTACGTCCCCCCCTGTAAGCGTGAGCGGAGTGGGCTGGCCCGGCGTACGCCAGGCCAGCGTAGGGGTGTGAATAAAAAGCCCATTGCTCGGGGCGTGGTTCTCTTCCGGAATGGCCAACGTGTCTGCCAGAGCGGCGCCTCTCAGCCCTCCACGAGGCCGACGCCGTGAGCGACGGTGCCTGCGATCCCTTGCGCCTGCTGCACCCCAGGCCGCTGGTCCCCAGACCTGTCTTGGCTGCCCCAGCGCAACCAGGCCTCACTGCTCACCTGCCGACACCGGCTTGTGTCAAAGAGGGCCCACCACGTGACGGTGCAAGCTCCAAGGCCGAGGCCCGCGACCATGGCAGCCTCCCCAGACCATCACGGCCTCCGCGACACAGGCCCCCAGCACTCCTTTCTCGTTGACATACTCCACCGCTGCCTCCGGCCTACACTGCGGGCAAGTAGGTCACACATTTGGAACTGAGTCTTGATTTCATTATGGCCGAGTTCATATATTTATGGCAGAGTTTATATCACTGTACTCCCTTCGATCTGGTGCCACCAACTCTGTGCATCGCAAGCCCACGACACGTGTCTGTGGGCCCCTTCTGACTACTGCCTTCGGCCCACACTGCGGTGAATTTGGTCACACATATGGAACGGAGTCTTGATTACGCAATGGCCGAGTCCATATCATGGTACGCAAGGAGAGGAGTAAGAGGAAGACGCGGTTCAGTCCGGAGGAAAAAAGGATCATCGTCACGGAGGTGATCGAACACTACCAACAACTGCTCTGGTGCCACTAACTCTGCATCGCAAGCCAACGACACTTGTCTGTGGGCCCCCGCTGCCCCCGGCCTACACTGCGGTCAATCATGTCACACATTTGGAACGGAGTCTTGCATCTTTCATTGCAGAGTTCACACCATTGTACAGGCCTCATCGCAGACTGCATCCCCTTTCAGATCTGGTGCCACTAACTCTGTGCCACGTAATGCATGGACACTCTCAGGTCGAACTTTGGTGGCGTCTGAGTCCATGGCTTGGGGGTTCTCTTCATCATCATGTAGCTGATACTGACTTTGAGTAAAGAATGGGTCGGTAGCATTCATCTCCTCCATATTGCCTGGGCATGCTTGGTCCTGCCCTCTGCATCATGCCCTGGAAGAACACCTCAGACTGTCCCCCGACACACTGCGCGACATTCACCTTCGAAACCGACGAGGACCCGCTCAGCTCCCGTGGCCCTACCTCAGTGCACAGCAAGTCACCGTCCTGTGGCGGTGTGCCTGTGCCGGCCGCAGTGCATCCGGGGCCACTAACTCTGTGCAGCACAAGTCATGGATCCTTGCTGTTTGAACTTTGAACTTCTGATTGTCCGATCACTGTTGTAGTTGTCTCCAGCACCAACCACTCCCTGAGTGCTGGCTTACACTCACCCCACAGCCATCCAGCACAGGCGTCACTGGACATGTGGCTCTGGCAATAAAAGGGGCCGGGTGTACGTGCCCGTAGCCAGTTCCACAAACTATCTAAGTGTGTCCGTGTGGTCACTATGTATGCATGAGGGCCCGGGCCCTACCACATGACATTTTGCTGTGTACAGCGGGCGCAACCATGTCACCTCAGGCAGTGAAGACCTGGGACATGTAGCTGTGTCGTACCCCCCTGTAAGCGTAAGCGTACTGGGCTGACGTACGACAGTCCAGCGTAGGGGTGTGGACAATCAGCCCTGGGCGTTGCCAAGTGTTGGCCTTGCGAAGGACGTGACTAATGCGTGCGTCTCTGTTGTGGTGTCGGCGCCACACGTCCCGCAATGGACAATGTTGCGATGTAGCATGCCCCCGGAGTGCGGGCTCGGCCGAAGGGATGAATGAAGGAGCGCAAGCCCGCTCGGGGTCCGGGATCATAAATGCCAACTGTTGTGTGTGTCGCTATTACCGCAGCATAGGCCAAAGGTCTACCCTCAACCACATCGCGAGTTCAGCCATCCATGAACTCTACATCTGTGTCCGCCCTATCCTTACCATAGGCCTACACACACGTGGACGCCCACCGTCAACGCACAACATCACAGTGTCGTCGTCAGGCTTGTGGACATGCGCAGACAGGCATGACAATGGTGTGCCGTAGGAGTGCAAGTGATGCAACCGCGCTGCGCACACTAGTAAATATGCACGGGGGAGGGAGGGGCAGCAGTGAGGCTTCGTAATACACAGTGATGCCGCTCATTTGCCACAAGCAGTACCTGTCAAAGAGGAATCACTCAGTCACACATATCACACACCAATGAGCTAGTGGGCCTGCCAACACATCATGCAGAACCAACTTTTGACTCATGTCTCTATGCACTGTCACAGGTGATCAAGGATATGCACTCTGTCCTTGGATGATGACACCCCTCCGAGCCCCGAACACACAGGCCCAGAGGCAGTACAATGCGGACAACATACGCAACAGGGGCATCGTGGAACGCACATTTGGCGTGTTGAAGTCACGTTTCAGGTGCCTGGACATCACAGGTGGAAGGCTCCTGTACAGCTCAGGCATCGTGTGCAAGATGATCGTTGCATGTTGTGTGTTGCACACCATATGTGTGCGCACCAATGCCCCATGGCTACAAGTGCCAGATGCACCCGACGATGATGAGGAAGATGAGGCAGGTGGACCACACCCCACTGCAGCAGCAGCAGGACTAGCCCGTAGGAACACCATCATTGACAATTTCTTCACATGAGCACGTCACATTGTTATAGTCCTTGGCAATCATGGAACAGTACAAAATGACCACAGGCACAGCATGTGCAAATAAACTCATTACAACACACATTCCCTGTGTGCAGGTTACTCCTCTGTACAAGCACATCACTCTGACAAGTGTGAGTGCAACATGTAGTGCTAACAGTCTCACTAATTGGAAATAGGTGGTGGGTGTGTCACCTCTGTACTGGGGGGGTTGCGTGGGTGTCACGTTTTCGGAATGCCATTTCTGTGTGTCACAGGTAGTACGGAATCCCACTCATCAGCGTTTCACATGTGTCCCAATTCATTACATATAGGCTGTCATTTGTGACCTACATTTGTCTACAGGGCTACTTTTGGGGTCAAATATGTACCACCATGATGCAGGGATGCACCCTGCGACACAAGTCCCACAACATGAGCTACATGGACGTAAGGGGGAATCACTGCCCCTACATTCGTACATGCTTTCATACTTGATCATTCATAGACATGACATCTGTTTGTATCAGAATGTATTCTTCACGTTCAGTGGTGTGTTGAAGCTGTCTCAGTACTGGGCCATGCAGACAACACTTAACAATGTTGCCCCGTGGAGGGCCAGCCTGAGTCCTTTAGGGATTGGCAAGTTACTCGGAAGGGGAAGATTTCAGTCCGCAGGCTGATTGCTGTGTCATTGTTGAGCACACAAGTAATGGCAGTCCATGTCGAGGTCCAAGGTTGGTGTCGCAGAGTGTGTCGGGGGACAGTGGAAGGTGTCATTCCAGGGCATGATGCAGAGGGCAGACCCAAGCAGTAACAAGCCATTTGGCGGAGATGAATGCTACTGCTTCCTCCTTACCACTATGGCAGATTCATCCTCATCTTCGTCCTCTGACGTTTCATGTGCCTCACATGTGGGTGTTGGTGTTTGCTTTGCAGCACTGTGTGACACTGACACATCAGGGGCCGGAGATGTGGATGTAGGAGTAGCAGCAGCATTCATCTGAGCAATGTCTTGTGGCATCACTCCCATGATGAGGATCTGCAGGGCATGGAAGATCCCATCTACAGCTTTCTCGTGTGCAGCCGTGGTAGCCATTCTTTGCTCCTGCATCCGCTCCATGTTCTCCATGACCCTCCTTATGTTTCCCAAATCACGGATGACATCGCTGTAGCCACTCTGACTGGACAGTTGTTGTTGTCTCCGAGTCATGACTCCAGCGACGCAAGCCATGGATTGTTGGTGGGCATGGGGCGGACTGTGGGTGTCCGTTAGGGAGTGTGAGTGGTCCCTGATGGGACTTAGACACCCACGTATGGCATCTAGTTTGGCTGCCATGAGGTCGAACACCACCCGCACCTGTTCAGCCAGCTCCTTCTGGCAGTCTAACACACGGCGTTGGAACGCCATGTGTTCTTGGGGGAGGTGCTGGGAGCCAGACGTGGTGGTGGGTGCTTCCGGCTGTGTGGTCTGTGCAGGGGGTGGGATCACCTCGATGGTGCTGGGCTGCCCTGCTACTGGAGGTGGGGTGCGTTGGTTGTCCATGAACCGTTGGTGTACGTCGTAGTCGATGTCCTGGGGGTCGTCTCCATCATCACTGACTCCATCATCACTGACGTGTTGTAGGCTCAGCTCTGCAGGAGGTGTTTGTTGTCCCTCTGCAATGTGAAGGGGAGATGCAGTTTCACAGTGTGTTCCATGTATGTTGACGCATTGGCGGAGTTTATATACAGGCTGCATGACAATGTACACTGTGACTGTTTGTGAGGAGATGCCTATTTGATGTGGGACAGTGGACATTTGTACTACATCACAGATGTGAGGTTGTACTCGTACATCGTCATCTCACAGTTTCCTGCTATGCCCGGTGTGATTGGCCATTTTGTACACACATGCGGCACCAGTTGTGTCCTGTGTTCTGTTGTGAAAGTGTTGCAGTTTGTACCACATTGTCAACAGTGTTGAGGTGCTCTTATTCTTATGTGTGTGTGCTGCATTGTGGGTGAGTCGCGCTTGGTTTCTTTTCTTTATTCTCTTTGTTCTTGCTCGCACTCGAGAACACGGCGCTGATGTGGGGGCCTACACGTCCTTCTTACGTGCTCTAGGTTTGGCTCATGACGAAGATCCACGGTTAAATGCGACGTGGACATCGGAACATAGATTTTAATTTTCCAGTGGGATGGAATTATCACCACTGATAAAGGAATATTTTGGACTCTTGTAAGCCTTGAGAAAGTCGCGGGACAAAATTCCTTTGTGCGACGAAACACGTGTTGGCTGATGCAAGAACAAAGAGAATAAAGAAAAGAAATTAAGCTCGAAAATTATTTCTCTGTATCATTTATGCTTGACTAAAACAAATTGGATAATTGCATATTACTTAAAAGACGTGTGCTGAGGATTGTGTTTATGTTTGTTTCGACCACGTGTTTGGGGAGACTGGTGGTTCTTCTCACCTTTCAGCACCGTCCATATAAATTTCTCAGAAATCTAAATAGAGTGTAAGTGCTACTCATTCTTGGAGCGCCATTTTACCTATAACCATACCACTGCACCATCGTGAATTGTTTGTGCACGTGGTTGTGTCAGGGTGTGACCTGCTCCTTTCTGGATGTGGTCCACACTCAGTCACCTCAGTGTCGTGGCATGCACCATGTCATGGTAATTGGACTGCAGACATGCTAATCGTCATGCAGTGTCACTTGCATTGTCAGTGTGGCTCACGGACCCGCAGCTTTGCTGGGTTCAGCACATGTGCATGGGTTTGTTGTGAGATTGGTGAAGTGTGGAGAGGGCCCCTTCCTGGCACATTGTCGACGGGGGCCTACTTGCTGTTTCTGTGTGTGCTGCAGTATGCCAAGGAGATCAGGGACAGGATCCAGAGTCATTGTGGGTGTGCAGTGTGCTCTACTTAATTGTGCATGTGTGCCATTGTGCCCATCTCCCCCCAGTCCCTGGTCGGTACTCACCCTGTTGATGTTGTGTCAGGTCATGTTGAGCAGTGTCCAGATCCACTTCTCCTGGCACCGTATCCAGACTGATGACTGTAGCCACCATTTTCTCCATGTCATCCAGCTCCTGGTGTGCCGATGGACCCCCACATCCATTCTGCGTTGCTGCTTTCATGTTGGCATCGTGTTTCTTCTTGGTTTTGCCCTTCACATCATTCCGGCGCCTCTTGACCTCTTCCATTGTCCTCCTCAGCTCTGCAACTGCATTCACATGGTCCAAGATAGTCTGCCATGTTTGCGTCTATGTTGCCAATGACACGTTGGAGGTGACGAACAGTTGTTGGTGGTGTTCTGTCGCCTCCGTAACGATGGTCCTGTTTTCCTGCGGACTGAACCGCGTCTTCCTCTTCCTCTTCTCCTTGGCCTTCCCCGACCCCGTGGTTCCGTGCTGGTCGTCTGTGGGGCTTGTGTTGTCCTCTGCAATCCGTCCCGGTGCATCCATGGTGCTACGCAGTTTGGATTGTTTTGTTTGTATTTTTCGGTGCTTTTATTGTGCATTTTCACGCATGACGCATAGGAATTTCAGCCCTGTCGCTGGTTATCGCTGTTTTTGGTTTCGCTACTTGGGGCATCGCACCTTTTTCGCGTTGGTGTTTCGCATTTTTTCTGCGTCGCGTTAATTTTAACGCGGTCATTTGGCGCGTTATCGTGGGACTATCGCATTGTGCCGCCGGGTTGAGAATACAACGTTAACACAGTGTTATTTTCCCACGATGGACTGCGATGTGAGAAGTTGTGTTAAGCGATTTTGGCGTTAGTTAACACGCGTTCTTGTGAATATCCCCCTCAGTGTGTAAACTGGTGTGCGGCGCAGCATGGGGGCTCTTACCTGCCGTTCGAAGTGTGTCGAGGTTGGGGGGGGGCACAGTGGACCTTTTTTCTCTCCCAGAGACGGATGCATGCAACGAGCAGGGACTCCACGGCAGGAGGCAATCGGAGAACAGCCGCAGGCACCCTCGTACAGCATGGAGCTGGAGTGTGGGCGGAGGCTGCAGCGGGGCTCTTAGTGGATCGAAGAGCTCTGGGCAGAATCTCGTACAGAGGAGCTCCAAGCAGTACTGTCCTGCTCAAGCTGAAGCTAGAACGTGCTCAAGGAGAGGAACAACCGGGGAGCCAGCACATTTTTCAGCGTGATGATAAAACATCTGTGTCACCAGTAAAAAAGGAAATTGGGAGAAAAATAGCAGGAGCTCAAAATCCCTCCCCAATTCCAGAGAAGAAGACGGACGGTTCAAGTACTAAACCTGCTACGCAGGTAAGGAGGTTGGAAGGGCTATTAAAAGGGCAGGTTAACAGATATGCCCTGAGGAATAAACTCATTTTGGCAAACATTGAAACATCAGATCTAGCCCCTAATAGACAGATACCAGTAGTTACGAATACTTCTCCTCAGCCCCAAGAAGACCAGGAAAGCCCACTTCAAGGACATAAAACGGTGAGAGAAGCAGGGAGAAAAGAGCCAAAAGCCTTTACGCAAGTCAAAATAACACCCTCCCTGCGCTCTTACTTCAAAGTCCAAGCTTTGGGAAAGGGGCAGTTAAATCAAACCCCTATAACGGACGCACTTAGTAAACCTAGTAAAGATCAACAACGCCCTGGAATGGCGGAGTCTGATAAAACCCAAGCTATTAGTACTGCCTTGGTCTCGGCTGGTACGTTAGAGATCTCAAATAGATATCAAATCTTGGCGGATAAAGGAGCAGAAGAGTTTTTGCAGGTAACGAACTCAATGTTACCCTCCGAGCAGGTAGTACAGGCTACTCACCAAACGCAAGTAGGGAAACGGACACACCCAGAGATGGAAAAGATGATAACATCACTCCTTAGTGAAATCAAAGAGCGGTTTGATATATCCGAAAAAAATCAAGAGAAGATACACGAAGTTTGTGAGACTTTAGAATGTAAGGTGAATTCAATAGTGGAAAGACTGGAAATAATGTAATCAAGCGTAGAGAAACTAAGCAGGGAAGTGGAGACAAATCAAAAGGAAATCTTCTCTGTTAAGGTAGGGGAAAAAGATTTAAAAGATAAGATCGAGACTCTTGAAAATAACGCACAACAAAATAATATAAGGATCTTAAATGTTCCAGAAGGCTTTGAAGGAGACAATATAAAAACAATAGTGATAGCCTTACTAAAGGAATTTATACCAGCCCTCAACAGTAGTATTTTGGAAGAGGACATACAACATATTCATCGATACCCTTTTCGTAAATCGACAGTCAGGAAAAACCGGAGAAAGATCCTAGTAAATTTTAAAACATACGTGCTGAAGGAAAAAATACTATCGGAAGCCATCAGAGTAGGTTCATATCCAAAAAGAGATTGGCCTTTTAGAATTAGATCAGACATCTCTAGGACGACTCAAGATAGACAATGGGAGCTGGGAAACTATATGCAGGAGTTGAGATCTTTAGGCAATACTGTTCAAATGCGCTTTCCAGTCACTCTAAGGGTAATGTGGAGCAATAAAATGCACAACATTAAAGACCCAAGAGAGGTTGAAGGGTTAATTCAACATATGAAAGCACACCATAAATAACTTTCTCTTCTTTTCTTCTTTATAAATCCCCAAGCAGTGAGAGAGCTCAAATAACATAGGGTGCCCGTATCAAGGTCACCAGAAGATAAATGGGAGGGTTCCCCAGAGAGGGAAAGGGGGGGGCACAACTTCACAGGTAAATTTGTATATGTAATGCACAGGGTGGGGAGCATGTGGGGGAAAAAAAATTCCTCACTTAACAGGAATATGCTGGAGTTTAAAAAAAAACAGAGTCCTTTTCTCCGACCTGAAACAATTTATAGGAAATGGCTGAAGAGTTCAAAAATAAGACTGTGAGCATCTTAAGTTGGAATGTCAATGGGCTTAGGGTTGCTAGTAGACGGAGGAAAATTCTGGAGTATTGGAAGCGGTCAGAGTGAAATATTCAAAATACAAGAAACACATTTGTTGAAAGCAGAATGGAGTAAAATATAAAAAAATCAAAAATGGATAGAACACTACGTATGTACAGAACAGGAATGTTGCATAAAAAGGGTGGCAATTCTCTTTAAAAAATCCATCCAAGTATGTATGGGAGATTGTACGGTAGATAAAAAGGGGAGATGGATTATAGCAAAGGTTAAACTGTATGATAATTGGTACGCAAATGTAGGATATTATGGCCCCAACACTGATGATACGGGACAACTCCAGGACCTATATAATGCTCTTCTAGACATAAAAGTCCCCATTGTAATGGGGGGTGATTTTAATGTTTGATGGATCCAATTTTAGATAAATCATCCACCAGCAATACAGTTAACACCCCAAAAATGAGAACTTTTTTGAAAAGCATGATGGAAGATCTAGGCTTAATGGATATTTGGAGAGAAAAAGGAGGTACGGGTAATAGATGCACGTTAAAAAACAAAAAGTATGGGCACTCCTCAAGGATGGACTTTATTTTAGTAAATAACAGGATCGACAACAAAGTTGTTAGTGTGGAACACATTGTAGAACACTTTATCGGATCATTCAGCGGTTAGCTTAGCACTTACATTAAATCAGCCATTGACACAAAAAAGATGGACTTTAAATTGGGTATTCTTAATGAATAATAATTTGGTTGAAATCTTAAAAAAGGAGACAAACAAATTCTTTCAGATTAATAGGCACACAGCTCCGATGCACATAGTATGGGACACATACAAAGCTTTTATGAGGGGAAGATTAACTAGCATTTCCATTCATCAAAACAAGGAGCGGAAGGTAAAAATTAAAGAGTTGGAAGATAACATAACTAAGCTATCTGAAGAACTAGAGAATCCTATGAACATACAAATACAGAAACAAAATCAAGATAACTTGCAAGAAGCAAAGCATAGACTATCTAGTTTTTTAGAAGAAGAAATTAAAAAGAAATGGGAAGCAAGTAAAATCTCCCACTACGAATATGGGGAGGGCTGCGGGAAGCTGCTGGCGTGGAAAACCAAAACAGAAGTGAATAGGAATAATATCTCTGAAATCTCAGATGTTAGAACAGGCCGATCTCACAAAGAGGATAAAGAGATAAGGGAGGTTTTTGCTTCGTTTTTTAAAGATTTATATAACGAAGACACTATGGTATCAGGGGAGCAAATACAAAGGTACTTAGAGGGAATAAACTTCCCCCGTTTAAATCTTACATCTCAGAATCTCCTTTGTGCAAAGATTACCCAAGAGGAAGTGGAACTAGGAATGGGAAGATCGAAAAAGGGGAAAGCCGCAGGCCCAGAGGGCCTCCAAAATGAGTTATATAAAGTTCTGAAAGAAGAACTGGCCCCATGGTTGATGGAACTCATAAATGGCATCTTCCTAGAAGGAGACGAGTTGCCGTGCTCGTGGAAAGAGGCAACTATTAGCATTATTTTAAAACCAAATAAAAATACCAAATTATGTCAGTCATATAGACCGATTTCTCTTTTAAACTCAGACTACAAAATATATACCCAGATATTGACAAAACGCCTAGAGAGGGTGATTGCTCAATTAATACACCTGGACCAAAAGGGTTTTATAAAAGGGAGACAATTGCACGATCTAACTCACGAGCTGATTGGCACAATAGACTTAGCAACAACTAATAACATGCCCCTGACGATCCTTACGTTTGACGCTGCTAAAGCTTTCGATCGAGTTAGCTGGCCTTTTTTACAATGGTTAATAAGGAAACATGATTTGGGGGAGAACTTGCTAAGAGCGGTGTCAATGATATATAAAATCCAACAGCAAGAGTTTTAGTAAATGGGAATATTACAGACCAGATACAAATTTAACGAGGGACTCATCAGGGATGCCCGCTCTCCCCGTTGCTTTTCAATATATATATTGAACCATTGGCAGAGAAAATCAGAGCAAACTCAAATATTATCCCTTTCAATTGTAAACACTGGGAAAAAAAGGTGGGTCTTTATGCAGACGACCTGATGATTTTTACTAGTGTAATGAAGACATCCTACCACGAGATTATTAAAACGTTGGGAGATTTTGGCAAAGTTTCAGGATATTTAGTTAATCAGCCAAAAACTGAAGTAATGGAGTGGAATGCTAAATGTTGCAGCCCTTTGGTGAAAAAAGAGATCAGATATTTGGGGATACAGGTGGTTCACAATCTTAATGACTTGGCCCACACGAATTTTGTAAAGATCAAAAAGGAATCAATAAATCTTCTGAAGACTTGGAACAGCCTTCCATTATCCTTTTTAGGTAGATCCAATTTACTGAAAATGTTCATTCTACCAAAGTTTACGTTTATTTTTGACACAATTCCGTTGGGGTTTGATTTGATCGCAATTAACCTCTTCGATGCTCATGACGAGCTCAGCTCGTCATGCTGCGCGGTGGGCGTGTGCGCATGACGAGCTGAGCTCGTCACGACCACGCCCGCGATCGGAATGTCCAGCACCTGAGCGGAATTCCGATCGCAGCGAAGGTGTTAAGAAACTACAAGGGACACTGAGTAGTTTTATCTGGGCAAACAAAGGGGTCAGGATAGCATGGAAAAAGCTACGTAGGAGGAAGATCTATGGGGGAATTGCCAGTCCTGACCTCATTGCTTACTGTCGTGCCTTTCAATTTAAAACCTTTAGGATTACATGCATATTCCATTTTGCGATCGCAAACAGTGGGAATCGCAAAAATCGGCCGTTTGCGATCGCAAAATGGCCTTTTCAGATGCATGTACCTTTTTTGCAATTCGGAATTAAGGAAATCGCAATTTTTTGCGATTCCCTTAATTGCGACTGCAGTTAGGGAATCTCAAATTGTGATTCCCTGAATGCGATGCATCATGCATTTGCAAATTGCGTTTTCGCAATTTGTAATCGCAAATTACCATCAACTTCAAGTTGATGGTAATTTGCAATTCCTTTGAAAAATGCAAAAAAAATTCAAAGTGCATTGTTGTGCGCTACATGTGCATACTTACCTGTTTTTGGGGGTGCATCAGGGTGGCCTTTTGACCCCCTTGCACCCTTGAAATTGCATGCGCAATTTGCGAGTACCTATTTGTAACTCGCAAATTGCGAATGCAATCCCATTCATTCCTATGGGCCTCTGGGCCCATACGAATGAATGGTAAGCCATTCCTTAATAGCGAATCGCAATTTGCGATTCACTATTAAGGAATGTGTAGGAATCGCAATTTTTATTGCAAAACCTACATGCATAGGTAATTGCGACTCCTTAATAGCGATTCCTTAATAATCGCTATTAAGGACTCGCAATTCCTAACTTTGATGCATGTGCCCCTTAGATCTTTACTTTTGGAAAATGCTTATTATACCACCTTTTTATTAACAACGGAGGAGGAAAATATGGCAAACTTTTTTTTATATGTTTGGCCATCCCAAATACTACAAAAAAGTGAGGCTAAAGGTTTTGAGGGCTGCGAGTAGTCTATTGTACCAAATCAAACATCTATTGGCGATACCTTGCTACTGTGCTTCTGCCCCAATATGGGAATCCCCGGGGACCCCTGTAAGCCTTGCAGACAAAATGGCAATCCCATTAAAACAAGCTGGAATAAACAAATGGGGTCAACTTCTACAAGAAAACGGGTTAGTTCCCTGGGAGGTACTAGCGAGAGACACAGACGGACATCTCGCTAAATTTAAGTACTATCAACTGCTGAGTTGGGCGAATAGTTTGAAGAAAACGGGAGAGCATAAAGGGGACTTTGAAAAAGAACGCCAACTAACACCTCCCCAGAAAAAGGAGGTTGCAAAATGGTACTGGGTAATGATTGAGGTAGGGGAAGAACCCTTCTTAAAGCTGGAAGAGGGACCTCGTTACCCCGAATTTAGAAGACATATGGCAAGTATCGATGAGTACATTTTGGTCCACTGTGAAATCCGCATCTCTCAAGAAAAATCATCTTTTCACAGTGCACAGGGCGCATTGGACAACACGGAAGCTGTCCAAACTTGGGACACAAGAACCGAAGAGGTGTCCGAAATGTGGAGAAGAAAGGGTGGATGATGTTCATATGTTCTGGCGGTGCCCTCTGATCGATCTTTTCTGGCTGAAAGTGGGTAAGATGATTAAAGAGGTTATAAGTCAAGATATCAAGGTAAGCCTCCAAATGGTTATCTTTGGGGTAGAAGAGGGGGTAAATTATCCAGAAACCAAAAATCCCTGTTGTTTATACTAATATTGTTGGCAAGGAGAGATCTGCATTAAATGGGTATTACCCATATCCCCAACTAGATTAGAATGGGTATCATCAATTCGGAGAATAAGGTTGTTAGACTGTAAGAGTTCACTGGAGAAAAGTAAAAAGGCTAGATTTTGGGAGATCTGGGATAAATGGGAAGAGCAATAAGTTGGAAACTCAAGTCTTAAGTGGTTAAAAAAGAAATCGGTCGTATGATTTAAGATATCAATAGCTAAGTCATAAGAGTGAATGATTCACTCTAAAAAGGACTTATGGAGCTGGAATAGGAGTGCAATTACAAATTTCTCCCCACAGTAGGGGAAAATGTCGGTGGAATTGCCTGCTTAATCTGCTAAATTCAAGCTCTGAATACCTTTATTGATGTTATAAGAGGACAAAAAAAAATATATATTAAATTCATTTTCAGTATGGAGATTAAGTGATGTGCCCAGAATCAAAGGATGTTGAGCTGACGCTAGGCCTAGAACCCAGTTTCAATGTCTGCAGCTCTGACAATGACACTACATTCAATTATATGCAACCCTCTCCTCACCCCCAAGGCCTAAAAGACACTGGGGCTGAGGTGACAGCACGTGGCTGCTAAGGAGGCCATTTCTCTTACCCCCTCCCCAGCCCATTATAGCCTCAGGGCATTTAGCTGGCAAGGGAGGTGTCAAAAAGCACATTGCTGCTGCTCAGGGAGGGAGTGGAGGGTTTAGGTGAGAATGGCCAAATATCACCTGTCCCCCTGCGAGGCCCCTGCATACAACACACCCTCCTTGCAACCCCCCTCATGTGATGGCCCGGCGGGGGATAACACTGCGTCTTTTTGACACCTCCCTTGCCAGCTAAATGCCCTGAGGCTATAATTGGCTGGGGAGGGGGTTAGGAGAAGTGGCCTCATGGCTGAGGATGCATGGCAGTGCGCCCAGGTCAGAATGCCCCAAAGGCTAAAACAACACCTGGACCCCAGCCTCAGTTAACAGCATGTCAGGGGAGTGCTCTGTGATGCTGGCGCCACATTAAAGAGGACTGGCGGGGAGTGGAGAAGTCTCTTTGGCCCGTTTACAGCGGCCCAAAAACCGGTCCCAAGCTGACCCTGAGGCACCGGCCCATCGACCAATGCCCGATTGCCCACCTTCCCAATCCGACCCTCGCAGGGCCCCATATGCAACTTTGCTGAACCCATCTGTTTTGATGAATACTATGTCCAGGGCTTTAATTAGAATGAAAAAAGTGGGAGGTCTCTAAAAGGGGTGCGTCATATGTAGTTATAGGCGTAACTTACACAGGTACACTTAAATGTCTGTGATTCCCGTAGTGTGGCACCCAAGCGGTTTCTCTCTGAGCTTTCTGTTATTGCACCAATATATGTAACACAACAACTGCCATACACCTTGAACCAGCCTAGACTGTTGGCTTTGTCATTGGCTGGATGTATTTTTTTTTTTAAACCAGATTTTATTGGCATTTAGTATATCAACACGTTACATACAGTTCAATCCACACATTGTTTGCAAATGTCAGAGCATATTACTGGTGCATTATATTCAAGCTCCCCAATTAGTGCTCTGCTCCCTCCCCCCACCCTCCCTCTTGAGGTGCGTCCGCTAGTTACTCTCTTTCCTCAGCTATTTGTCGACTGGTACCTCCCTGAAGTAGTCTCTATGGATCATGTGTCGCATTTGCCTTTATGCCAATGGGGGGAGGGGGGGGCTTCCTCAAGAGGGCCCCTTCTCCTCTCTATCTACCCTATGCCTCATCTGCCACTTGGTTCCGCTGAGGGGTGCCGTCCGGTGTTGGTTGTTCTTGCTCCTGGTCAGGTGCCATTAGGTAGTCTACTAACCGCCCCCATGCTCTAGATCAGTGGTTCCCAAACTTTTGACTCCTGAGGACCCCCATTGAGTCACCACTGGAAGCCGAGGACCCCCAAGCAATTTGTATGATTTAAATTTCAAACATTAAAACAGTAATTCAGAAAAAATAAACACACGTGCACACAAAACAAATACTCAAATTACTAAGGATTTTAGGGGCATATTTAGAAGCCCCTATCGCCATGGGAACGTCACTTTTTGCAACGTTCCCGTGGCGATAGAAGCTTCGCCTTATTTACAAGGCAGCGTTAAGCCACTTAACATGGCTTAACGCTGCCTTGTAAATAAGGCCCCCTGTCACACAATGCCTAGCGTGAAAGGGGTGGGCAGTGGGTGTTGCGGTGGGCGTTCCACCGCAACACCCATTGATTTTGACGCTGCCCCCTATTTACAAGGGCAGTGTAAATAGGAGGTAGCGCCAAAATTAAGCCAGGGAAAAACCAGGTCTTAACTGGGCAAAACGAGGAGAAATCCTTTATTTCTCCTCGTTTTTGCTTTTTCAATGTGTGCTGCTTTGTGCAGCACACATGGAAAAAGCAAAACACCTTGGATTGTTTATGTTCAGGAAGGTGACCCTTCCTGCACATAAACAATCTTTTTAAAAAATGCCATTTTGTAACTTCCATGTGTCCTGCATTAAGCAGCACACATAGAAGTGACAAAACGGAATTTCAAGATTGAAGGGGACCTTCCTGCACATAAACAATCTTCCACTGCATGCACACACCCTTGCACTATGGTGCAAGGGTGCCCGCTGGCGCTACACTGCTAAGTGTAGCGCCAGCACAGGGGAAAACGCAGGGCTGCACCATATTCTTGTAAATATGGTGCAGCCCTGTGTTTCGAGTGGCGGAGCGTGTCGTTAAGCCAAGGAGGCTAACGACACGCTCCGCCACTTCTGTTGTAAATATCGCCCTTAGTATTTTATATTCAAAGAATTTGCAAAAAACAAAACATTTTAATGGGAAAGTTGGTGCTGCATCCCCGTGACTAACTTTTAAATGGTTGGTTTTATTTCGCAGTACGAGGCTCCTGCTAGGGCCAGACTGGAAACCCAAAGCAGCCCTGGCAAATGTTTTCAAACCAGTCGCCATACGGTGCACACCAAGTGCAGTGTGTGAGTCTGACCACTACAAAGGGGGCTTTGGGAGGCTCTCCCCCAAGAAATTTAGGAAACATTGGTGCAGTCTAAAACACATTTATCATTATATATTAAATTGTATTGGCTTTTAACAAATAGTAAATGAAGACCTTACTATGCACCAGGATACGACAATCTTTGTTGGGATTCTTCAATGATTCCCTTATTATCACCCTTCAACAGTGTCTCTCATCTCTCCATAGCCTCTCTGTCACTTGTATTTCATTTGTTTTATAGTATCTCTCATACCATTGTAGGATGTCAGAGCACTTTACATCACACACATATAGCGACAATAAATCATACGTGTAAATCAGTGTATAGAAAATGTTACATAAGGCAAAGGGTACTACAATGTGTAGGATTCACATGTCATTCATACTGGTAGGCATTTTTAAAGAGTGCTTGATCCGGAGAAGCGCAAACTTGGGATTCAGAACATCAGCCAGTGGTTAGCATTGACTTTAAAAATAAAAATGTATTTCCGTCCAAATAAACCTTTTTAGCAGCATCAGGATAATGAAAGACTGGGAAAAAACATAAGTTACTAACTTGTACCATGCAGTTTGCAAGCAGCTCTTTGATGACAGTTTATAGGTCACTGTGCTAAATTACGATTGTCACTTATGAACTGCAGAGTAACAAAAAATTTCTGTGACAAAAGCAGCAACCCACTGACCAATGCACATAAAACACTTTTTTAAAATGCATGGTACACGTTCTTTGCAGTAGGCATATTAACCATCTGTGCTACGTTAGATTACTCAAAGCTGCAACTGGACAAAACTCATCTCTCCAGCAGGTGCATTAATCACTGGCGTTATTTTGACACTTTTATTGTTGCTCGAAAACTGCTAATTAGACAAGGAACTTTGCAGTGCTTTTAAAACTGCCTCCTGGGGACCCCCTGGGAATGTGTTACGGACCCCTGGGGGTCCACGGACCACAGTTTGGGAAACACTGCTCTAGATCTCTCAATGGTGCCTATGCCTCTTTCCGCCTCTGCTAGTAGTAGTCTCCCTTCTGCACTTGCCCATTTTTCTAATTCGCGTCTCCATGTCCCCACTCTCGGTCCCCCTGCTGACTTCCAGTTTCTGGTGATCTCCCTTTTGGCTAGTACTAGGGCCAGGTCTTGGAATTTTGCAGTCGTTTTAGTCTTGGCTGTGTGTGGCAACCAGCCCAGAATACAGTGCCCCGGGGTGCGCAGAATTTACTGGTCTACTACCGTCCCCAGTTTAAGAAGTACCTCGTCCCAGAATGGGTCAGTGTGGGGCAGTCCCAGAACATGTGTAGTATGTGTGCCTCTCTAAGCCCACATCTGGGGCAGGCCGCCTCTTCGACATGGAAATGCTTCCTGATACGAGCAGGCGTGAGATAGGCCCTTTGTAGTACATAGTAGTTGATTAGTTTAAATCTTGCGTTCCTGGATGCCTTTAGTGTTCCCTCAACTATCCCCTCCCACGCCTCCTCTGACAGCGGGATTCCCAAGTCTTCCTCCCACTGCACTCGCATTCGCTCCAATGGTTGCTGGATATCCTGGCTCACGGCTCTGTACAGACAAGAGACTGTTTTTTTCCTCCCCGCCGACGTGGAGACATATCGGCACCCGTCCAGCGCTTGGGGCTCCACAGTTCTGGTCCACCAATGCTTTCTCATGCTCATGGTAAGCGCCCGATGCAATAAAAAGTGGCCCTGGGGCAGCTCATATGCGGCCCGAAAGTCCTCAAAGGGGAGCATTTCGGAGTCGCAGTACTGGTCTCCTATTCTCTGCACCCCAGCCTCTTCCCAATCGTCAACACCTCCCCAGCTCCCTCTGTGCGGTAGGCCTCTAAGCATCTTCAGTGGCATCTCGGGCGGGTATGGAATTTTATGATTTGCGCGCTGAAGGTATCTGGTCCAGCATTTAGTGATTAATTTAGTTTCCATGGTGTCGTGCGCTGTCTGTCTTCGCACCATCTTTGCCTGTTCCGCATCCGTTGGCGCGAACGGGTATTGTGCTCTTTCCGGGTCTCGTCCCGCTGCCAGCCACTGTCTCAGCCAGTTAAGTTACGCCGCCAGATAATACAGCTCTAAGTCTGACACTGCCAGGCCCCCTGTCGCCGAAGATCGCTTCAGCATGGTTAGTGCCACTCGCCTGCGTCCTTCTCCCCATAGGAACGACGATATCATGGAATCCAGACCCCTAAACATTGCCCTCAGAATCCATACTGGGAGGGTGCCAAAATAATACAGTAGGCGGGGCAGTGCCACCATTTTTAATAGGGCCACACTGCCTGCCATGGACAGCGGAAGGGTTCCCCAGAAGCCCATGGTTGCCCTCAGTGTGTTGATGGCGTTGCCTACATTGCCCTCCAGCAGGTCCGCTGTTTTGTGGTAAACCCTTACCAACAAATATGCCAGGCATCGGGGCTCCCATTGGAGAGTATCTAAGGCCGGGGGTGGAGGTGCGTTCGGTACTACGGGGAAGAGCTTCGACTTCTGCCAATTGACCCGGAGTCCCGATAGGTTGCCAAACTCCTCCAGCATGTCCTTCGCGCCCTGCAAGTCTCCCCCCAGGTCTCGGAGGGAGATCAGAAGATCGTCTGCATATAGCGCTATTTGATGCTGCACGCCTCTCACCAGGAGGCCTCTGTAATCTTGCCCTTGTCGCGCCCGGGAGACCAATGGCTCCATTGCTAAAGCAAATAGTAGCGGGGAGAGGGGGCAGCCCTGGCGTGTTCCCCGCGGTACCTTTTGCTGTTCCGATATCTTTTTACCCGTGCGCACTCTCGCTGTAGGGTTGGTGTACAGTAGCCGTACCCATGCGCGAAACCCCCTCCCAGCCCCATGGCGTCCAGCACCACATAGAGAAAGGACCATTCCAGGCTGTCAAAAGCCTTCTCGATATCCACTGCAAACACCGCCGCCTCTAGTAGGTCCTGATCCCATGCTTCCAAGATGGCTAGCAGCCTCCTTATGTTGATTGCCGTGTTTCGTCCCGGGATAAACCCGGCCTGATCCGGGTGTACTAACGTAGTCATATGGGGCAGCAATCAGGTTGCTAGGACTTTACTTAGTATTTTGTAGTCCATGTTTAGCATGGATAGGGGGCGGTACGCTGTGCGGTCATGTGCTGGTTTCCCTGGCTTTAATATCGGTATTATGAGTGCTTCTCTAGAGCTCGTTGGCAGAACTCTGGCCTCGCGGGCCGCGTTGTACAGTGCTGTTAGTCTAGGGGCTAACTCTTCGTGTACGTTCCGTAGAACTCCGCCGGCAACCCATCTGTGCCAGGGGTTTTGTTACGTGCCATGTGCTTGATAGCTCCGCGGACCTCTTGCTCTGCAATGTCCTCTCCTAATTCGTCTGTCTCCTCCGGTTCTAGTCTAGGAAATTGCGCCCCCTCTAGGTATTCCCTCCCCTCAGACCCATCTCTCCCTGCAGGGCTGTGGTAAAGTCCGGCATAGTATTGCGCAACAATGGTGTTAATTGCCTCCTGGGTAAAGCATCTAGTGCCTGCTTGGTCCTCCAATTCCACTATCGGGGAGCTTCTGGTACTAGGGTTAGCCAGCCACGCAAGCAGGGATCCTGATTTGTCCCTCTCTGTGTGTGCTCGGCTCAGATATCGTTTGTAGTCGAAGCTCCTCAAGCGCTCCGACTGCTTCGCCACTTCCTCTCTGGCGTCCTGCACCTCTGCCTGGATCCCTGGTCTCCCTGGGCGTTCCTTCTCCAGGTCCCCGAGGGTCTGTTCCGCCCTATCAATCTCCAGGAGGAGTGTTCGCCTGACTCCCTTGCACTCCGCTATACAGTGACCGCGCAGGACTGCCTGAAAGGCGTCCCACTCCGTCATTGGGGAGGAGGCCGTCCCCGCATTTTGTCATTGGCTGTCTGTATGTACTCTGCAGAGAAGCCAAGGACTGGATGACCATGTATTCTGAACACCTTTTTGACCCATTGATAGGCACTGCAAGAAACTTGCACTGCCTTGAGCCTGAACACAGCGCTCTCCAAGGTGGCCGTTATAAACACATGGAGGCCACTCACTATAAGCATGCAGTGCCACGTGCAAGTGTCCATGGGGACATTGCTTTTTTCCGTCACTTACTTCACCTTCGTACCTATGTGTTACAGTCTGTGTAACAACCTCCTTGTCAGGGTATGTCTGGTGCAGCTGGACGTCCACAGCTGAGTGTCTGTGAACATGTGTGTTAGTGTGTTAGTGTATTTGTTTTTTCTCTCTCAAGCCTCTGCCGATTGGTGCTAGAAGTAGGTTGTTTGCAGATTTATATAGTGTAGCTTATCACCCGTGAAGATATCCAGGCTGTCCATGGACAGAGGGAGATTAAGTGATTTTCCCAGAATCACAGGATGTTGCGCCGCCGCCGAGAATCGAACCCGGATCCCCAGCTCCAGAGCTGGCAGCTCTGCCCGCTGCACCACATCCTCTCCCTGCAGAAGTAGAGGAGTGTTGGGCGGGCTGCAGCACCCCCAAATTAATCATGCTGGACTTTAAACAGTGAATAAACAATAAAGATTCCATTCAATTTTGTTTATATTTTGTCAGATTTGCCTTTCCAAGATAGAAGTCAAGCGTCGGGCTATGTCTTGTCACAGATTGCTGCTTTTTCTATTTAAATTGTCGTTGGTGTTTTCTCTTCTTTCTCAGACTACAAAACGCTCTCAATTTGCAAAGTGCACTATGTGTCAATCTTGTAGGGGGACAGGGAGTGTGGAAGGACAGTCTTTAGGATAATAATATTTTTAACACCGCGGATATTAAATATCTGTAAATGAACTGTACAAATATTTCAAAATATAACAATAGATAGAAAAACACAAATGAAGCACATTATTTGTAATTCTGAAGTAAAATGGAAACAAAGATTTGAATAGGATCAAAATAAATACACTTTACCTAGTGATGCGTACATTATAAATATTCACTGAAACCCAATTTCCACCCTTTATTATTGGTGCTCTATATAGTTATATCAGTAAAACTGCAAATTTGTGCAAATTTAGTGACCATTTCAATGGAAAATGTGCTGTCTGTAAATGGCAGTGCTTTACCACATCATACTTTAGTAATATATTTGCAACAGTGTGCTGCAAACTACACTACTGGCCTTCCCATTTTTACCACTCCCCTGCTGAATGGGTGTGGCTCATTTGCTATACTTGTTCTTTGTGTGATGCTTGGAGTTTTCACAATCCCTGTGGTTTCAGTGATGTTATACTGAGGGCAGCACCCCCACTCTAAAACTTGTTCCAGCTCTACTGCATGCAGGATACAAGTGTAATATACTGAAGGAAAAAAGTAAATAAAAAAACAACATCCTGGGAATAGCTAACACTCTAATGCAATGTAAAATTCAGTAAAACGTGAAATATAAAAAGGAACTAAATGACTGACATGGATTACCTGAAAATGTATTACATTAATTGTTCAGAAATCGGCAGCGTTTTTCCCACTAAAGTTAAGGACATGAATATAGGGCCAAAAGAGGACCCATTTCAATGTCCATTCTAAAATACCACCAGGTCTGAGACCTGGAGGGACCCAGCCCACTTAATGCCTTGAGCATGTCCAAGTTCGTAGTCTACACCTCAGGTCAAATGCTTGTATATTTGAGCAAGGTCTAAATGTAGAGGATCATGCTTTTGTTCATTTTATGGAATCCTGATTAATCTATGCTAAGGTCTCACATGAGGCTATGCCCTCCTGACCAGATGTCCTCTGCTTCCTGCTGCTTGTCCTCAGGTTACAAAATTAAACAGGTTATCTAGCTTTTCCCACCGCTACAACTCATACTTAAAAAATAGTGGTCGTGGTGACAGTTCAATTACGTTTTTACCAGTGGAGCCTATCTTCCTCCCCCCCCCCCCCCTGTGTTTTGGAATGGACAGAGAAATAGCTGGGTTAACGGAATGGAGCCTGACCAATGTATTCGTGCCTCGTCTTACCTTGACAGCTGCATGTCTGTTGTTGAGGAATTCATATTTCATATCACGTATTTTTCACTTCTGGTGTGGAGAATAGGACCTTCAAACTGTGCTTCCCTTCTTTTAAAATTATGTTGAACCTTTGGATTGGTGAGCCCTGTGTCTTATAACAACTATTGTGGTAACCTGTGAAGACAGAAGACAAGAGGAATTGAAACCCGTGCCAGGTGTGGTGCAACATGGATCCTCTGCAGTCATTTAAAAGAGCCATTTTGGATCACAAATCAACAGTTACAAAAAGTTCTTAAAATGAAAGTTCCACAGTCAAGTCAGTAGTTAAGTAGTTACTGCATGCCACAGTTCAGGAAAAATAATCATGGACTGAAGAAAGTCTAACAGTATATGGTCAGAAGCCTTATCATGAGCACATAACGAACAAATCTTGATATAATCCTTACTCTATATGTAAAATAATCCTCCAAAAAGAACATGGGATGTGTTCCAAGGTAGATGAATAACGCTATGGACACACACCAAGCCGTCCTCGTAACCCCATGAGAGACCCTCTGTCTGAAGACTGTGGGTATTTTATTTATTCATTTTATTGCAGGTATTTGTAAAGTGTGTACCTCAAATGGTAGTGGAAATTTACATGGCAACAGAATACCTATCACATATGTTAACAAACAGTGACATACAGGGACAGTTAGAACGTGAACAGAGGCATCAGAAAAAAAACATCAAAGTAGGGTGAACAGAAGAGGGAAGGAATACAGTTTACTCTATTTCATGGGGGGGAGGAGCAGAATGATGTGATTCTGGACAGTAATGCAAAGAGGTACTGTGTTATTTGATCTTTTTCTTGATGTGGCTCATGAACGTAAGAGAGGGTCCAATGAGAAAGCCCAAGCATTGAGTCGATGATGACAATTAAAAGGAAAAGCCACTTAAGTTCATGTTGTTCAGACTTCTGTATGAGGGTTTGAGGTTTCCTCCATTCATGAAGCAAAGTTAAGTCTTTGGTGCTGTGTTGCTCTGTGCCGCTCTGCGTTAGATCCGGTGAAACGTTCAGTTAGGCACGGAGAAATACACTCTAACTCCAGCCAAGGGTCCGGGACCTTGAGGATAGCACTTGGGGGTCAGGAATCACTCCCACAGAGGTCAGCAGATTGGACCAGGTCAGGTCAAGTTGAGTCTGGTCAGCTGGAAAGCACAAAAGGCCTCCGGAAGCTTGTTGTGACCCTGTAGAGCAAACAGGAGGTCAGCCAACTGACCTTTAGAATCAAGTCTGGGGTCCTGGGTTCAAGACAAGCAGGCCTGCTTCTTCAGACATCAGGGCAGTCTTTCTTCTAAATATTCCTAGGTCCAGGAGTGTTCTGATTTAAGGTTCTGATGGTGCCACTTTCATACCCAGTGCCAGCCTGTGGGTGGTGGACAATCCTCTGTCTACCCCCAAAACTGGTTCTGGTCAGTTCTTCCCTCTTTTCTGGGTTTGGTTTGAGGCTGGCTACAGAAACAAAAAGCAGTGCCAGACTGGGCGTCAGGTTCCTTTGTGTGTTCAAAATACATTTCAGAACCATCCATCCCAGTGCATTTCGGGCTGGTGTAGCCCTTTATCAGGGGATCATCAATCTGAAAAAACATATATACAAGCAGGTCAAAACGAATACCCTCGAACGTTTTTTCGTAAACCACATTGTTGTTTGTCTCTTATGACCCACAAGATGTCAATTACAACATCACACCAGTGTCAAAGTATATAGTAAACATGAACCCGTAGGTAAACCGACCTCAGGAAAAAGTGAAAAAATGTAGAGTGCAACCAATGCCACAAAACAAATAAAAAAAAAATATATAAAGTAGAAGGTGATGCGTGCGGTAAGAAACCGTTCGAAAAAGTACCCGTTTGCCCAGTTATCCACCACCGAGTGTCAACAAAGACCCGAGGTAAAAAGTACATATGAACATATTGTAAACATAAATCAAGTATAAAAAACCTTGTGATACTCGTCTGTAACGCGCAGTAACAAATCAAGTCAACATGTTACAAACATCTCCCATGACGTGCCTATTCCACGTAAGGTGAAAACGCTCTATCTACGGTGATCCGGAAAAAATTCCACATGCTTATAAAACCGGTGTGAACAGTCAAGAAATGACAAAGACTTGCGGGTTCCAGTCCACAGTCTGAAATGAGTGTGGGTCGTTGGTCTGGTGAAAAGTGGTGTACCGACCGATTCCTAACATTTAAACTGGGTGGCTTCACAAACATCAAAAAAGGACGACGGTGTGCATCCAGTGCGGGGGCCATATTGGTAAAACTATAACCTCCAACGGTGTCTTCAACATAAAAGAGGGACAAACGTTATACAAAAAGACGAGGGCCATGTTGAAGAGTGTAACGATGAACAAACAATTAACAAAGGGTGACATATGGTTTAAAAAACAAAACATTACAAAAAACCAACATTCTCTGTTCAACGATATACCATCTAGTTAATAAGTGAAGATCACCACATTAGTGAAATTTACATAAGGTGGATTCACAAGTAAACCTTAGGCAGATTAAAGATAACAACTAAACTCCATCCTGTCGTTCAGACCATTAGGCATTAGTGTGTCAAGTCTCTTTATCAAAAAGTTCTCTCTCTGAAGGAGACATTTTCGATTATCTCTCCCCTTGTTGATGTCAACAGTTTCTACGTTCATGAATTTCAATTGACAAATGTTACGGCCAGATTCCCTAAAATGGACAGCGATCACAGATTTTGAATTCTTTGTCCTGATGTTACATTTATGTTCATTGAACCTAATTTTCAATTTTCTCTAAGTCGTTCCGATGTACGCCAAGCCGCATGGGCATTTAAGTAAATAAATGACATTCATTGAGTCACAGGTGGCTGTGACTTTTAAGTGGATTTTATTTCCTTTCATCGGATGGGAAATGAAATTACCTTTGATGCTGTTGCAGTTATTACAATTAAAATAAGGGACAGTTCCTTTGTATTGCTGTTTTTTTGTTAGACTTGTTCTACAGGTAAGTAATTCTTAGACATTTTTATCCCTTTAGTAATCAAACAAGGGTTCTTCAGAGAATATACCCTTAAAATCCGGTTCAGTTTTCAACATTTGCCAATACTTTAAAATCACTTTTTTGAATGGTGTACTCAAAGTAGAATACTTAGAAGTTATGGCCAATCTGTTGGTTTGCTCTTTGTTCCGTGAAGGAGTCAACAATTCCGGTCTAGTTTTGATGGAAGAACATTGTATGGCTTTGTCGAGAATTTTTTGTGGATATCCCCTGTTCCTGAATTTCTTTATCAGGTATTCCATTTGTCCATCAAGTGTTGTAGGGTTTGAAATAATCCTTTTGATCCTTAGAAGTTGTGAATACGGTGGATGACTTTTTAATGCGTTTTGGTGGAAACTGTTATAGTGAAATAGATTGTTACGGTCTGTCTCCTTTCTATAAATGTCTGTTTTCAATTTGTTATTCACCTTTAAGATGAGGACATCTAAAAATGTAATTCTATTGGTGTTGATATCAAATGTGGATTGTATTCTCTCATTCACCAGGTTCAACTCGTTCTGTGCTGTTGTTAATTCATCATTAGATCCTTTCCATAATGCAAAAATGTCGTCAATGAACCTCACAAACAATATCACATTTTTCTCCAGATTTCTTTAGTGAGAATGTGATCCGTTTCAAATTTATTCATGAACAAATTTCCATACAAAGGAGCTGCACAATTGCCCATGGATGTTCCTGTGAGCTGTAAATAAAATTGATCTTCCGAGCAAAAATAGCTGTGATAAAGCGTAAACTGTAGTAATTCCATCAAGAAGATTTTTAACTCATTGTCCAAATCAGCATTCATAAGAACATGCTCTACGGCTTCTATTTATAAGTTCTGAGGGATTGAGGTATAAAGTGATTTGACATCAATGGTGCACATTAAAACATGCTCATCAATCTCAGTGGCAATAGAATCAATTTTAGGAAAAAATCTGCTGTGTCTTTGATGTAAGTTGTCATACTCTGGATATACGGTTGTAAATGTTTGTCTAAAAACTTTCCTACTGGTTCATGGATGGTTCCCCTAGTTGACACAAAGGGTCTGAATGGAGGAGTGCTTAAATTTTTGTGAACTTTAGGTAGCATATACATGATCGGGCTCCTAGGATTATTCTGAGTTAAGTAACGTCTGACTTCTTCTGTAATGGTTACTAGTGTTCAAAGCGGTGTCCAATATGTTTTTCAGTTTTTGGAAAAATCTGTAGTTGGATTTTGATCCAATTTCAAGTAAGTCTGAGTGTCATGTACGTGTTCATTCACGCTTTGTTTGTAAAATGACATATCCATAATTACTAACGCTCTGCCTTTGTCGGCTTTTTGACAAATGATGTCCGGATTTTGTGCTATATTCTTGATAATGCCAACATATTTTTTCGTTAGATTATGATGTTTGGATCTCTGATGAAAATTGAACTTTTGAATTTCCTGTTTCACCATCGTGAAACACAACAGGTCGAGCTTGAAAATAAAGACACCTTTGTGAAAGAATTTGAATTACGTTGATGATTTAATGTAATCCCTTTTTGGGGAATCTGTGCTGTGCAAGAAGGGGACATTCCTCATTGTGAGAAACGCTATTTGTGAATTTTCTAAAAGTGGCATTTGCCAAAAAATATTTAAAAACCAGACTTTATATTAAAGAGAATTCTACACTAAAAATAAAATGAATGGAAAAATAATTAATCTGTTTCCAAACTGAATTTAGCACTTATTAAATATAATAAGGTAAACCAGTGTTAGTCTATGAGAGGCCAGTCTTGCCACAAAGCTAAACGACTATGGAGGTTTTCACTTTCAGTGCATGTAAAACATCTATATGTCCTACTTTTTAAGTACTATGCACCATGCCCTCAGATCCTTTAGGGCTTACCTTGGAGGTGACTTATACGTATTAAAACAGAAGGTTTATGCTTTACAAAGGTTTTTTTTTTGCCAAGTCAAAATGTCAGTTTAAAACTGCAATGGCAGGCTCAAGACATATTTTAGGGAGCCACTTTGGTGGCTGGCACAATGAGTGATGCAGCCCTATGGTAGCATTGAATTTGCAGGCCCTGGGTAGAGGTGAAGAAGTTACTTACCTTCAGTAACGTCTTATCTGGTAGAGACTCTAGCTGCAGATTCCTTAGCTTGGAATATTCTCCAGGAGTCAGGCTGGATCCGGATAATCCTGAGTAGTACCTCTGCGCCCCGGTAAGTGATGTTGAATAGCTCCATGTCAACATCGTAGGTGTCGTCCACACCGGATGTGACGTGCGCAATGGCTATATAGGCACAAATCCAGCGTGCTGACATAAGTTTCTTTTGTGACCATCACTGCGACAGAAGCACAGAGCCATGTCAGAAGTTTTCTTTTTACCAGTGTGCAGATTCCAAGGACCTACAAGGACCTTTTTAGGTGGAAAAGTCCAATTTGCAGATCGAGGCGGATGGGGGGGGTCAGTAAGGAATCTGCAGTTAGATAGAGGGGCCGATTCCGATCTCGGTCGGAGGCGCACCCAATACCATTCGGTCGGGAAAAAGCCATGCGAAAGCCTGTTACCCGACCGAACCGTACGCGGGTCCGGCCGAGCGAGTACGATGCGAGTCGCCGACCGACTCGTCCGGGCGACCCGACCGCTCCGACCGACTCGTACCCGGACCGTACCGCTCCGACCGACTCGGTCGGACCCGATTCGCACCGCGCAATGGAGACGTTTTCCGGCCGGGTAAGTACGATGCGCACCTCGACCGCTCCGACCGACTCGCGCCGTCCGACTCGAACTCGCTGTCGGAGCCGTACTTTGGGGGTCCGTGTCGGACCCCCTGTACGCGTACCCGTGCGAGGCGCACACAGGGGGACCCAAGGGTCCCCCTACCTGTGCGTGTACGCCGCGGAGCGCTCGCGGCGTACTCGCTGTAGGGGCGCCCTTGTCCGCCTCGCACCCATTGAGGCAATGGGAGCCCGCGTACGCGTTGTACGACCGGCTCCCATTGAGTTCAATGGGAGTCCGACCGACTCGTGTCCGATAACATACGGACGCATCGGACTCGTTCGGTCGGACTGCACGGGTCCGATTCGGTCGGAAATCTCTCCGGGTCCGGCTCGGTCGGGGAAATTTCCGGCCCGAATCGGAATCGACCCCAGAGTCTCTACCAGATAAGGCTTTACCAAAGGTAATTGTTGACCTGATAGAGAATTCTAGATGCAGATTCCTTACCTTAGAATAGATACCAATGCAATACCTCCCTGCGAACTGTCTCAGAACAAAAAGTCCTGGAGGACCCAACAGGCAAAGCGCCCATCATGATGGACCTGACTGTCAAGGCAGTAGTTTTTGGTAAACATGTGCAAGGATGCCCATGTAGCAGCCTGACAGATGCCCAGGACAGGAACTAACAGAGTAGAACTAACACAATAGATGTAGCTTTGGCTCTAGTGGAATAAGCCTGCAAGTCCTCAGGAGGTTGCTTCTTGGATACTGTGCAGCAGATCTTGATGCAGAGGACAATTCATCTGGAGATGGTCTGTTTCTGTATTGCTTTCCCCTTCTTCATTCCAGCAAACCGTACAAAAAGTTGATTGTCCATCCGATGTTCTTTGGTGTGATCGATTTACAATGGCAGTGCCCTTTTAGGGTCCAGACGGTGGAGTGTCTCTTCCTCCTTGGAGGGGTGAGACGAAGCAAAGAAAGTCAGCAGCATGATGTTTTGGCCGACGTGGAAAGGTGTCACCACCATGGGCAGAAAAGAGGCATGGGTTTGGAGGACCAAGGTTCAGAGGATCAGTTTGTCAGGGAGTATGTTGGTGTATTGCAATTGTAATTGTATTTAAATAGCACTTACTACCCCTGACGAGGTCTTGAAGCTCTTTTCGGCGAGTAGCACACTACTCCGGAACTCTAAGGATTAGTGGTGGATTAGTATAGGGAAATATAAGTTGTTAATTTGAGTGGTGGACATGGGAGTCTGTTAGTTTGATTGAATAGGATGAAGGAGGGATAGAGGAGGGAAGAGTCTAGATATTGTTATTTGGAAGTTTATATTAGTCAGATGAGGTTTGGGATGAGTCAAAGGAGGGATAGAGGAGAGAAGAGTATAGAAAGGGTTATTAAGGAGATCATAGTAGTAAAATGAGGTTTGGGATGAGTCAGGGGAGGGATAGAGGAGGGACCAGTCTAGGAAGTGTTATTTTGGAGATCATAGTAGTAAAATGAGGTTTGGGGTGAGTGAAGGAGGTATAGAGGAGGAAAGAATCTAGAAAGGGTTATATGGGAGATCATGGCAGTAGAATGAGGTTTGGGGTGCGTTAAGGAGAGATAGAGGAGGGAGGTGCCAAGAAAGGATCTTAGGTAATCATAGTAGTAGAATGAGGTTTGGGATGAGCCAGAGAGTGGAGGCAGAGGGTACATTGAGAGAGGCAATGAATTAGACATAGAGTAGTGCACTGGAGGGAGTTGAAGGCTATTTAAAAATCTTTTCTTCTACAGTAGGAGTGAAGTAATAAATATATCAATACATAACTACATAGAAAGGGTATACATGTATAAGGAAAATATTAAGGAGATATAAAATTGTATCAACTAAAGTTCCACATGTGCAATTTTGGATAGATTGCAAGAAATTCAGACTTTCTGGTTTGCTGTACGTAAAACTTCATTTATTTGTGCATATTTCTAAGTATTTTTCATTTTGTATTTTTATATTTATTTTATTTGTATGTTTTCCTCAACATTTTAATCGTGAAGCACTTATAGATACAATTGTTTTGATCATATTCACAAATTGTGATACATAAATAAAATAAACAGAGACCCATGAGCATCTAATTAAATATTTTTTATGAAAACTATGCAGTGACCCAAATACATATTAAGCATAAGAAAATGCAGAAATATATATATATATATATATATATATATATATATATATATATATATATATATATATATAGCGTAGCGAACTAGTACGTAATGCACCAAGAGTAAAGAAAGGGACAGACTGGCTAAAAACACATAGGGGCTTTCAAAGGTGTTCTAAATGTAAGACCTGCCGCTATGGCGTGAACACCAAACAGGTAGTCACACCCCTTAGAAAAACACCTTTCAAAATACGTGGCAGTTTTACCTGTAAGAGTGATTTTGTGGTGTACATCTTACAATGTACCTGCAATAAAAAGTACGTGGGGAGTACCATACATCCCGTACATGTAAGGATCCTGCAGCACCTACGGGCGATTACAAATGACGACCCCAGTTATCCCGTCGCCAGGCATATCAATTTATGTCATGGTGGAAATGCAAAGAACCTGACTTATTTTGTAATCGATTCCATCCCTAAAAACCCCAGGGGTGGCAACAGGCAATTGGCACTTAGGAGACTGGAATCTAGATATATTCTCCTGATGAACTCTAAGATTCCATTCGGGATGAACGCAGATGAGGCGCTGTCAGTCCATTTGTAATCTGCACACTTCCTCTCTCTTTCTCGCTCTCTGTTGACCCCTTCGGGTTTTTGTAAATAGTGCACATATTTTTATTAGTCACATATTCATTTTTTATTTTTTATTTAGGTTTATATTGGTAACTCATTCTGTGGTTTGAGTCAACAATACCCATAGCACGCACGCATAGATGACAGCCCTATTAGCCCACTTGGGCAGCACTCTGTTGCTTTCTTCCCTTACATGCGCAACACTGCGGCCCACTGTGACCTGATATTGTACGCATGCATTACGCATTTAGGGAACTGATAGCCCGATGTATACATTTTGCAATTTTGCATATCGTAAACAAGCCCGCGTCAAGCATTATGAGAGCAACAATACTTCAGGGCCGATAGGCGATCTATCACTCTAGTAAATAGTATGTGCTCTAATTACGGTCCTTATACTATCTTCTCATCCACAGATGCGCCACGCGTAAAGAGTAGACTGATTTTAAGTCTTTCTTTCTTTCTCGGTTTTTCTTTAAATTATAAGTATCTTATGCTAACCACTAACTTACTGCATATACTGAGAATCATATCATTGTATGTTGTATAATCTTTATTTTTATTAATTTTCTTTCCTTAAAGTGGTTAAACCTTTATGTCCATTATGACTTGCGGTTGCTGTGACAACCCTGCGTAGTGACTATGCATTTAATGATGGATTTCAATGGCGCCCAACATTGTGAGCAAGGTGGTTCGCCGCTGAAACGCGTCAAGGCTTTTGTTTGTGAAAATAAATCACAGTGGCAGATTTCCACGGTGTCGGCGCCTATCATTTTGGATGTAATGAATAGGATTGGTCATATATATATATGTGTATTTATATCGTTTTACCCATAAGTAATAAATACATTTGTTAAGCAGATCTAAAGAATATCTACATATTTTTTAAATAATAAGTAGAATATATTTTGTACAAAGAAATGCACATATCTAAATACATACATATAATCTAATTATACATATTTACAGGCATATGCTGAATATTTGTCTTTCGAGTGTGGTGGTCATGTAGGAAACAGCCAACTCTGGAGTAGTCTTCTGAAGATAAAATAGTTATCCGTGGTTCTGTTTGGGAGTTATTAATTCTATCGTTTGGCTGCTTGAACAGAGAAAGATGTACCACCCATGTTTTTTTTTCTTGTATGCTGGGGTTTTGAGACGAGGTGCCAATCTTGAACGGAGTTTCCTTTGTTGGATGTATTTGGTGATATTGGGCCAGATGTACGACCCGCCAATTTGCGAGTCGCAAATTGCGTCACATTTGCGACTCGCAAATTGGTATGCACAACAGTGTCTGAGACACTATTTGCGATTCCCAATGGGGTCGCAAATTGCGAGGCTCATGAATATTCATGAGCCACTCGCAATTTGCGACCCCATTGGGAATGGCGTGCACTCCCAGGGATGGTGGACTGCTAGGCTCAGCAGACCTCCATGTCTGGGACTGCTTTTAAATAAAGCAGTTTTTTTTTTTTTAAATGCAGCCCGTTTTCCTTAAAGGAAAACGGGATGCATTTGAAAAAAAATAAAATGAAATGTTTTCGTTTCATTTTTTAAGGGCAGGTAGTGGTCCCTGGGACTTTGTGAAAGTAGAAGATGAAGGATAGCAGGACAGTGTAGCCCCATAGGCTGCTATTATGTGAGTTTTAAACAGCGCCTGTGCCTTTAAGGACCTAGAGACCACCAATATCCCATCATGCCTAGCAGGAGGCAGTTACATCAGTTCTTTTGACGGGATGTGTGAGCAATAGTTACATTCAATGATTTACTCTGTTATGCTCACCAGGGAGGCGGGAGGGTTGCTTATGACTCCAACGGAGAGTCCCCTAAAAGAGAACTGGGATTACAGGTAAGAAAACATACCTTCTCTCTTAGGGGATCTCCATGATAGTCATAAGAATTTGAACAAAATAGCAGTCCCATACCCACCCAGAGCGGTAGAAAACAACAGAGGAGTTACAATAGGACTGAATTAAGCAAATACATTTCTGAGAGAGGCCTTGAGCATCACCTCGAGCATCCGAAACCAAACAATAGTGCTTGGTGAATGTGTGAACAGATCTCCATGTAGCCGCTTTACAGATCTCGCTATAGGGACATTTCTCATTAGAGTGGCAGTAGCTGCTTTGCCCCTAGTAGAATGGTCCCTAGGTCTAGCTGACAAAGACTTGTTGGCTTTTTGATAGCATAACAGGATGCAAGGCACTATCAGTCGGGAGATGCATAGTTTGGAAGCGGCAAAACCTGTACAGACCGGGCCATATTTGATAAACAATTGGTCTGGTTTACGTATGTCGCATATCTTATCGGAATAAAACTTCAAGACACACCTTACATCCAGAGAATGAAGTGTTCTCTCAGCAGGGGTTGAAGTATGATGAAATCAGGTTGATAATGAAATTGTCTGATTGACATGAAAATCTTGTGGAGGAATTTCGGGTGAGTACATGTAACTACCTTGTTAGAGTGAAAGACTGTGTATGGTTCGTGAGAACATAACGCCTGGATTTAGCTAACCCTACGAGCTGATGTGATTGCTACGAAGAAAGCGGTTTTCCATGAGTGATGCTGCAGGGATGACTTATGAATGGGTTTGAAAGGATACTGCATAAGACAAGAAAGGACTATGTTAAGCTCCCAGGGAGTGGAAGGACACCTAATGGGAGGGAAAACCTTATTCACCCTTCTAAAAAATCCTTGATTATGGGGATTTGGAAAAAAGAGGTTGTGAAAGACATTTTCTGTAGGCTGTAAAGGTCTGATCTGCATGGCAGCTTGAGACGTGGACACCAGTGAAGAAGGTCCGTGAACCACCATTGACGCGGCCACTCCAGGGCTAGTAAGATGATTCTGGCTCTCGAGTAGGACAGTTTGATGAGGACTGAAGGTATCAGTTGGATCGGCGGATGGGCATAGAGAAATTTGGCGGACCAGTCGATTCATAGGGCATTACCTATTATCCTGGTTAGAAGTATCTGGAGGCGAAGCCTTGGCATTTTTTCTTTTTTGCGGTGGCAAACAAGTCGATGTGCTGAGCGCCCCACAGCCTGAAGATGTCTTGAACGACGTCGTTGCGAAGGACCCATTCATGGTTTTCTTGCAGCAGTCCCCTGAGGGCGTCTGCCTGAACATTTAGTACACCTGGGAGGTGAGTTTCTGTGATCTGCAGGTTCCTGGGTATGAGCCATTTCCAGATTGTCTGGGCTTTGTGGGATATGGGTCTGGTCGCTGTTCTCCCTGCTTGTTGAGGTAGAACATGGTGGTGATATTGTCCGTCTGAACAAGCAGGGACTTGGTCTTGAATGACGGGCAAAAGGCGTTAGCACCAGGTGAACTTCCCGGAGCTCAAAGAGATTGATATGATAGGTCATTTCTCTCAGAGACTACGTGCCCTGAATTTGGAGATGATCCATTTAGGCTCCCCACCCAAGTAGTGATGCATCTGTCACTATGGTCTGAGAGGGAACCAGTTGGTGAAAAGGCATTCCTTGAAGCAGGTTGGTCGGAGAGCACCACCATTTTAGAGACTGCTTTGCATGAGGGGAGAGAATGATTTTGTACTCCCAGTTGCAGGTCAATTGGTCCCACTGATCCTCGAGACACTCCTCAAGAGGACAAATGTGGAGTTGTTCATTCGGAGTAAAGCAGGCCATGGAGCTGAGGAGAGATGACACTGACCTCACCATGGGCTGAGTGGCTTTCATGAGAGTATAACATTTCTGACGGATCTATAACAGTCTCTCCCCCAAAGGACACACTCTTGCCTGCACAGTGTCGATGGAAGCCCCTAAATACTGTTGAGTCTGAACCGGAGTGGAGGTTGTCCTGCTGTAGTTGACGTGTAAACCCAACCGTTGAAGGTCACTGCATGTCTAGTTGTAATGCAGCGGGGCTTCCGGCAGAGTCGACGCCTTGATTAACCAATCGTCTAGGTGGGGTAGACGAAGATTCGATGTTTCCAGAGGTGGGTAACTACTACTGCCATGCACTTCGAGAAAGTTCTGGGTGCTGACTTTAGGCCAAATGGCAGCACTTGTTACTGATAATGATCCTGCCCCACGACAAACCTCAAGAATGTGTGATGTTTCTTGGTGATTGGCACATGAAAGTACGTGTCTTGGAGGTCTATGGAGCAGAGCCAAACTCCCTGGTGTAATTGGGGATAGATCTGATGGAATGCCAGCAACTGAAACTTTTCTCGCCAAATCCATTTCTTGGCTAATTTCAAGTCGAGAATGGATCTGAATTCGTTCTTGTCTTTCTTTTTTACCAGAAAATATCTAGAGTAAATGTGCTTTCTCCGTTGTTTGTGAGCAACAACCTCTACTGCATGCTTCTGCAGCAGGATGTTGACTTCTGAGCGAAGCGTTTGCAGTTGCTGATTGGATGGTTTTGGTAGTATGGTTGGTGGGGTACTCATGAATTTGAAGCCATTTTCGAACAATATTCCCATATTCATTTTGAACAATATTCAGTAGCCAGGAGTCTTTTGTGATTTTTTGCCACTCTGCCAGAAATTGAGAGATGTGTACCCAAACCGGAGTGGGTGATGTAAGAGTGGGAAGAAAGATTCATGGTTTGGCGCCTGTTGTCTGTTTATCCCTTTGGGCAGGCTGTTAGGTTGATCTTCCTCAAGGCTGCCTGCATTGCTGCTGTTGATAAGGTTGTTGCTTCTGCGGTTGCTGGTGACCTTGGTATTTGTGAGGGTTTTGAACCCTCTGAGGGTAAAACCGGCGCTGGTAGGGTTTGAAGGAATGTTTCTGTTCTTTTAGCCTTTCCAGACCTGCAGCCTTAAGAGTCTCCATCTCTGATTTCTTGCAAGTTATCTCGTCGGCAGTGTGGCTGTCGAAGAGGGTAGAAACTGAAAATGGAGAATTGAGGATCCTCTGCTTTAAGAGTTGTAAGACGGAGCCAAGAATGTCTTTTTAAGGCCACGCCATGACAATATGTGTGTGCCGCAAACAAGGAAGAATCAGCTGCGGCACTGATGACCTGATTGTAAACCATGAGGCCCTCATTGACTATTTCTACGAAGTCTTCCCGTTGATCCCGAAGATCCACAAACTTTTGAATAGAATCCCAGAGTGCTCCATCATATCTGCCTAGGAGGGCAGCTGCACTGGACGCTTTTATGGTGGTTACAGCTGTGCTACAGACTTTATGGCCTACAGAGTCCACCTTCTTGCTCTCTTTATCAGGAGGTAAAGAGGAAGCAGAAGTAGTTGCATGGTGTTGCCGCTAATATGAAAACTCAGTTTGGAGGTGGGTCTCAGCGGAGGAAAATAGGATCCTGTTCTGGAGGTCTATATTTTTTCTGAGCCTCGACGGAGCAGATTTAGCTGCGGCTGGAGTCAAAAACAATTCCATTGCTGGCTCTAAGAGGCCTGGCACTAAAGGAAGGAGTGGTCTTGACGCTGAGCAATTGGTGAAAAATCTTGAATATTATTGAAGTACAAGGCGTTGGAAATGAGATCTGTATGTTGAGCGTCACAGCTCCTCTTACCAGGACCTAATGGAAGGTGGCGATGTCCACTGGAGAAATGCGAGGTGGTGGAGAATCTGACAGAATCTGTGCGTGATCTGGATCTTGATTAAGATACATGACTTCGGTGGCGAGAGTGCCTAGAAGATGGGCGTGAAGACGAACACCTGGATCTGTGGCGTCTGTGATGGCGCAAATGATGGTGCATTCTTGAATGCGATCTAGGCCTTGGGAGAGGAGCTTCAACAGGCAGAGTAACTGGCACCGGTGGAAGTGGCGCTGAAGGTGGTAGTGGTGGTAGTGGCGGAGGCGATGGAGGCCGAGGTGGAGAAGGAGATGGTAGTGAAGGAGAATCCTGCAATACTATTGGTGAAGAGGGGGAGTATACCCATGAGTATTTGAAGTCTGGAGATGAATAGATGCGCTCTTCTTCCTCCTTTTTTCCTGTTGTGCCCTCGACATCGATATACTTCTCGACGGCGACCTCCATCGACGCCTCTGTGTCGATATGCTTCTTGAAGCCGACCTCCGTCGATTTCTCGACGTCGATGTGCTCCTCGACCTCCTGTGAAGCCTTGCCGTTGACCTGCTCCTTGATGTCGATAAGTCTGCACGCCTTGACGTCAACACACTCCTCGATATCGATCTGACTCTGCACGTCAACAGCGTAGTAGTCTTTGGCATTGACCTACCCTGTCTCAATGTCGATCTTTGTTTCTTCCTCGACTACGTACCAGCCCTGGACGGTGAACAAGTTGGTGCTGTACCATGTCTCGACATCAATCCTCTCGATGTCGACCGGGATTGATGTCGTTGTTGGTCTGGAAACCTCTTTTTGGACCTTCCAATTCCTTCAGAGGTAGATGGCAGAGCCCTGGTAGAGAACTGGCCCTCTCCTCACTATGAAGTCCCACCTTCAGACTGTGCTTGCTGCCTTCGTCTTTCCTCAGTGCCATGGAGGCAAATTGTCTCCCTTTCCCTCTGGGTGCACTTTGAAAAATTCTTGCTGACAATTTTCAGGAATATGGCTTAATGGAAGGCAGAGAATGCAGACGTCATAAGGGTCTGATTTGGCCTTCTTTCTCCCATAGGCAGGACAGTTGTCAAATAAAGAAGGCATTTTATTTGACAAAATACCACAATTATTTTTTTTCAGAAGAAGGCAGAAAGTGTAAGGGAGAGATGAAAAACGTTGAATAAGTTGTAACAAAGTTCCACAGGTGAATTTTGGAGCGAAAGCGCCTAAAAGGCTGAGCTTAGTGCTCCAAGATCCTGTCACCAGGAGCCAGAAAAAAGAACTGAGGCAAATGCCACCTGCTAGGCATGACTGGTGGTCTCTAGATCCTTAAAGGCACAGACGCTGTTTAAAACTCACATGATAGCAGCATATGGGTCTACACTGTCCTGCTATCCTTCATCTTCTACTTTTACAAAAAGGGTTAGTGAAAGAGATTTAAGCTGTTTATATAGTATTTGTTTAAAAAATTTACACATATATATATATATATATATATATATATATATAGGCATTTTGACCCTTTTGTAAGTGCAATCTGAAGAATTTCCCCACTGTAGCCTGTGTTTATAGGCTGATTAATATGTTTTTTCTTAAGTGTTTCTACAAGCCTTACTGAAGAAAGGGGAACGTCTACATTTGAGAAGATGGCTGGATTGCTTATACCTGATGTTTTATTAACAAAAGAAATTGATTGGAATAAAGAAGTTATTTTTTCAAAATTATTTTGGTCTATTGGACTTTTTGAGCTGCGCACCCCCACTCATCATAATATCTTTTGATCTGGAGCACAATGACGCCACTCAACGGCTGGCGCAGGGGTAGTTTGCACAGCGAACGCACACATAGGAACTGGCACGAGGTGCGGCACAGGAGGTTCGCCGTTGCTGCTTTTGAAAATTTACATTTGAGAAGATGTTCTATGGAAAAGTGCTCCGGGATTTCTGCAAATGGGTGGAACTATTCAAATGCTTATGACTATCAATGTAGATCCCCTAAGAGAGAACAAATGCTTCTGGAACGACTCAAAGTTTTTTAATTTAATTTATTGTGTCTAGATCTGTGTTGGAAGTTAGTTGTGTTTATAACTATTCAAAATTGAGTTTGTTACATGGCTGATAGGTAAATGCATGTATGGTGGCTTTAGGTATGTTGATATGTGGTGTTTTGAGTTGGCAAGCTACCATATGGTGGTCTGAACATGTGATTGGAGTAATCCTTTGAAAGGTAACTAGTTCTGGATTTGCAAAAATGACCTGTAGGATGTGTCTAGCGATGTGTGTGGGTTTGTGGACGATCTGATGTAGGTTCAGTGTGTCTAGGCCAGTGATGATAGTTGCTGGATGGAACATATTGGGTTTGTCTAACCATATGTTTAGGTCACCAAGGATACACATGTTGGAGTGTTGTCATAAGGTTTGAAACTATGTCTAGAAACATGTCTGGGAATGTGGTCTGTAAAGAAGGAGGAAGCTACAGGAGGTAGTTGGTGGAGGAGTGTATCTGGTCATGAGGGCCTCACAACCATGAATGGAAATGTCATCATGTTTGTTGAGATTTATTGTTTCCTTGAATATAAAAGCTAGTTCATCTCCTCTTTTACATATGCGATTTTGTGTGACAGTTTGATAGCCTGGAGGAACAGCTACATGTAGCACTGGATCCATGTCATCTCCCAACCATGGTTCAGTTATGAAGATTGTCAGGTTGTGTGTCAGTGAGTAGGTCGTAGATGAGGTGCTAGTTTATAGAGAGTGAGCGAACATTTATAAGAAGGCAGTCTAGAGATTGTGTTTTGGTGGTGGTGTGACTTTATTTGCTAGAGGAGTGAATAATACTGCCTGGACTTGTAGCAGGTGTATTATTAGTGTTGATATTAACTGTATGAAAATAGCCATAATGTTTGTCTATATCGTAATCCTCGTCCAGCAGCTTTAGAAGGTATTTTGTTCGGTCTGCGTGTGTAGGTGTTGGAGATGGCAGTTGAGAGTGGGTTGGTGAGCTGTGTTGTATTTGTAGAGTAGCTTTGTTGTGTAATAGACATGGAGATGTGAAGTTGTGAAGAGGGGCATGTTGTTTAATGTGGATGACTTAGTAGTGGTGGTGGAGCATGTAGATCATGTTTTAAGGCTCTAAATTGTGCAATGGATGAGAGGCGAGTGTACGAGTGTTGTTGTGTTGGGGTGTTTGTGGTAGGTGTTGGTGAAGACAGTAGATTTAGGATGTGTACTTGTGTAATCATGAGGTTGGAAGTGTGTGTTTGTTTCTATTTTGTGACAGGATATAGTATGAAGTTGTGTGTGTGTGATATTTTGATGTGCTGGTGTGTGTGTGTGTGTGTGTTATGTTGTTTTTTGCGGAGTAGTGAGATGAGATATTAATGTAGTGAATTTCTATGAATGACTTAAATGTAAAGTACTGTTGGTGAGTGGAAGTTGAGGTTTAAAGGGGGTGGTGATGTGCGCTGGAGGAGAGCGTATGTAGTGTGTGAGAGAGGATGGACAGGATTTAGGAGTGTTTGCATTAGATTTGGCAGCAGGAAGAAGAAATAAATGTAGTGGAGAGGAGTATAGGGATTGTTTGGTTTTATGTTTTTGGTAGAAAGAGGAGAAGAGTGTTGGTGGATGAGGTATGTGTAATGTGGGTTTGTGTTGTGTTGGTGATGTATGGATTTGATCGAGGTATAAGACAGAGTGATGTTTTGTGTGAGAGGGAAGGTGCCATTGTGTGGTAGTTGGGGTATAATGATGCTTAAATGTGGCTTGAGGTGTTTTGCAATGGTTGTTGAGACACTGAAGTGTGGATAGGGTTTGTTTGTTGTAAGTGAGTAGTGTGCATTTATTGAAAATGTGTTAATATGTTTGAGGATGTGCCAAGGTGATGGCTGGTGAATGGTAAAAATGGCAGCGTCTCTGGCCCAATCCTGAACCGTCCTGAAAAGGCCTTTGTCCTCTTTGCCCTTAGCCTCGACGCCCAGGTTGATATGCCCTGAACCCTAAGGTTACATAACTCTAGGTCAGGTGACCTCCGGCCAATGGGAACCCTAGCCCTAACCCTACCCAATCAGAACATTAGCCCTAAACCCTAGTACCAATGAGAGACCCGGCCCTATCGGCCAATCACAGCCCTAGCCCTATTAGCCAATCAGAAAACAAATCCTAAGCCCTAGGCCCAATAGCACCCTAGCCCTAGGAACCAAACAGAGCCCTAGCCCTGTCAGCCAATCAGAACGCAAAACCTAATCTCTAAGTCCAATAGAAACGCTAACCGTAGGAACCAATCAGAACTCTAGCCCTATCAGCCAATAAGAACTCAAACCCTAAGCCCAGGGAGTCAGTCGGAGCACAGATTCAGCAACCAGAAAGAAACTTATATAAAGGGCATGTGACCTTAAGCAAATGGTGGTGGGCGGGGGCAGTGAGGTATTTATTAAGTCAGAATCTCCTTGAATCCACACAGACTCAATCCACACTTTGCATTTCCTGTTCAACCCTGCATGTAAGGCCCAAATCTAAAGCACTAAAAATCCTGCTTTTCGCGCACTTAAACAAATCACTTTTTCTAGTAAAAAAAAAAAAAAAAGAGTGCTCCATACACTTTTCAAAAACAACTTAAACCACATAGCAGATTATTCAGCCTCTTAAACACACTAGCTAAGCTCTGGGGTGTATTTGCCTTTTTAGTTTGTAAAAAAGGGGCACAGGGTTGTATTGCCTTCTAGAGGCATTAGCACAGTGTAGAAGAAAACCAGGAGGCACATTTAAAGAGTCACGGGTAGAAGAAAACAGCAGTTTTAAAGGACAAATTGCACAGAAACCAAGAGATAAATTTAAACAGTCACGGGTTTTTCTAGCCCAAAAAATGTGTGAAACCTACACTTTCCAAACGCAATTTAAAATACAAAGTAGATTCGCCAGTCTCTTAAACACACTGGTTAGCCTCTGGGGTGTATTTGCCTTTTTAGCTTGAAAAAAAGGGAAGGGGAGTGGGAGATTGCCTAGGCCTTAGCACAGTATGGAGGAAAACAAGGAGAGAAATGTAAGTAGTCATGGGTAGAAGAAAACAGCAGTTTTAAAAGCACAAATTGCACAGAAACCAAGAGATAAATTTAAACAGTCACAGTTAGAGGAAAAGCGCAGTTCTAAAGTTTCAAAATACACAACACAAAGTCTGTGTTCTTACCGCCTTATTTGTTTTTGCTCACTGGGTGTCTTTGCTCACTGAGCAGTTAAGGGCTCAGATGAGCTGGGGCTACAACATGGAGGTGTCTTTGGGGTTCCCTCCACAAATTAGGCCTGTGTAGGTGTGAGGGGAGGGCTCAGGGCTGCAGTTTGGAAGCTTGAGGGCCAACCAGTAAAGCACAGGCTGGTGTGCAGGGTGGCAGGGAGGTGCTCCTGAAATCAGAATCTCCTTGAGTATAGACAGGCGTAATCCACACTTTGTAGTTTCTGTTCAACCCTGCAGGTAAAGACCAAATCTAAAGCCGCTAAAAATCCTGCTTTTCGCGCACTTAAACAAATCACTTTTTCTAGCCAAAAACGAGTGCTACATACACTTTCCAAACACAATTTAAAATACAAAGCATATTAAGTGGTCTCTTAAACACACTGGTTAGGCTCAGGGGTGAATTTGCTGTTTTAGCTTGTAAAAGGGGGGGGGGGAGTGGAATGCTTTCTAGAGGCCTTAGCACAGTATAGGGGAAACCTAAGAGAGGATGTAAATGGTCACGGGTAGAAGAAAACACCAGTTTTAATAATGCAAATTGCACAGAAACCAAGGGATAAATTTCAACGGTCACGAGTAGAGGAAAGAAGCAGTTTTAAAGTTTCAAAAAGTCTGTGTTCTTACCATCTTCTTTGTTTTTACTCACTGGACAGTTTAGGGCTCAGAGAAGCTGGGCCTACAAAATGGAGGTGTCTGTCTTGAGGTTCCTCTCTACAAACTTTAAGGGCCTGTGCAGGTGTGAGCTTGAGGGCCAATTAGTAAAGAGTCAAGAGTGTATGGAGGGTAAACAGAGAGATCATATAACTCGCTGACCCTCCTGGCCAATGTGATGGCCACCAAGAAAACTGCCTTGATCGTCAGAAGTCTTAGAGGACAGCTATGCATGGGTTTAAAGAGGGAACAAATCAAACAGGTTAAAACTAAATTAAGATCCCATTGGGGCATAAGAAAAAGTCTGGGAGGAAACGTGCTGAGGAACTTTCAGAAAGCCTGTGACAATGATGATTTAAACAGGGAGGGTTGGTCCAAAAACTGCAAAAAAGCTGAGATGGCTGAAAGATACTCTTTAATTATGCCCAGAGCAAAGCCTTGCAGGGCAAAGGACAAAACAAACAACAACACTTTGGACAAGGGTGCGCAGAGTGGGTCGATGTGTTTCTTAAAGCACCAAGCCACCACAAACTTGTCCCAACAGCTGACATATGCAGTTTTTGTTGATGGAAGCCTGGCTGCCAAAATGACCTCACAGATTTCAGGAGGAGAGTCGAAGACCTTCAACTGTCGCCACTCAATCTCCAAGCATGAAGGTGGAAAGTGCACAGGTTCGGGGCAGGACCCTGCCCTGCTGTTGCGACAGGAGATCCTCCAAAAGGGCCAGCCTAACCGGAGGACAGATGCTCATGCTCAGAAGTTCGGGATACCATACTTTCTGTGCCCAATCCGGAGCCATTAGGATGGCTTGGGCCCAGTCAGTCCTGATCTTCTTGAGAACTTGGGGCAGGAGCGGGATTCAGCGGAAAGGCGTACAGGAGTCCTCAGCTCCACTCAAGACAGAACTCTTTTCCGAGCGAGAGCCGCTTTGGAAACTCCAGCAGCCAAAAGTGCAGACATTGGACATTCTTGGCGGTGGCAAATAGATCTAGCCAAAGCTCCTCCCAGTCCTGAAAGATACCTTGAGTCACCTCCCGATGTAGCTGCCATGCGTGGTCGGGAAGGCATCAACGGCTGAGTTTGTCCGTACTAGCGTTTAGAGATACCGCCAGATGTGCTGACGTTCCAGCTATGTCCTGAGGCGAAAAGCCTCCTGGCACAGGGTCCACAACTCCACTCTGCTCTGTTTGTTGCAATACCACATGGCAGGAGTGTTGTCTGTGAAAACCTAGACCAGCTTCTCTTTGGTAGAGGGCAGGAAAGTCAAGCAAGTCGCCCTCAGTTCCAGAAGATTAATATGGACCCGAGTCCCAACCAGAGACCAAAGGCATCTGATCGCTACCTCTGCCAGGTGGCCACCCCAGCCCAGAAGCAATGCATCGGTCACCACTTTCAGCTCTGGGTGGGGAAAGGAGAGAGGTCTGCTACTGACCCAATCTCCGTTCAGAAACCACCACTGTATATCCTTTGCAGTCTCCTTCGAAATCTGGACCAGATCGGAGAGGTTCTCCTGGTGCTACCCCCACTGTCCCTTCAGGTCCCACACTCCAGAGCCTGCATATGCCATTTGGTGTGCTTTACCAACAGGATGCAGGAAGCCATCAGACCCAGCAGCCTCAGAGTCAGTCTTACCGAAATCCAGGATTGAAGCTGAAACATTGGGGTCAGAGCCCGAATATCCTGGACTCGCCACTCTGGAGGATAGTAACGGAAATGCACTATAAGAAGAATAGCGCAGATGAAATGGAGCATTTGAGAGGGAGTCCAGTGTGACTTCGACATGTTGATACTGAACCCCAGTGAGTGCAAATGGTTCACAGTAGTCTGGAGGTGGGTAATGACTGACTGTGGTGAGCCCACCTTCAACAACCAGTCATTGCGGTAAGGGAATACTGGTACCCCCGACTTCCGCAGATGTGCTTAACCACTGCCATCACCTTTGTGAACATCTCAGAGGCACTGTTGAGACCAAAGGGAAGCACAGGATATTGGAAATGCTTGTAGCCCACAGTGAACCCTAGGTAACGCCGATGGGCCTGCAGGATGGGGATATAAAAATAGGCATCCTGCTGGTCCAATGCTACCATCCATTCTCTAGGGTCTAATGCAGATAGGACATGAGCAAGTTTTAGCATCTTGAATTCCTCCTTCCTTAGGAAGGCATTGAGAGGACGTAGGTCTAGGATAGGGCGGAGGCCTCTGCCCTTCTTAGACACCAGAAATTAGCAGGAATAGCAACCATAACCTACTTCTGATGCCAGCACCCTCTCAATGGCTTCTGTGGGGAAAAGAGCCTGCACTTCCTGCGCAGAATGCAGAGGTGGTCCTCCATAAGCCGATCTGAAGACTGTGGCAGAGGCGGCAGGGTTTCTAGGAGTGGAAGTGCATAACCACTGGACAATTTGGAGCACCTACTTGTCTGAAGTTATGGCTTGCCATTGGGGCAGGTGTTGCCCAGTTGTGCAGGAACAATTTTTATTGTGGGGGCGCCGCCCTCTGTATAATATCACTGAAGTCATAGGGATTGTGAAAAATCCAAGCATCACACAAAAAACAAGTGTAGCAAATGAGCCACGACCATTCAGCAGAAGAATGGTACGGGTGTAATATGTAGCCAGTGGTGCATTTTGGAGCACACTGGTATAAATATATTATTAAAGTATGGTGTGGCAATGCACTCTTATTTACAGACAGCATATTTTCCATTGAAATGGCCCCTAAATTTCACAGACATGCAGTTTTACTGATAAAACTATATAGCGCATCAACAATAAGACTTGGAAATTGGGTTTCAGCGTATATTCATAATGTGCGCATCACCAAGTAAAGTGTTGATTTGTTTTGATCCTATTAAAAGTTTTGTTTCCATCATACTTCAGAGTCACAAAAACCATGCTTAATTTGTGCTTTTCTATCTAATTATATATTTTGAAATATTTGTACAGTTCATTTACACATATTTAAATTTCACTGAGTTAAAAACATTTACATTCTACAGCCTTTCCTTCTACCCTCCCTGTACCCCATCTAGTTTACTTTTCAAATTTAGAGAATTTTGTAGTCAGGGAAAGAAAAGTAAACACCAATGACCTTGCTAAAAGAATAAGCAGCAATTTGTGAGAAGACATAGCCTGACATTTGACCTCTATCTTGGAACGCACAGCAAATCTGACAAGATATAAACAAATTGTAATGGAATCTTTAGTGTTTATTCACCTTCTAAATTCCAGAATGATTATTTTGGAGGTGCTACAGCCCTCCCCCACCCCTCTACTTCCAGCGCCAATGAACAATGGATTGAGAGAGAAAAACCAAATACACTAACACACTACAGCATACATGCTCACAAGTACTCGGCTGCGAGCATCCACCTGCACCGGTTGTGATGTCGAGCGACACCGCTCCGTCTCCATATCAGAGTTGGGAATGACTATGCACTCGGCGCTATCAAGAGGCATCTGTGCTGCCAGAAATCGCACCATGGTGTCAAAACCCAGCATAGGTAGTGAATTTGCAACCGGAATCACTCCAGATCCAGGAACGTATCCATAGGGCCCGACTGGTGCCTAGGGCGAACCTGCCGGTGGAAACCCATTCTGAGCACTTACCAGACCACTGGGGCCCAGAAGTGCTCCAGAGGGGTCTGGCTGCCCAAATATGAGGCACATGGCCTCCTAAAACTTCTTGAGTTTGAAGTGGGTTGCTCCGCCTCCAGGAAATTGAAGGAGGTGCAAGGCAGACCCAGGCTCAGGTTTCACAGGTGGAGTGTGGGAGTGGGGTTTCCACTTGTAGCATCATTCAGGCACCTCGTCCAGTGACTTGGACCCTTGTGGTGAAGTCGAAGTGTGCTTCAACTTCTTGGATTTTTTATGTTTGTGAGACTTACCCAATGATGACTTTGACCGTGACAATGACCATAAGAAACAACTCCAAAAGCGCAACTGGGTCTTGGAGCGGTTGGGAGTCTTCCAATATTGGACCACCAGTACTTTTGTCTCCCGAATCCTCTTTGGATTCATGGTGCAGCAGTCGGGACAGTTCCTGGACTCGTGGTCTGCCGCCATGCACCATAGGGGAGCTAAATGGGGGTGCATCACAGACATATTTGCCTGTGACAGGCCCCACAGGGTTTAAAACTCACTGGTTTCTTTGGGGACATGGCTAAGGTGCAGTGGAAGCAATTTGACAAATTATTGAAAAAAGTGGTCAAAAACTGACCCAGGTAACTCTTCCGGATCCATGCTGTTAGAACTGATGTCAGCGTGCTGGGGTGATGCCTACAGGCACCACCCACTTTATATCTGGCGCAAATGGCGCCTACGACACTGATGTGGAGCCATTCGACGCTACCTACCAGTGTGCAGAGGTACTGCTCAAGATTTTCAGGATACAGTCTGACACCTGGAGAATGTTCTAAGATGAGGAATCTGCACCTAGAACTCTATCAGATTTCATTTACAGGCCCTGGGTACAGGTAGTACCATATACTATAGACTTATAAGTACATTAAATGTGTCACTAATTTATATGCCAATTTTACCATATCTAAAGGGAACAGCACACACACCCTACCACTGTTTAGCAGGGGTAAAGTGCACAGAATACCATCAGTAACAGGTTCAGCAGCAGTAGGCAAAAATCTGGGTTGACCCTGCAGAAAGGGCAAATTTTCTAACAGTTTTCATACCTCGTTTCAATTTTCCTGTCAAATAACCAGTCTCCAAGATCAGGTCAGTAAGCTCATCTAAAGAATTAGTATGAACCACACGTCAAATTTATCTTTCTGTGTGGTGTCATATAAGGTCTCTCAACACACTAGTATCTGTGGCTAATTGCTTCAAATGCATTAAATAAACAGCCCTCGAAACTTGGTGGAGATTGCACAATGCATTTCCTGCAGATGCTTAGCATAAAGCAAATGAAACATATTTAAACAAAGTCAGCAAAGTTGCATTAGTATTCAGCGATCTGTCAATATCAACAAGTGGTGAAGCCCAAGGTACTACCTCTCAAACTGCTTGCTAAATGATCCACCTTTGCACAGTCATTGTATGGTAAGAAAAACGTATCTAGAGACAATCAAGACATTCTTTCCTCTTACGATGGTCTACATTGAAAGCCAGGCCTCTGATGCCATCCAATGGTGGATTTAAAGGTGGGCACGTGCCCAGGTTCTGTGAGGAGAGTTTCCAATTCAATAACATTTTATGCTGCTGAGCCCATCAACAAGTAAACCTAACATTGGTCCATGAAAGTAGAGGGACTAGAAACTCTTTGGCATAACAGTCTGTCAGGGTCTGCAGCCAAACCTTCACCTCTTTCAAAAAGGTTTATTACTATTGAAATCTCGTTACTGAAGCCACACTTTCTGTCCGAGAAGCCGCGTGAGTTACAAGAGAATATCATATAGCAAAACTGCAATATGGATGGCCAAATTATTGACTTGAGTTAACAGTAGGGGAACTAACCGAAATGGAACCTGCAAGACTGAAACATACAGATGTCATCTTGAGTGCTCAGTCAGCTAAACAATCACAAATGGCATCTACAGTAACCTGCACGTTACAAAATTGATTTATGGCAAGGCCAACTCCGCCTTTCATCCATCTTAAGTTGCTCGATTGGGTATCATTCTAATGGTTAACGGTAATGCCTATTTCAAACCTTAGAAAGTGTGGTATAAGAAGTTGTTTTAATATATTGATGTAGTTGCGCGACTGGAACCTGCAGAAGGAAATGTTACTCATTTGTAATGATAGTTAGGGATCATGTGCCTCTTCACTAAATTTGATGGCAAGGCACAGAGGCCAATATTATGCACTACTCTACTCCTTTATTACCCTCGTACACAGCAGCAACAAAGAACTTAGAATTAGAATATAACATCCTTAAAAATTTTAGAACTCTTTAGAACATGCATATAACAACAGAAAACACAATCATCTTCCTTCTTTCGTAGCTGCCCATACATAGATTAGTTGCTGTATGCATCTTAATAACCAGTCAGAGTAAAATATTAATGCAGTATTTTGTCCATGCGTAAGACAATTTCAGAGCAGAGGGAGAAGTAGAGAAACAGTCTGAGAGCGGGAGGAATAACGAAGGAAGTTAAACTGGGTTTAGGTTGTGAGGAGCAAGGTATTTGTCACTGTTTGTAGGGGCACGAGGTATTTATTATTGTTTGAGTCATCTAATATTGGTGACAAAGAGGAGAAAGTGTCCAGTTAATTCAATATAGCGCTTGGAGGAGTCTGCTGGTTCCACGAAATAGCGCGTGGTAGGCAATGTTCATTTACACGAAATAACGCACAGGAGGCAAAGTTCATTCACTGGGTTGCGGTGGTTGCCGTTATGCCCAAAAAATGCTCTTACCAGATTTTAGAGTGACGTGAAGCGCGCAGGTAGGCGCGCGTGAGGACAGGCAACTCGCTGACTGCATTGACTGGAGCAAGCAATTTTAACCTCTGGCGTGAGTCGAGAGTCGCAGAGGCTGGTGCAACTCGCGCGCGCAACTGGTTTGACAGGGGGAGGCCGCCGTATGTGTGCAGCGGCCATTTTGGCAGATTGGGAAGAGTTGAATGAACTGCATAGAGGGAAAGGTGGCCAAGTTTTGGGAAAGACGATTGCGACGTGAGGAGATTGACTTCTCGCTTGGAAGTATTTTCAGTCACTGTGATCTTGAACAGCTGAGGAGTGTCAGAAAGAAGAAAGGAAGCGTATGTATTTACATTTCTTAGTTATAAGAATGGAGCAAATTGGAGAAAATGTTTTGAAAGGAAAAATGAGGGAATATATGGAGAAAATGTTGGGTGACTTGGCAGACAGGATGGATAGGAAGATAGATAGTAGTGTAGAGAAGCATATTAAGGGAAAACGGTCTTGAAAAATATAGATGAGGAGAAAGTTTGGTCTACGGAGGAGGTTGAGCCTGAAAACAGTGGTTCTACTGATGGAGACTCAAAAAGGGCTCAAAAAGGAAGCATGTGGAGGTGCTTAAAGAAAGAAGAGGGTCTTGGCGTAATGCGCCAGATAGAGGCAAAAGGGTCCATAATGTAGTGGGATGTGATGAGTCATCTTCAAGCAGAGATGTGGAATTGACATGCTCTTCATATCTCCATGAGACAGAGGAGGAGAGTGAAAATAGTAGGGAGAGAAAATTGGATCAAAAGAGAATTAAGTTGGTGTTGGGTGACTTTGTAGACCCACAGGGTGGGGAGATGTTCGATCCTCTATTAACCCCATGTCACCTCACTGGTTGCCAGCTGAGCATGTGGCTCAGTATGTCTCTTATTGGATACACAGGAAATCCATAAGGAGGATCGGACAAGGCGACGTTCAGAGTAACCAAGACCTACCCTGCAATCAAAATTGGCCTATATTCCAGAGTTGGATTCCAAGATGTTGAGTTTCCTCAACAAAACTGTCCGAGACCCTAGAAAAGGGGTAGATAAGGGTCTGGAGGGTGCCAAGATAGCTTTTTGACATATTAGGACAACTTACAAAGGTGTTTGATTTGTGTGAAGAGGTGCATACTAACAACACTGGGGTGGATGTGTTTGAGCTACGCCAATGGGTCCAGGGAGCGATCGTCTTATTGGGCATTACAGATGCGGCCTTATGTATGGAAAGACGCAAAAGTATTTTAATGAAAATAGATTTAAAGTTGGCAGCAATGGCAAGCAAAGAGTTTGGAGAAGAGAGTAATGGGATGTTGTTTGGCGAGGAGTTCGTCAAGGACATGTTCAGATATGTAGGCACTTTTAATTATTTACAGAAGGTGCAAAAGGACATGCATAAGGTATTTGGTGGGCTGGGAAAAGGCAGGGTCGATTCCCCGGGCTTGGACAAGAGATCACTCGTGGTTCTTTCACACTTGGTTCCAGGCCCTATGGATATAGGTATAGGTCAGAACAAGGGGGATTTTATCCTCAGAGACATAGAGCAAGATTGGGAGGAGTGAGAGAAGAGCAAGAGTTGGAACAGGTGAGTTTAAGGAATGACCTTTCATACATCCTTGTAGAAATGGGTGGCAGACTAGCTCAGTTTGTTTCAAGATGGAGAGAGATTACACAAGATCCTTGGGTGTTGAGGACAGTACAGGGATATCATATAGATTTTGTAGGGGTTCCATTGCAGGAATATTGTCCAAGGCTACTACGGTTTTCAAAAGAACAGGAGAGGTTGGTGTCTCAGGAGGTGGAGGCACTTTTGAGGAAAGGGGCCATAGAGAGGGCAGAACAGAATCTAACATGTTTTGTAAGCAATATATTTTAGAGGAAAAAAAGGACAAAGGGATGAGACCGGTAATAAATCCTGGGAGAACTAGATGATTGGGTGTGTTACAATAACTTCAAGATGGAAGAAATACACATGTTGAGGGATTTGTTAAGGAAAGGAGATTGGTTAATGAGCTGGATTTAAAAGATGCTTACTTAACAATTCGAGTGTGTATAGAACACAGGGTAAGGTAAGGTAAGGTGAATGTATTGTTTAGTTAATTAAAACCATAACAATTTTGACATAAAAGATACAATATAAATATGACTTCATAGTTTAAAAAAAACTCATTTTCAGTTTGTGCACTCTTGGTTCTTGCAGAAGTAATGATCGTATTGTTCAAATAATGTTTGTAATTTTAGACCGTAGAGTGCCTATGTGGCAGAGGATAAAGGAGAACAAGCATCATTCTTAGACTGAGACATTGTAATGAATTGTTCTAAAATTAATTCAATGTGCAAAGTCGACAGGGTAAACGCTTCGTCAACCATTCATTTTTTACCAAAGTAATTGGATCACATTCACTATGTACAAGCGTAAGGTGCTTAGGCTGGTCAGAACTTTAAGGTGCAGGCTTCATTCTTACTTTGATATATAATATAATAAGGAGTTCATCTGAAGATGGTGAGATGTGCAAAATGAGCAAATTAACTATACATTTCTTCCTTAAGTAGAGACATAAGCTCTGCTTATAAAAATTCTGTTCAGCGTGCATTATGGTCGTTCATCAAGTCTGTACTTTACATGTAGCTTTTTGTCTTCTCAGACTTGGTACTAAAATGAAAAGACGTTTTCTGTTAAAGAATAAAATCAGTGCCCCTGTTGGGCTGTGGTTTTCAAAGGTATTTTATCAATTTGTAGTTCATTTGGGGATCTGACGGGTCTAGCCCTTGTATGATAGCTTCTCTGCATGTCCTTATTCCTCTAGCGATGAGGGTTTTTCTTAATAAAGTGACACGTGCTGTATATAGATTAGGGCATGGGAGACATTGTTTACTACGAATGCGCTACAACGCATTCCATTACATCGCGGTCGTTACAACGACTGCGTTGTTTGAACGCAAACCATTACATCGCAAGTCGTTTTAACGACTTGCTGTAGGGGGCGCACTGGTGTTGGATTTACAAGCCAACACCTTCCCTACTGTTGCACAAACTGGAGTAGGAATAGTAAATAATACTATTCCTTAGTCCAGCACGCCCCCTACAGCAAGTCGTTGTAACGACTTGCGATGTAATGGTTTGCGTTGAAACAACGCAGTCGTTGTAACGACCGCGTTGTAATGGAATGCGTGAAAAGAGCATTCATAATAAAGAGACATACTCTTAGGGCATATACAAATTAGTTGAATGAAATCCTAATTTTTCCTGCCACAAAGTCTGCATGCTATGGGCCCCTTTTGAATCCAACTCGACTGGTCCGCTTTTGATGGTATCTTTCCGAGGCGAAGTGCCATCAGTTGGTTTTTTTGGAGTATGGGAAATGTGAGATTTAAGTAAGGTGCTGGTATTAGAGTCTTGTACTTTTTAATCACCATCCAGGCGTGGGGGGATCTGTGGCTGAAGGTGTTTTTGTCAAGCAGCAGGGAGTGGAATTTTGCAGCTTTGTTTATGACGTGTTTGAAGGTTGTGAAGGATAAATTATTGTTCCATAGCTCCAAAGTGCTTGTGGTTGTTAGAGAGTTGAAAAGATATTGATTGTACACTGATTTTTTATCGTTTTCAACTTCTTGTTAAGTGGGGAGTGTTCTGAATTTTGTTTTATTTTGTACCAACACTTTATTGCTGTGTACATTCTCCCTAATGTTTCATTTATTAGCCAAAATTCCAACTGCACCTGCGCCGGTGATGCTGTGTGAGGAAGCTGAAAGGACCGTTTATAGGCTGTGACTTGCAACTTGTTCAAAAGTGCAGAATCTTTTCCGTGTAAGTTGATGCTGGCTTTGGATATCGCTGGTAGCATTCTTGCCGCTATCACAGAAAGTAGTGGTTTGTAAGATGGACCCTCAAGTTTTTTAGACAGTGATCTAAAAGCAAAAGCTAGTGCGCTGGTTCTTTGTGACATGTAGTTTTTCTGCTCGATGTTATCCAATCTGTTGTCAATGTAATCCCAGGTATTTATAGCTGGTTACTTCCTCCAGCGGTTTCCCGTCTAACTAAATATTCTGTGAAGGGTTAGGACGGTTACTGACCAACATTGTTTTGGTTTTAGATGTATTAATTTCTAGTTTATTAGCCATATTTAAGCATTTCAGTAAGCGACCTCCGGAGACCAAGTTTAGTTAAACTCATTGGTACCACACCGTCTGTGTATGAGAGGTGAGATAAGGATAGCTTTCCCAGATGTGGCGGGTGGGAGTTGATCTGATTAAGCCATGGTGTTAGGTCAGACATGAAGAGGTTGAAAAGGGGTTACATTGGGACCATGTCTTCCGTTCCAAAAGGTATGAATATACTCTGCCCTTCCTCCGGTCTTTGTACCGAGGCTTCACCATGGTACTTTTTAGGGGTTATGACCGTGACTTTAGGTTTTCAGTTGATCCGACATTTCATGATTATATGTGTTCCCTATGATTTTGCTCGTAGCTGAGACCATGTCTGCGCTGTGCCTAATGACTTAATGGGCATGGCGTGTTCAGATTCTTTTTATTTGATCTATAATTTGAGTCACGTTTACCATTGTAATATTGCTCCGTGTTAAAAGCCATAATTCCTCTTGCATTAATCAAAGAGATTTAATTTATTCTCGAACCTGCTCCGAACACGTAGCAGATTGTTTGTTACTTTTTTTCTTGTGTCAACTACCACGTTCACTGTATACACTTTGTGTGATCTTTACAGACTATATCTTCTAGTCATTTTTTATCACCACCTTTATACACTTTTATAGGAACTGGATGCCACCTTGAGTCGATGATACTGAGGTTAAAGGTATCCATCCATTCACCCGCCGATTCGGTAAGGTGTCGCACAATATATTTTTAGTAAACTACATTATATGCACTGTAATTATAATCATGCATATTAGGGGATGTGTGTTTGATTGTTAAAAACACTCTTTTTTGTTTTTCTTTTTAGGGAATCTGATGACCAGTATACTCAACGTCTCAGTGACACATCACTCCATCTACTGGTTATGTATAAGAGTTCTGTTACCACTGTTTCAAGAGTATTGTATTTCAAGCTTCGCACTTTTTTGGTCTTGATGAACGCTGCTGCATCCCTATGGGAGCACTAGGCTGAAACATGTCGACCTTTTTTCACTAGGTTTGACAGATTGAATTTCCCTCCGTCATAGCTATTTTCTTTTTAATCCCAGCCTGTGTATGCAGTATTAAAATTGTTTGGCCTGCACAGAGCTAGTTTTAATCACTTTCACCTACTCACGTAGCACCCTCCCCATACCCAGCTCATCTAGAGGTTTAGTCTACCTCATCATATCCTTCAAAACATCCCTGAGCTCCTCCCTCTCAGTGAGGGTGTTGTAGCCTGCACTATGACTAGGTCCATAGTGCGAGGAGATCCCCTATAATGAAGCATGCCACCTTCGGGTGGGTGAGGGGAATCATCCATAGAAAGGGATACCCCAATACTTTATTGATGTACTAGACCAAGTGGCCTGTTATTGTGTTTTCTTGAAAAGGTGAGGCGCCAGCACACATCCTTGTTTCAAGACCTTACTTGTATTCAGCTTTCTTGAAATTCTGGAGCCGTCACCCAGCTTTACTCTTATTCAGGTGTGGGAGTAAAATAGCATTATTCCTTGTAGTATTCCTTCGGGGATGTTCCAGGCTCTTAGTTTTCTCCATAAGTATTGGCGATCTACGCTATCAAAGGCTGCTTTTAGGTCTATGAAGCAAAGATGCAATATTTGCTTTTTCCGCTTGCATTCTTCTGCTATTAGAGAGAGCGCTAATATATTTGTGGTTGTTCAGGTCCTTTTTCTGAAGCCTGTCTGATTGATAGGGATCAAGTTGTACTTATCAGACCAGTCAATAAGGTCTGCCAAGATCAGAGAGGCGTGGTACTTTGCTTCTACGTCTAGTAGCGCTATGAGTCTGTAGTTTGCTGGATTCGTTCTGTCTCCACCTTTGTAGATTGGTGTAATAATTGAGCCTTGCCAACTGGGTGGCATATAGCTTAGTAGTTCTACTTCTTTAAAACGAATAGATAGATGATTGCTCCAAAAGCCTGTATCGTGTCTGAAGATTGCCAGGGGAATACCGTTAGGCCCTGGTGCGCCATCCCTTCTGCCTTTGTGTATTAAGTTAAATAGTTCCTCTGCTGAATAAAACGACAGATTTGTTCTGTTTGCCTTGGGGGTGCTGTTTCCTTCGTTGCTGAGGCTGGGTTTTACTGTTGTTTTGGTCGTAATCACTTGATCTCGTTGATTGGTGCCATCCGAGTGTTTAGAAGGCAGTTTGTATTCCCCATGAACCTCCTGATAAGGAATTCAGCCCAATCATGTTCCTTGACGTTTGAGATTATGACGTTCACTGGCCTGTTCAGGTTATTTATTGTTTCCCAGAAGGTTCTTGAGTTGGTTTGGCTTGTGCTAAACAATAATTTTGGCCAGAATCTCTCATTACTATTTCTTTTGTCTTCCCATTTTTTTTTTGTATTCTTTCCTCAAGCGATGTACAGTATCCCATGCAGTTTGATCGAGGTCAGTTGTTCTTAGTTTCCTGACAGATTTCTTAAGTTCTCGTTTCAGGGATTGAACTTCACTTGTTATTGTTATGAGTTGTATTTGGCGCATGGCTTTGTATTCCCGACATTAATGTTGTAAATTCTGTCCAGGCATTTATTGTGTAGTTTTTCTCTTTACCCCTGACTATTATTAGTTCTTTTAGTGTGTTCTGTAGGTCCTGGAGAGTGTCGTTTGTCCATTTAAGTCGCTTTAGGTCGGTCGAATATACATTTCCAGCCATTTCTGAGATAACACAGTTCTTTGGAGGGCTTAGATACTAGCGAATTGCCTGTGCGGTCTGGGCGAGTTGTTTTTATTTGGTACTGCAGCTGAACATTCCAGAATATGTTATCAGTTGCTAGTTTGTCCTCCTCATCTGGGGTATAGATTAAGTAGGAGTCGAAGTCTCCTGTCAGCACTATGTCACAGGAAGGAAAGGTGCATCTTATATCCAAGACTGTTGCGATTAGTAGGGAATTGAGAGCTTTTTTTAACTTGCTTTTGGATGAGCATATGTATTGATTAACAGCACAGGATTTGATTTGTCAATGCACCAGTGAGTACATTTGATTACTTGCAAGCCAGGATCAGGAGATGGTAGCTGTTCAGATTTGATGTTTAGTGCTGCAGACACGTAAACTGCCAGACCCCCTTTTGGGGGCCCGTAATGCTCATTTTTTCTGCTGCTACACTGTAGTGCAGTGGTTCCCAAACTTTTGACTCCTGAGGACCCCCATTGAGTCACCACTGGAAGCCGAGGACCCCCAAGCAATTTGTATGATTTAAATTTCAAACATTAAAACAGTAATTCAGAAAAAATAAACACACGTGCACACAAAACAAATACTCAAATTACTAAGGATTTTAGGGGCATATTTAGAAGCCCCTATCGCCATGGGAACGTCACTTTTTGCAACGTTCCCGTGGCGATAGAAGCTTCGCCTTATTTACAAGGCAGCGTTAAGCCACTTAACATGGCTTAACGCTGCCTTGTAAATAAGGCCCCCTGTCACACAATGCCTAGCGTGAAAGGGGTGGGCAGTGGGTGTTGCGGTGGGCGTTCCACCGCAACACCCATTGATTTTGACGCTGCCCCCTATTTACAAGGGCAGTGTAAATAGGAGGTAGCGCCAAAATTAAGCCAGGGAAAAACCAGGTCTTGGGCAAAACGAGGAGAAATCCTTTATTTCTCCTCGTTTTTGCTTTTTCAATGTGTGCTGCTTTGTGCAGCACACATGGAAAAAGCAAAACACCTTGGATTGTTTATGTTCAGGAAGGTGACCCTTCCTGCACATAAACAATCTTTTTAAAAAATGCCATTTTGTAACTTCCATGTGTCCTGCATTAAGCAGCACACATAGAAGTGACAAAACGGAATTTCAAGATTGAAGGGGGACCTTCCTGCACATAAACAATCTTCCACTGCATGCACACACCCTTGCACTATGGTGCAAGGGTGCCCCGTTGGCGCTACACTGCTAAGTGTAGCGCCAGCACAGGGGAAACGCAGGGCTGCACCATATTCTTGTAAATATGGTGCAGCCCTGTGTTTCCGAGGTGGCGGAGCGTGTCGTTAAGCCAAGGAGGCTAACGACACGCTCCGCCACTTCTGTTGTAAATATCGCCCTTAGTATTTTATATTCAAAGAATTTGCAAAAACAAAACATTTTAATGGGAAAGTTGGTGCTGCATCCCCGTGACTAACTTTTAAATGGTTGGTTTTATTTCGCAGTACGAGGCTCCTGCTAGGGCCAGACTGGAAACCCAAAGCAGCCCTGGCAAATGTTTTCAAACCAGTCGCCATACGGTGCACACCAAGTGCAGTGTGTGAGTCTGACCACTACAAAGGGGGCTTTGGGAGGCTCTCCCCCAAGAAATTTAGGAAACATTGGTGCAGTCTAAAACACATTTATCATTATATATTAAATTGTATTGGCTTTTAACAAATAGTAAATGAAGACCTTACTATGCACCAGGATACGACAATCTTTGTTGGGGTTCTTCAATGATTCCCTTATTATCACCCTTCAACAGTGTCTCTCATCTCTCCATAGCCTCTCTGTCACTTGTATTTCATTTGTTTTATAGTATCTCTCATACCATTGTAGGATGTCAGAGCACTTTACATCACACACATATAGCGACAATAAATCATACGTGTAAATCAGTGTATAGAAAATGTTACATAAGGCAAAGGGTACTACAATGTGTAGGATTCACATGTCATTCATACTGGTAGGCATTTTTAAAGAGTGCTTGATCCGGAGAAGCGCAAACTTGGGATTCAGAACATCAGCCAGTGGTTAGCATTGACTTTAAAAAATAAAAATGTATTTCCGTCCAAATAAACCTTTTTAGCAGCATCAGGATAATGAAAGACTGGGAAAAAACATAAGTTACTAACTTGTACCATGCAGTTTGCAAGCAGCTCTTTGATGACAGTTTATAGGTCACTGTGCTAAATTACGATTGTCACTTATGAACTGCAGAGTAACAAAAACATTTCTGTGACAAAAGCAGCAACCCACTGACCAATGCACATAAAACACTTTTTTTAAATGCATGGTACACGTTCTTTGCAGTAGGCATATTAACCATCTGTGCTACGTTAGATTACTCAAAGCTGCAACTGGACAAAACTCTCATCTCTCCAGCAGGTGCATTAATCACTGGCGTTATTTTGACACTTTTATTGTTGCTCGAAAACTGCTAATTAGACAAGGAACTTTGCAGTGCTTTTAAAACTGCCTCCTGGGGACCCCCTGGGAATGTGTTACGGACCCCTGGGGGTCCGCGGACCACAGTTTGGGAAACACTGCTGTAGTGGATGAAGCCCTCTAGGGGTAGTTCGCGCTTATGCCTCCATAACTTTTTATTTCCACAAATTTGCGTCTTTTCCAACATCCTGGGGATTCTAAAGTTACCCAGGGTGTGGGGACTTCCTTGGAGAGGAATGAGAAAATAGGCAAAAAATAGCTAAATTTAGAGTTTTGGGGGAAAAACAGAAAAAAGTACTCAGCAAAAAAGTGACAGTTTTTTTCCTAAAATGCCATCAAGAAAAGGTTTGCGGTGCTACAGGCACCATCTTCCCAGATTTCAGGAACATACAGAGCTGAATGAAAAACCCAATTTGGTTACCACAGTTTAGGCATTTTTCAAAATGGTATTCCATTTCTCCTATTTGTTTGTGATTTTTGTCCATTTTGTGGTGGAAACTGGTGTGACACCCATGGGTGATCCAGGAAAGCTATAGATTCTTTTAAAGTAGACATAATTCCAAATTCAGCAAGATGTCATATGTGTAAATTATTCAAGGTTTTCCCAAAGAAACAAACTGTTGAAATAAAATAAAACCAAAAATGAATAGAAAAAAACATACATTTGTAATAACGTTTTACTTGTAACTTTTTGTCACAATAGCTGATTTACACAAGCAATATACCATTACCTCCGTTTGTGCAGATACATAGGCTTTGTAGGTTGTCTAAGAACCTGAGGTACCAAGAGCCAACAATTGAGCTGCACCTTGCAATGTCTTTTCATTGTGTACCAAGTATAGAACAATTCATATGGTAAAATATGTAGACTGAAAAATGGGTATCAAGGAAACATATGTATTTCTGAAATGGGCACGGTGGGGCCGATTCACAGAACTAATCTGAGATAAAATCCTAAACTTACTACTTTTGGTATTCAAAGAAGGCATTTAGTAGTAGTAAAGTTAGGACTCCTAACTTTACTACTACTAAACTGAGAGAAAATCCTAACTTTACGACTTTCGGTATTCACAAAAGGCATTTAGTAGTAGTAAAGTTAGGAATCCTTTTATCCCAGATTAGTTCTGTGAATCGGCCCCTAGATAGGGAGCAGTAGTTATTTGTACATCTCTGAATTTCTGGGTACCCATACTAGAATGTGATTCAGAGGGCATTTTTCCAAATTTCTTATTTCTTACACACTGGCTTACATCTGGAAGGCAAAAATGCAGCAAAACCCAATTGGTGAATAACAAATATTCTACTATTCTATGTTTCGACATGTCTTCTGATAAAAATGGTACATAACTTGTGTGGGTAGGCCTAGTGTGTGTGACAGAAAATGGGTCAAAACACAACATGGATATATCACATGTTTTACTGAAATCACAGAAATGCAAGGAAAACGCGTGATTTAGGCAGAGTTTGAGGTATGGAGAGAATTGTGGGTAAGAAAATGTCATGGGATCCACGTAAGTCATACCACTCTGTACTCCCCTCAATGTCTAGTTTTCTATAAAAACAACACACACAAGAATCACATGTCCTCTCACTTGCCATTGGGATGGGATGTTTTAGTTTGCAGGAGAGCAGAAATACTAATGAGGCTTTAAGGGTGAGGGTGGGGCCTGATTTCAGAATGGGCCAGACCCACCTCATTATTTTATTAAAAAATAGTCTTGCCATCCAGTGGGCTTTCTGACCCCTAAGGGCATCTTGGGGGCAAACTCCCTCTCTGCCCTCCAAGGAGGCAGAAATACTGGTTTGTCCATTTAGGGGTGGCAGTATGGCCTACTGTCAGAGCACGACACCAGCGCTGCTTTCTTTTGCCCCAAATGTAAAATGTCTGGTGTCTCGTGAGTTTTCTACCCCTCCGGGGCAGATTTGGGGCAACCTCCCCAATTGGGATAAGCTGCCTATCTGTCCCCAGGGGGACAGAATGACACTATTTCCAATCCTGGGGCAAGGGTATGGCTCGATATCAGGGTAGGCTGCCCCATCCTTTTGTTTATTTAGGCGTCTGGTGTCTAGTGGTATTTCTCCCCCCTATGGGGTCAAATTGGGGGCAAAACCCCAGCCTGCCCCTGGGAGTGAGCAGAAAGACTGGTTTGTCTCTTTTGAGGTGGGGGTGTGGCAATACCAGAGAGCAACGCCTGTGTCCTTTCTTTTGCCCCTTTTGCAAAACCCCTGTTGCCTAGTGGGCTTTTGACTCCCCGGGTAGATTTGGGACAACCTCCCCAATCGGGACAAACTTCCTGTCTGCCCCCAGAAGGGGGTAGAAGACATTTTGCCCCTTCTGGGGCAAGAGTTTGACCCTTCCTTTTGTTTGTTTTGACACCATTTTTAAATCCCTGGTGTCTAGTGGGATTTCTGCACCACAGAGGGCAGATTGGGGAAGAATACTGCTATCAGAAAGTCTTTTGCGCCCCGGAATGGGGGGGGCAGAGTGGGGGCACTTTCCCAGGGAGCCACCCCCCCCCCCCCAAATTACTGCATAAATGCAGTCCTTGGTGCCCTGAGTGGGGGAAAATGGGTCTAATCGCCCCTATCCGCCTCCCAGGGAGGCAGAACGAGGCGTGACCATGCCCACGGTGGGCATTCCCCACCACTGTGTTTTTTTTATTTGTCCCTAATGTCTAGTGGGCTTTCTACCCCCCGGGAGGGCAGATTGGGGGTAATAACCCACATTCGCCCCCCGAAAGCAGAAAGACAGTATGTGCCCTTATTAGATGGGGCCACGACCAAGTCCGTGGTAGGCAGCTTCCCCCTATGTTTTGTTTTTCCTGGTTTCTAGTGGGCTGTCTGCCCCCCACGGGGGAGGGCAGATTGGGGTAACCATTACCATCTGCTCCCCAGGGGGGCAGAAAGACTGTTGGCGCATTTATTTGGGATGGGGCATAGCCATGCCTATGGTGAGCACCCCCCACCCCTATATTTTCTTTAATATTTCCCCCTGGTGTCTAGTGGGCAGATTGGAGGTAACCACCCCCATCCGGCCCCCAGGGGGGAGGAAGACTGCCTGTATTGTTTTTGAGGTGGGAGGCATGGCTATGCCCATGGTGGGCCCCACCCCTGTAGAATTTCTCTGGTGTCTAGTGGTCTTTCTGCCCCCCTCAAGAGGGGAGAAGATCGGGGGTAATCACTCTCATCTGTCCCCCAGGGGCATCAGAAAGACAGTCAGCATATTTATTTGAGGTGGTGGCATGGATCTACCCATAGTGGGCTCCGGCCGAAACGCGTAGGTCTCTTTGTTGCACTGTCGGTGGTTGAAAATTAAATAAAAGGACTACTTACACCTGCTGTGACCTGGCTGTGCTATTTTCTTCTATGCCCTCGCATCGGGGGGGCCATCTTCATCGAAGAGCCTTGGATGGAATAAATATATATACTGTCACGTGACCTTAAGGTTAAAAGAGCAAGCACGAATGCACTTTGTTTTAGATTGTCTCCACCTGTGATTAAGGCTTACAACACCGAAACGCGTAAGGACTAAGAGACCTGATGTGCTGCTGTGCCAGAAATAAATGTCTCACCTCCGGTATTGGGCCTCGTTCTGTTTGTGTCTGGTGGCAAATTGATGGGCCGCTCCGTGCCCATTATTTTGAGGCCGCCCTGAAGGGTCGGGGACTCCTTGTGCTCAGAGGCTGTTTTTTTCATTGAATCGGGAGCATGACCCACTCGCTAGTCACACGCCCATGGAGGAGCGCTAATGTAGCGGAATTGTGACAGCTGAGGAAGGGATTCCGAGGGTACGACCTCCCGCTCTGATCGTGCCGGAGGAAGGGCATTTTTTCCTGGCTATCGTCAAAATGTGAGCACTTGCAGAAAATGATTATTCACATGACGGCGTGAGTAAAGATTCTAACAGTGACTTTATGCATTTACCACAAATGTATTTCTTCAACACCTAAAGAAATGAGGATCTATTAACCCTTTCGCTGCTTCTGTCGGCCAACGGCCGTCGCGAGCACTACCTCCGTAGTGCTGCGCACGTCCGTTGGCCGACGCGGCCCCGCCCACTCCGCTAAACCGCAGCACCGCGGCGGAATTGCCGCCGCGGTTAAGTGGTTAAGACTCAATGCCATATATTCTAACTACTGGTACATGCATTCTGGGATATGTATTTTAAAAGAAACTGTCACGTGACCTTAAGGTTAAAAGAGTAAGCACGAATGCACTTTGTTTTAGATTGTCTCCACCTGTGATTAAGGCTTACAACGCCGAAACGCGTAAGGACTAAGAGACCTGATGTGCTGCTGTGCCAGAAATAAATGTCTCACCGCCGGTATTGGGCCTCGTTCTGTTTGTGTCTGGTGGCAAATTGATGGGCTGCTCCGTGCCCATTATTTCGAGGCCGCCCTGAAGGGTCGGGGGCTCCTTGTGCTCGGAGGATATATATATATATATTTCCTGCAATATCGATGGAGAAACTCAGGAAGATGGCACAGATGCAGCCATAGAATTAATCAAGGTTTGTAGTTTTTATTTTATTTTCGGTTTGCATTTCCACCAGCAAAGTGCATGTGCATTTAGAAAGAAAACAGACCTACGCGTTTCGGCCAAAGGCCTTTGTCTGGGTCATAAGGTTTGAAGTGCAGAGTGTCTTTTAAAGGGCTTAACCAGTCCCTCCCTCTACTCATTAAATAAAATTTAAAAGAACAAGTCCACATCATTTACTATTTGTAATCCTCAGTCGTCAGCAATGCACACAACATTATATTTTGTTAGAAGTGTATTGGCGAGACATAATATGTTGTTATAAATATGGTAAAGTACCAGATTACAGAGAGATACAATGCACATGACACTGTCATAGTTAGGAGGGTACTGGCAAGACATAATACACTGTTATAAACATGGTAAAGTAGCTAAGATTGGAAAAAAATACATGCAAGACCACCAGAATATCGACATCTCGAAACATAGTGATACCACCCCTTATGTGCCTTCAAGGAGCATCTCACATGTAATATAAAATAGTCACAACTCATTGAACCTATAAAGTGTTGAACACAGGTGAATTTCATTGCATTTTAGCAATTCTTTAAAAACCCTATGCGGAGCCTGTAATACCTTATATTAATTCCACTACATAGAAGTTATCATACATCCTAAATTGATAATATTGTTCAAAGCTTGCAATATTCGGTTAGTCATCATTAAAGTGCTGCACGTTAAGTAAAGGGTTGCAAGACAATCTTAGGCAAAGAAGTGTTAGATTTCTGCACCGTCCTATACAGACTTTCTCAAAAGGCCCTTTATCCCCTATATTTTTCTTCCCCTATATCGGGGTGGCAATATATGCTACGTTTGTGCAAAGCCAGCAATATTCAAAATTGCACCATTCAATTGCTATCAGTTGTGCAAAACCTGCAAGAAATGTTCTTTTGTACTTAAAATATAGCTACAATATATTTTCAATTAATATCATTGTGCAATACTCGCAATGTTCAAATGAGCACCGTTAAAGTCCTACACATAGTGCAAAGGCTGCTAGATATGTTCCATTGTATTTAAAGTGCAAATGCAGTGTGCTATATGTAAATGTTCAAAAACTGCAAAAGATGTTCTAATTTATATAAAGTGCAAATGCAATGCGCTACCAATAAATACATTAAGGAAATGGGGGAGAAAAAATATAAAATACTAGGCAGGGTCAAAGATTTATCATTCACACCCATTGCTGATACGATCACATATCACAATAGCTAATCCTTGCAGGATGTCCCGTCAACAACAAAGTGCCAGTGCATAATCAATAATCATAATTCATGTGAAGTAGAATTGCCTGAAGCAATATTCCATGTTTTGGACCTCAACTAATCTGACTCGGTAGGTTCACTCTTAATAAGCAAATATTTGACATCATTAGGCATACCCTTGAGTAACTGGATTACAAATATTAAACACAGCTCTACCAATAAACTTCTCCATGTGTTAACAAATGCAAGTTATACAGTATATTAGTTCAAAGATGACAAAAAGAAGTAAGAAAAAGTGATTGTAATGCTATCTAGTAGATTATAAGAATGTGTGAAGTTCAGCATCAGTATTGAGACCCCATGGGGACTCAGTCCCAATTGTTATAATCCACTTGGATTCTGCTTTTCTTAAAATCTATTCATGATCACCTCCTCTGATTTTCAAGGGGATATGTTTGATACCGTAGGAGGAGAAATTGCTCAAGTCCCCACCATGATCCTTCCAAATATGTTCCGACATGGCATACGTGAAGTCTCTGTTGGTAATTGCTCTCCTATGTTGCAGAATGTGCAGTTTTAACTTGTTGACAGTACTACCAATATATTGTTTTCAATATTTGCTCTCTAACACGTATACCACGTGTTGTCTCACACAAATATAAAAATACATATATATATATATATTTCCCTTTGTCTGGTACGCTTTCTGTTCTGGGAGTGAGGGGAGCAAATCGGGGATAATTACTCCCATCCTCCCCCAAGGGGCAGATAGACTGAAATTTCTAAGAGGGGGTGAGGGAGCACAAGTCTTTGCCCAAGGGGGCCGCTCCTCCAAAATCCATGGTGTCTAGTGGGTGGATACCTGCTTGGGGATCGCTCTACCCAAGCAATATCCACTGGGCAGAGATACCATTAAAAAGGGTAGGTTCTGCCCTTTCCAATGATACCTCTCCCAAGAGAATCAGTGCTCGAGGGGCTCAGAAATACCTGATGCAGTGAAAGTGCAACTAGCTGGCTCGTTTTCCTTTCACTTTACTGTAAACAGGTTCAAGGACTTAAGATAGTGGATCAACATCCCTTATCTAGAAAATGAGTATAAAAGTGAGACCCCAAGCAACCACTTGGCTCCATTTCCAAGTCTTTTTTGACTAAGAAAGAGAGTACTCCATAGGTTGTTCAAAGAGCTGCTGTGTGACCAAGGCTGGTGTCTGCATGGCAGCTTGTCTCACCTGAGGGACATCACATGAAGGCGGAGTCACTTGCTTGATAAACTGAGGCTATGCCTAGCACCTAGAAGACTGCCTGCCTTCTCAGAAAGGGAAGGAGAGTGTCTAGCCTTGCAGGAGGAGAGACAGTGCAGGAAGCGGAGCAAGGCTGGATCGGCCATAGCGGGCCCCGGGTGTTTCTCCGGTGGGGTGCCAGGGTGGGGGCCGGTTTTGGACCCCTGGCAGGACGTTTTTGTTACCGGGGGCTGGTTTTGCAGCATAGCCACAATATCGGCCCCCTGTAACAAAAGCAGCTGCAGTGTTTTACAGGCCCTCCCCCGCAGTCAGCCCGACTCACTTGCCAGGGCCGGTTTGGATTCCCAGTCTGGCCCTGAATAGGAGTACGGCTGTGTGTTTCATGTAAGCACATCCAGAACCAGTTGACTGCTTTCAGGAGGGAAATCAGAACGAACCCTTGTCATGAGGGGACCTACTAGTCTCTTAGTATGGTTCTAGTAGAAGACTGTGTAAAGGTTTCAAGCCCAAAAGTAACAACGAGCCCTCTGGCACACCTGTAGTATGCCCAAAGGACTGGTGATGCCACCACTCATCATTAGCATGTGGGGTGAAATGGTTGTTATCGCTGCTGAAACAGAAGCCCCATTCTTTGCCCAGTCTGTAACTGCTGAAGTTGAGCACCCATATGAAACTGACTAGGAAGCCGCACCTGGCAAAGATGAGCACTCATCTAAAGCTGGATGGAGTGTGTAACTACCTATCTAATCTCAGCCTGGAGCCGCATCTGCTGAAGATGAAGTCCCACCGAGCAGGTGCCCATTCACCTGTGGTCTAAGTCCAGAGTGAGGCCGTCACCATGGTCCTGCGGCACTGGAGACAATACTGAAGGTGGAGGTCTAATTAACACACCCTGTAGCACTGCTCACGCCATATTTCTGTAAGCAGTTAAAGCGGGGCCTAAACGTGAAAGACTGAACTAATCAGGCAGAGATAAATACATTGTGAGAAAACGAACTGTAGCCATTGTGATTGCTTGTGTAAAGAACTGTATGAACTGGTACATGAAATATATCATGAGGTAATCACTAGTTAACTGCACCTGTGCCTCATCTATGTTTATGTCTGTACTTTTATATAAGGAACTGTAGACATTGGGAGAGCATCCTAGAATGAGGAGGGCACTGTAGTGGGTGTAATGCTTGACTAGGAATCGTAGGTCAGATCACAACTCTGCAACTGAGTCCCTACTGAACTGTGTAGTATTTTGGTTTGCTTTGATAAGTACTATCTGTTTACTAAAATAATCACTGGGCTGTACAGTACATTATTGTGCCTGTTGCTTAAATGTTGAGTTCTGAGCACCTTACAGAGAAGCCTTTCACTGCTTTTCCTTGCTATCCTGAGAGTTAAGTGCAGAAGGGGTGTATTTGGCCCAGTGTGCATAGCCACATTAGGGCATAACCCAGGACACTAGTGAAAAGCAACCGCAATCACCACACTTCTGGCTCATTAGACCTTGTCTGCCCTAAAGTCCCCCAAATGGGGTCTTACACTTGGTGGCAGTTAGAGCTACAGAGTTGTAGGGAAGAAACTGTGATGGATTCTGTGGCGGGTACCATGATATGAAACCAGGGAGGGAGTGCTGTAGTGTCAGGCTCTCTTAGCCGCTAAACAGGTTTTCTCCAGACAAGCCCCGAGTTTGTGCCTAAATCTGCCTTCAATGTTTTCGTCAATACATTCCCCACATCCCCTGATTTCAAGGACACCACTGTCACTGATCCCAGGAGTCATTTCCTTGGTTGGGGTATGTTTGACTGAGATCCCCATCTTGCTCTTAGAGGTCTACAAGGATAAGGCTGCGGAAGAGGAGAAGGCCAGAAAGTTTAAAAGGGAGTAGTTGAAATTAGGTTGTCAGCAACAAGAGGAAAGGAGGTGATAGACACCAGAGCAATGGGCTCTGTAAGAGGAGAGGAAAAGGAGAAGGAAAGACAGCAAACAGAGAAAATAGAGAAATGGGAAAAATAAAGAGAATTGGAGAGAGAGAGAGAGACAGGACAGCTGAAAGAAAGAAAAGCTAAGAATGACAGCACAGATAGCTACATCCTAGAAAGGTGATAGCCTCTCTCACTCCAAAGGAGTACCTGTTAAGGTTTCAAAAGAGGCAGGGTCTGGTGACTTAGTGAACTAATGCATCCACTTTCGGGGCCTGTGTTTGAACTCATGGTCACAGGTTCAAGTCACAGTTTCAAATCCCAGCGGGTCAACTTAGTCTTCCATCCTTCTGAGGTCGAAATAAATGAGTACCATTGAGTTGGGTAACAATAAACATCTGTTATTCAGCGCCAAGAGGCCTATGGGTGAACGTGCGCTTTGCAAATACATGCTATGTTAAAAGAGCTTGGCACGTGTATGTGGAAGGCCAGAATATTTTGGAAGGGTGAGTTTTGAGTTCGCTTGTAGAGTGCATAATGTGTCTGAGGCAGATATTTAATGAGTCATTTGCCCATACAAGGTACGGTAGTCATTAGGAGAATGCCTGAAGCTGGTCAAATGATTTATGAGCAAATAAAGGAGACTCTAATAAGACGATTAGACTAAAGCCAGCTCAGTGTCTTCTTAGATTCAAAGAAACTAAGAGAACTGATGGCGCTCCTTTTGAAAGTTACATTCATGTTGTGTTGCGTGATTAGAATGGGTGAGTGAGAGGATGGAGGCCAAGGATGCTCATGCCCTGATCCAACTGATAGTAACAGAGCGACTCAAGGAGGAGTGGGTCTAACCTACTTAGGCAATACCTTCCTGACCTGACAGAAAAGGATCCAAAGAAACCTGCAGTGCTGGCCGACAAGTGGTTAGCTAACAGGGTTAAGAAAAGGTTAGAGCAGCATAGCTCTAAGCCAAATGGAAATCAAAACTCTCAACAGACTGTACCAAACCGGAGGGTAAGGGCCAGGGTAGTTTCCAAGGGAGGACAGAGGCAAAAAGGGAATTGGGTTCCTAGTAAGGACCAAAAGAATAGGGGAGGTAAGGAAGGTTTTTCTAAGCACAAAGTGATTACATCTTACAGGTGTCACAAGGAGGGCTCTATACGAGAGAGAATGTGAGATGGAAGACCCTGCTGCACTTATAATAGGCGACTGTGTTGAATATGGGTGAGGGGAACCAAGAAGGCCTTGTGGCAAACAACCTAGTAGCAACAGATATTTGTGAAAGGAACCCAGATTGTCTCAGGCACATCCATTCAAATAACATGGGAATTGTGTTGGAAGCAAGTAATAGTGGGACGAAGGTTCCTGCCCTAAGGGACACAGGTGCTCACATGACTATGGTTGAGAGGAGGTCTCTTAAACCTGAAGAGATTCTCCCAGGTTCCAATGACATAGGCTTGGTAGCCAGTGTAGACAACATGGAGTACTCAAATGCCTGACTTGAGGTTGATGCCAACAGTAAGTTCACCATAATTGAAATAGGAGTAGGAGAGTATCAAGATGCTGGATACATATTAAGCAATGATTTGTTTGCCACTGGTTTAGCACCAGAAGCCTACATGGCTTGGGCTCTGTCATTGTACTGATCAGAGCAGAGTCTGCACGTCATTCTCAGAAAGAGACTGATACCATCTCAAATTTGCAATGACCAGCTAAGGCTAGTGAGCCTATCAGGGAAGACGCTGAAGGTACAGGCCATTGCACCCATCACCTTCCTCCAGAAGAAGAGTAAGATGAGCCCCCCATCCCCTTGATGCAGACTGAAGTGTTGGCGTGAGGGTCACTGCTAGAGCAGCAAGGTTTGTTAGCTGCTGGAGGACCTACCTGGGAGGAATGAGAAATTTTGACAGGTACAAGATAAGTGCCCTACACTAGTGAGACTTTGAAGGAAGACCAGGAACAGTTCAGCAAGGCACGACTGCTAGAGTAAACGCCAGGGGACTCCTAAGGATCTTTTCAAGGGTTCAATTTCCCAAGACTGTGAGTTCCAACTGAGGAACAAACTTTACTTTCTCTTATATGAGAGAGAGAGATGTGGGAACGGGCTGGTGTGAACTACTACTTCTCCACAGCATACCACCTGCGAACCAATGGGGTGGTGGAAAGGTTTAACAAGACTCTTAAAAGTATGATGGTTAATCGCCAGAGAACCTCTGGAGGAACTTTACATGAGTTCAGAAGTGGGGTCTTTAGACTCTTTTCTGACACATGAAAAATGTTTGATCAGGACTACTAATTAACAAAACTCTGTGTGCCGTTCCTGAAGTGGAACTGGATCTGCTCCACTGTTCCATGGGGGGAAAAACATAGATGTTTTCTGGAACACTCTCAGAGGTACTGGAATTGCAATGAAGTGTACTGTGAGGGGCTAGGAAATGTATTTATCTTAATGCTAATGACGTTAAGTTAAATATATTGGCCAGCCCCTATCAGTGTTCTTCAAAGCAGCTTCCTCAGAAGCACCTGCCTGCATGGTCCTACTTGCTGACAGTCACCAAACTAAGCTGCCCTGCTGGGGACGTTAATTTGCAGAGCACTGTCAGGAGTCACCCATTGTAATTAACTTAAAGTGATTAGCATTAATTTAATTAAAATGGCTGGCCCCTGGCAATGCTGGTCAGCGGAAGATTTTCTTATTCCTTACAATCTCAATGCCTGGAATGAGGAATTCTCATTTCATTTGGCAAGGCATTTTACCCATCCCTAGGTGCAGGTTTGATAAGCACACCCTCCAGTGCTGTAAAAGCCAAGGTTCCTGTCAGTAGACACATCGGGCTTAAATATAAAAGACTGACTAGGTGGTGCAGAAGTAAATCTGTTGCAAGAACACTGTTGCTAGTGCATCACTTTGAACTATGGTTTGGATTGGTTTGAACTGATCTACGAATTATCCCATGGGGTAATCACTAGTGAAGTGTACTTCTGAATAATCTACCTTTGTACAAGTAACTAGAAGAGCTCCCTGGAACTAGGAGAGGGCACCATAGTGGGTGTTATACTTGACTATGAATTGTACGTCATTGTGTCTGTTGTTTGACATGATTCGCTAACTTTTGTTTCCTGAGAAGCATTTTACTGCTTGCCCTTGCTACCCTCACAGTCAAGTGTGAAGGGGTATACTTGGCCCAGTTGTCAGAGCTACACCAGGGTGGGCCTCAGGAAACTAGTGGCAAATTATCTCAATCACCACGGTTATGACCCGGTAGCTCTTGTCTACCCTGCTGCACCCCAAACTCAGTCTGACATTCTGGATCAAAATTTCCCAGTGGAGAACCTCTGTTTGATAAGTCACAATTGCAGGTCGATGTGTGCAGAAAGCATTGAGAGGCCAAGTAACCGATAAACACTGAGCTATACAAATACCCTCTCACATACCACACGGCATTCTCGGTATGTGGGCATGATTTTGCTTATTTTCAAAAGAGCCTGTGCTTGTTTTGGATTTCGCACTTGGCAGCACTGCAAAAGCCCCAATCCTATCTCTTGAAAATACACTGTAGGAGTACTGGTATCATCTGTACGACTAAGACCTTTTGGTAATGCATCCATTGAGCTGATTTTGGTGAACCGGAGGTAGACCACATATGTGTCAGAAACAGAAACAATGCTTTCTTAAATAATTCAAAGACCTTACTGCATATTGAGCAGTACTGTATTGCTCCTTATGCAATGGCGATGGGCGGTGCCATGGCAAATCTGCCAATAGCAGCACAAATTTCCCATCACTGGCCCCATACTACAGAGAAGTGAGTCATGCACCATGTTTACAATGGTTTTGTCAGGTAAATTGCCATTAAAATGCCACCAGAGGCATGAGGAAATTCTCAATTCTGTGGTCTAAATTTCTCAGGTTTTCAGGTGAATGTGGTGGTTCTCAACAACAGTCCCCAGGATATGGGGTGATTCCAGATGGTAGGGGCCATCCAATGCTCATTTGTGTTTCTTGCCCTGTATGACCTGCGCCCTCAGGGCAGCAGTGGGCATGGTGGACACTGTAAGGTCAAATTTACTATTCTAACTCCAGTCCTAGAATATTTGGGGGGAAGAGCAACTTTCACCAAAATATTCCAGGAGGCTTATGTATTGTTTTAACTACAGTCCTGGAATATTTTGATGGAAAGTTATACACTTCCCATTTATTTTTAGGAAGATTGAAAAAGAGTAGACCAGCTGCCCGAGAAAGGTTTTCCACTGTGTGAAAGGGGGCAGGGTTTGGAGAAGGGGCAGGCTTAAGAAAGCCCTGAAAGGGCAATGAAAGGGGCGGAGCAGCAAATGAAGGAGAGGGCCAGTTGAGAGGGGACGGAGCTTATTTGCGCAAGTGATGCTTAGTACATCGTCTATGATAAAAACACTGTTATCATGAAAAGGTCTAAAGTCACCATAACAGTACTCTCTATTGCAGCCTAATCATGTGTTGTCCGAGTACTCATTTGGCAGGGGCTCCTCAGCCTAAATGACCACTGGTGGTTTTGATGTTCTCCCTTACAAACCTCAATCTCACAGGGATATTTGGCGGTGCTGAGGTGGTGTTTAGACAGAATATCGAAACCAAAAATATCCAAAAATATGGGACAAAATATTGTGTCAAGAATATAGAGGACAAAAATGTTGTGAAGAGAAGTTTCTATAGGTAAGTAAAGTTGTACTATATATAACTCCACAAATATGTACCTTGACAATACATATATACATTTAAGGTACTTAGATGTGGAGTTAAGAAGGGTAAATCTATACTTACCTATTGCCACTTACCTTCTCGATAGTTTGGTACGCGATATTTGTGACACGATATTCTGTCCACACGATATTTTTGATTTCCACTATTCTGTCAGAGATCTGCTGAGGTCTAGGAACTATGCGCAGCACAGAGGTTCAGTGGTAGCCACTTTGGATTTCACAAGTCACTCATAGTGCAACAGTCATTTTATTGATACACTGCATTACCACTTTGAATGTGGTATTTGTCTGTGTGATCTGTTGACCCAGTCTTGATCAGCAGGTTCATGCAACACTCCCCTCTACTGAATTGTTCAAAGTGATTTACTGCATAATTAGAAGGGATTTGTAGATCTGCAGAGATGTCAGTGGATATATCATATGTGATTTCATCACTGATGGCAGCATTTAATATTTGTGATATCATGTGTGAGTGCAAGAGCGATGACAGTTAGCTATAGTTGAAAACCTAGACCAGTAGACTTTATGTGGAAGCTTTATTATGGCAACTCCTTGTTGTTGAGCATACTCAAACTCCTTCAGGACCCATTAAAATCAAGCCTTTACACTGTGGCCTCAGGAGTTTACAGAGGAAGAAGATCACCCCAATCCTGATCACTCTAAAACAAGCTTTCAATTGAGGTCAAAAATCTAATCAAGCTGTCCTGCATAGTTCATATGGCTTTACACAGAATACTACAAAGTATATGACACAAATCAACTATTTTGAAGTGCTGGATTTCTCCACATGGAACTCTTTCTTCCAAAGAAACAAGAAAAATGAAACACACTTTCTTGAGGTGTGTCTCTAAAGTTTGTAACTCCATTCCTATAGCAATAACTGTCACGATAAATTCTAGAAAGATCTTATGGATATCCTTTTTTGGTATCACTTCTAGATATGACATGGGTGCTACCAGCTTTTAACCACTCTATCTTAACTTAAGAAGTCCAGGAGATTAACCATCTATAGCTAAATGGTATCTCCTTTGGATGTTACGCTCATGAATTTGATCATTTATTCTTCTCACTCCTAAATTTGTGACTTACCCTAGACTCAAGCCCTCCTTCCGAGCAGCCAGATTAAATGTGCTATGTGAGGCAAATGATGTTAGCACACATATCATAATTATAAGTTAAGTGAGAAATATCAAAAATGCCTTATATCGACCGGAACATGTGGATTTTGGTGCAGTAAGCACCAAAATCCACGTTATTCCGCAAAAACCAGTAACTGGGTGGCATTCATTGCACCTGATAAATTCCTACTTAGTGGAGTCAGATTTGATTAGGTGTGATAATTATCACTGCATTTACTGGGCCACTTTTAATGAGGTCCTTAGTTGGGAATACCTTTAGCTTACTTCTTTGCCCTGCTAATGTAAGGCTACCATTTACTCTGACGCACTTTCTCTCCCTTGTTAGGAACACCCTCACAGAGCAGGTTTTTGGCCTAATGTGTAATTACAGTCTGTTTTGTGTTCTACACTTTCTCGACTGTATTGTGTGGATACTCATGCTCATATGTAATGCACTTTGGTACCCTGGTTGCTCTAGTTCAGCCTGCACAAAAATGAAAATAAATTAATTAATATCCTCTTCAAAATACAAAAAGAAATTCTTCTGAATCCGCCTGGGGTGTCTTGGAGAGATGCAAAACCTGTACCAAATTTCAAGGGTGCAGAGTATCCAATACACAAGATACAACCCTACACTATGCTATGGTTTCCACCTTAACCTGTGCTCACCATGTGATATTGACTCTTCATAGGATGGCTGTGTGACCAGTGATGATACAGTGTGTCACACAGTGCTATTGTATGAGTTTTCAGGCCTGTCAACAGTTTTTAATTTGTAAAAGAATAAGTGCTGGGGCTCAAAGATTTGCTCCGAAGCCCGTGGCCAGTGATGGCAAATGTCAAGGTGCCAAATACCAAGGCTGCTTAGTCATGATTCCACCTCTTGCCTCTTTCATTCACCACCAAACACTTCCTACCTCCTATCTCATTCTTGCAAGTTCTTTTTCATCCTTGCTTTCTCCCTTTGTCACTGTTTTCTATCTCTTACATTATTTTTAGTTTCCCCTTTCGTGTTTTTCTGTCTTGTTCTGGGTAAAAGTCTGATGCGGAAAAACATATATGTTCCCCAAAAACGAGTGCCCCCCTGGCCCCCACCGCAATGGCCGGCTCAAATTATGCACCGCCGGTGAACATTAGAGCACAGGGCGGTAAACACACAAATCATTGCGTTTTACTGCCCACTGGGATATAGAAGGATTACTTTGTGTATTTCTTCCCTTCAGTGCCTAGCATGTGGGTGGAAAGAAATGCTGTGCTTTTTCATCCTGGATTTATAAGAACAATGGTTCAAGTGTGGCCTAAAAAGGTCCAATAGCAAGAGGGGTGACCCAGAGAGGGGCACTGTTTTTTCAAAAATGAAATTAATTCAATAGGGAGCAAGAAAAAGAGTCTGTAAAGGGTCATGTAGGTCACAGAATGACAGATATTTATTCGCATAAATTTCAATTTTAGGGTGCTCACACAATAAGTGAAAGAAAGCGTGACGTGAAATAGTGATAGTGAATTTTTAAAAAGACATCGAATTGACAACAATTTCCTCCTACTTAAATGTATTTAATATTATGTTTGAATGCACATATACAGGGTCTAAAATAAATGTGTTCCCCTTTCCCCTCCACCCCCTTTCAATTTCAGCTAGCTCACCATTGTCCTGAAGATGAACCCCCAATAATTGGGTTCGAAACGCCGTCGACCATTCTACAACAGGAACTCCTCGTAACCTGTATAAATCATTTAGGGAGTTCAACTATATTGTTGTCAATGCAATGTCTTTTTAAAAATTCACTATCACTATTTCACGTCACGCTTTTTTTCACTTATTTTGTGTGAGCACCCTAAAATTGAAATTTATGCGAATAAATATCTGTCATTCTGTGACCTACATGACCCTTTACAGACTCTTTTTCTTGCTCCCTATTGAATTAATTTCATTTTTGAAAAAAACAGTGCCCCTCTCTGGGTCACACCTCTTGCTATTGGACCTTTTTAGGCCACACTTGAACCATTGGTCTTATAAATCCAGTACCACCCCAGGTTCATATATCGGGGTACCCTTGTCTCCCAAAAACCTTTTCATCCTGGCATGTTTTTGGGACTTGTGAGAACCTTGCTGGTCACAGGTGTCTTCACTTTCAGGATCCTCTCCAATGTTGCAGCTTCAGAGATGTGCCAATGATGTCCCTCAGAGGCGTTTTAAGGCATGGACAAAGTGGACAATTGCCCAGGGTCGCCACCTTCCAAGGGGGGGCCCTGAAAAAGTGAATGAGACAGTCAAAATTCCTGCCATAATAATATTGATCATAAAAACCACCTTTATTTATTTATTTGACAGCTGATTGTGCTTAACAGAAACTAAGGACCAAATTTACTAATGGTTTGCCCTATGGCAAAGTCAAGCACAGCAGTGCAAACTATTGCAAGTGTACTTACTTTCCAGCACACAAAAGGCTAGATTTTCAAAGAAGTGGTACATCTCAGCGCAGCAAGCATAGTTGCTGAGCTGTGTTGGGTAACCTGAAAAGAGCAGAACTGTGTGATATCTTCAAAGAAATGGCACAGTTATGCTCTTTAATGCACAGGCGCACTTTGTGCCATAGTGCAAGGGTGTCTGCATTGTGGTCAGGATAGGTTTTGTGTAGGAAAGCTCACAGAAAATATCCTTTCAGGCTCTTTCCTCTATGTATGTGTGCTGCAGAATGCAGCACAATTGCAAGGAGAAAATAACGTGAAAGAAATAAAGATATATTTCTTCATTAGGCCAGCCCCAGGCAAGTGGAGGATTTTGGCACAAATCCATGTCTACAAACATTTGCAGTAGCAACTGGTGTCAGGGAAATGTGGTGGGGCAGCACATGGGGGGTGGGCCTGTAACATAACAAACAATAATAAAAAAAAAAGTACCTGCGGGTCTTTTGCTCGCTGCTCTTCTGCTCCTCTGGGCACAGGCTGAAGCTCCTAGACTCCCCTACGCCCCATCCAGACGCTGCTCTCATACCCATGAGAGCAGTGTCAGGAATGGGCGGAGCGATCTTGTTTTGCGCTCCATCGGGAGCTGGGAGCCTGTGCCTGCTGGTCTCTCCACCGAGCAACACAGTAGGGTTGGAGAGAAGTCAGTGGGTATGACGGTTTGGCCATCCTAAGACGTCCGCCCAAACCGTCATGCACACTGACAGCAGCGCCCACCACTCCTCCTCCCCCTGCTGCAGTGCTGTGGCCCCGCCCCGCAAGTCTCGGCTACAAGTCGAAAAATAAAATGATCATCATTTTGTTTTTCATTTGCCTCTGTGGGCAGGAGGGGCGGACACTCCTCCGCCATAGCGGAGGAGCCGCCACTGAATGTTTGTAGATATGGATTTCCATCAAACTCCAAGGGTAGATACACAGGAATGCCCATGAACCACCTATAGAATGTTCCCTAAGTCTACGTTATGCAAGGCAACACAATGTGCTGCATTGCGTTACTTTTTCTTACAAAGCAAAAAAATAGCCATTTGTGTTGCTTTGTTAATCCAAAAAAAGATTTTTTGATTAAGTCTGCTTCGAAAAAGTAACGCAACCCCTACGCAAAACTTTTGCAAATCTGGGCCAAACTATATTGTACTAGAAAGGTGGCCTTTTCTCAGAGTAAATAACACTTTGCGCTGCTTTGCACCACTTTTTTTGTCAGGTGGGCATTACTTGGATGTAACTTTAGCGGATTAGTACAGCACATCAAATGTTTAGAGGCAAAACGTGATCTACTGATATAGACACATTGGGCTTTGCATCTAAACACCTCCTTAAAGCAGGCATTAACATGGAGAACTGTATTAATTTGTCCAAACATTCTACTAATTACATATGTGCTACACAGCACACATGCAATGTGTGCAATGTCTCAGAATTTGTCTAGCCATAGGATTTAGTACTCAAAGGGTATGTATCCTGTAAACATCCTCTGCTAGATAGCATGCGCACACCTCTGCCCATGGTGCAAAGGTTGTGTGTGGCGGTAGACAGCTCCAGCACAGGGGATGACAGTAGAAGAAGGCCATTTTTAAAGAAATGCACACCTATATCTATCTATCTATCTATATATATATATATATATATATATATATATATATATATATTCACTGAAAAAACCATAGGTTTTAGGGACAGTTATAGTTAGTTGCACATTTCACTCGTACAAAACCATAGAAATTCCCCCGTTATAGTTAGTTCAGCTAACTATAACTCGCGCCCCCGCAATGCACTGCTGATGACGTCACATATTACATCACTCATGACATGGTCAGTGACATCACTGATGACATCACTGATGACATCTCAAATGACATCACTGATGAAATCATCCATGTGATAATTTCATGCATCTTCTCACACCCTAATATAACTTTTGATACACCCACTCTAAATTACAGACTGCCATTCTCAAAACCATACACACTCCAATACCAACTCACTGATTCTTAGGTCTACACACACACATCTACTCACTCACCCGTACAGTCACTCATACTTACAGTCACTCAGTACAGGACTATCATATGCACTCATACACCTATATAAACACTCCCACACCGCCACTCATCCATAGAGGTACTCACACACCTAGTCAGTCATGCAAAAAATTAATCACACACCCGTTTACTCACCTATACAGTTATACACACACCAGCTCACTTACTCATACAAATACTAGCACATTCTTACGCTCTTATACAATAACTGATACAAGCAATCACGCATCCATACAGCCACTCTCACAATCACACACTCTCACTTATAGCCATTTAAATACTCTAACACACATATATACTGCCTTTTTACATATGTAGTTACTCGCACATGTACCACTGAGATATACATTCACTCACTAACACACACATACACACACTCACCCACCCAAGCAGTCCATCACAGATGCACTCTTGAAATCATGCACCCAGTGAATCACCCACTCACACATCTATGTACAGAGTCACACACACCCCACCCACACAAACACTCAGGCACCCATACAGATACTCAGAGAACCAATCAATAACCCATATAGACACTCATGTAGCTATTCGCAAATCCATGCATCCACTTACACACCAAGACAGACGGATACAGACATTCACACAGTTTAGTCACTAACCCATGCATTCAGTAAGATACGTTTAATCACTCACTTGTAGAGTCAGTCACGCACGTACTAAATCATCCATTCAGACACTTATACACCCACTCATTCTTCAATACGCCTTTCCCTATATATATTAAACATATTTAAACTTTACAGAAACACACAGTCACTGGATGATGTCATCAGTGATGTCATTTGAGATGTCATCAGTGATGTCACTGACCATGTCATGAGTGATGTAATATGTGACGTCATCAGCATTGCATTGCGGGCGCGAGTTATAGTTAGCTGAACTAACTATAACGGGGGAATTTCTATGGTTTTGTACGAGTGAAATGTCCAACTAACTATAACTGTCCCTAAAACCTATGGTTTTTTCAGTGAATTTCAAAGGTTTTTTAAATGCTAATTTCTAACTATAACATGTCTGAAACCTATGGTTTTTTCAGTGAATTTCAAAGGTTTTTAAATGCTAATTTCTAACTATAACGTGCCTGAAACCTATGGTTTTTAAGTGAATTTCAAAGGTTTTTTAAATGCTAGTTTCTAACTATGCCTACAGAGGTAGGACATGTGAAGAAAGAAGAAAAAACGCACAGAAAGAAGCAAAAGAAATGCAGAAAGAAGCAACAGAAGTCCACAAAGACGAAGAAAAGTGCAGGAAGAAGCAAAAGATGTGCAGAAAGAACCAACAGAGGAGCAGAAAGAGGCCTTGTTGCAAAATCATCCTGTGCCCACAACTTTTTCAGATGGGTACTGGTGGTAACTGACTCTGACTAACCAGAGCCAGTGCTATGCTAAAAGACACTTAGAATACAGTGAAAACACCTACATACACTAGGGAACACTATGCGTTGGGGTACCCCTGTGATTAGCATGACCTCCTCTGTAAGTCCCTAGTACATAATAGGGCAGGGGGATTAAAACTACCTCTTAAAACGCGCTACGGGGCGCGTTTGCACAGTGGTGAAGGGAGGGGGGGCCTGAGGTGATATGTGTGCAAACGCGCCCCGTGGCGCGTTTTAAGTTGCAGAATTAGGTCACCTTGAATCCTGAGGGTCCCTGGGGCCCAACTAGCCCACCAGGTACTTCCAGTAAGCGCCACAGGCCTGCGTTGCAGAGAGGTAGTCCGAGGCCACGCCCCTTTTTACACCTCTCTGCAACGCAGCGCTGTGGCGCTTACTGGAGTTACCTGGTGGGCTAGTTGGACCCCTGTCATTGCAAACAGCAGTGTCCCGGGGGTGGGCACCCCGGGACACTGCAGGAGCCGGCCCTGGGGGGGGTGGCGGTCCCCAGGGCCATCACAGGCTCCAGGAGGGGGGCCGCGCGGCCCCCCTCCCATCGTGTGCATAGCCCCGGGGAGGTGGTGGTGCTCGGGGGTCCGTAACGGACCCCAAAATTGATATTTTTAGTGCCCCGGGGAGGTGGCGGTCCCCGGGGCGTGTGGGGGGGCTCGAGCCCCCCCACACAGGTTTTTTTTTTTTAAAGAAGCCCCGGGGGGTGGCGGTCCCCGGGGCTGCGGGGGGGCCGTGTGCCCCCTGCAAATAATTAATGAAAGCCCCGGGGGGTGGCGGTCCCCGGGGTTTGGGGGGGCTGCGTGCCCCCCGCAACTCATAAATCAAGCCCCGGGGAGGTGGCGGTCCCCAGGGCAGTGTGGGGGGATTGGGGCCCCCCCACACATTTTTTCAGTGCCCCCGGGACTTGGCCCACCCGGGGGCTTTTTGAATACGAAGCGCAAGAGCCCGCGCTTTGTTTTTTTTTTATTTTCGGCCGAAATTCGCGCTGGGTGCGCGAATCTCGCCGATTTGTTTTTTAAAAAAAATGCTTTTTTTGGCCCTGGGGGTCCTTGTGGGACCCACTAAGCAGGCCTAGGGGGTCAGGGTGTTTCTACCCTGCCCCCTTTTTGCGTTTTGCGCACTTGTTTCTCAGATTTCTTGTGCCTCGGTTCTACCAAGGCACAAGATGGCTGCCAACACTTCCTGGTTTGGAGTGTTGACAGCCAATTAGCATACAGATCGGGAGGGTGCGCGGATCCTCCGCGGCCATAGATATATATGTGTTTTTACTTTTGATTTTCTCAGCAACTACTGAACGGATTTACACCATTTAACAAAAAGGGTTCTTTCTGAACCAAGAACTACCTCTTTGCCAAATTTGGTGTAATTCCGTTCAGCAGTTCGGGCTGTAGCCGTGTCTAAAGTTTCCTATGGAAAATTGCATGGGGAAAACACGTTTTGGGACCCCCCTTTTTTCTCGGCCCCCGCTTGCCGAATCACCCCGAAACTTTCAGGATAGGAGCGGACCGGAGCGCCCCACGAGTTTTGAAAATGTCGCGAAGATTCGTCAACCGGCGCCAGAGGTATTGGAAATAGAATGTTGTGAATTTCCTTTGGAAAATAGGTCCTAACTATAACTATCTACTGGCGACCGCCAGTAGATAATATATATATATATATATATATATATATATATATATATATATATATATATATATATATATATATATATCTCTATATATATATATATATATATATATATATATAGATATATATATATATATATATATGCAGAAGAGGATCCCCACTCGAGTACGGTGAGAACAGACGAGCCACTCCGGGTGTAAGGATGCAAATCTTGATTTTAATGGCACAAAAGATGCGTTTCGACCTCTCTCGGGGTCTTGGTCACATGGATATATGTGATATATGTGGATATATATATATATATTACATTTCTTTAAAAATATATGTGGATATATATATACATTACATTTCTTTAAAAATGGCCTGCTTCTACTGTCATCCTCCTAAATATATATTTGCAAAGCAGACCAGAAACTTTGGTTGCATTTAAAAATAATATGCCTAAAATAAATAATATGCTCTTTACCATGAATGTCTGACCTGCCCAGCCTTAACCCACACACTCTGGACGTTGGTAGCAATTAAATTGAAAAATAATCTTTTTGTAGGTTTTCTCTCTGCTTACCTCTTCTACCTCAACCCTCTTTTTTAACAGTTCTCTCTATCTCTACTTCCCTATGTACCTTCATCTTCTTTCTCTCTATCTCACCTCATTTCCCCAGTATTATTCACTCAACTTCATTTTATGTTATGTATATTTTTGAAGCGCACTATCACCTGGGGTGGCGTCTTGGCATAGAAGCAGGTGCAAGTCTAGCCTAGCCTAGGGCTGGCGGGTGTGTCTAGTCAAACAGCTATGTCTTAAGCTTCTTGAGGAACTCAAGAATTGAAGAAGCAGCTCTGATGTGTAGCGGCAGCTTGTTTGAGGCTCGTTTGTGTATTGGGAGCAAGTGGAGTTGTTTAAGGTGCTGTGTTATGTGTGTGCAATGTGGTAGGTTGAGTGTGGATCTGGATCTGGATGTGGATTTCTGAATGGCTTGAAGTTGTTTACTGAACCTGGTTTAGAGAGCATTCCCATAGCCCAGCTTGCTTGTGATGAGGACTTCTGTGATGTTTTTTTTGGGTGCTTGTAGAGAGCCATCTGAAGATTTTTCTAAGCATCTTCAGGGTGTGGAAGCAGGAGGCTGTGGCTGCACTGACAGAGGCGGTCATACCAAGCTGGCTATCAATGAAAATCCTGAGATTCTTGGCCTGGGTGGTTGGAGGGAGGTGTGGGTCAGAGTCAGCGGGCCACCAGAAGGAGTCCAACGGAAAAGGGTTCTTCCTGAAAATCATGGCTTCTGTCTTGTCGGTGTTGAGTTTCAGACAGTTAGGGCCAGATGTATCAAGCCAATTTGAATTTGCAAACTGCATGATTCACAGAATCGGTCTGTTTGTTTATGCAGAAAGGCATTTTGGTATGCATTAATCCCCAGTTGCGATTCAGTATCACATTGCTGAATCGCAATTTGGGATTGCGAATACATATCGATTCAGTACTTGGAAGGGGCATCTTTAGGGAGTCCTTTCCAAAAAACAAATTGGAATGGTATGTATTAATATTTTGCAACCGAATTCTGGTCGCAAAACAATAATAGTTTACCACCAAATCAGAGTTGGTCGTAACCCATTCACAAATGGGAAGAGTCCCCATTGGGCCCCTTTCCCTTTGAGAATGATTAAAATAATGTTTTTTAAGAGCAGGCAGTTGTCCCATGGACCATTACTCTTAAAAATGAAACTCAAAAGTTTCATTTTATTTTTTTAAACATATCCCGTTTTCCTTTAAGGAAAAGGGTTGGACTTAAGAAAACCAAGATTCTTCTGACACAAGCAGGCTACCATCCTTGTGATGGCGGCGATTCCTAATGGATCACAGATTACGACTTAATTTATTAATATTCATGAGGTAGGTCAATTTATGACCTACTAGGAATCGCTATTTGGAAATTTAAAGTTTCATACATTAGAAATACCAATTTCGTAATTGTGATTCGGAGATCATCGCAATTTGGAAATCTGTATTCCTAATGTTGATACATCTGGCCCTTGGTCTTCATCGATTCAGCCACTTCAGCAACTTTTTGGGGGTCTTGTCTAAGAGGGAGAGTACAAACTGAGTTTTGTCAGCGTAGGATAGGACATCAATGTTGTGGGTGTAGTTGATGAATGCGAACAGGAACATTTATGCATTGAAGACAGTCAGTCTCAGTGATGATCCTTGTAGTCCTCCACAGATGAGTTTGTGTGCGTCTGAGTAGTGGGCCACGCAGACTGACTGCCCTTCCAGTCAGGAAGGAGCATATCCAATGGACAGTGGGTCCTTGGATTCCAATCTCATGCAGGCATTGGAGAGGATGGAGTGGGATACCATGTCGAATGCCACGGAGAGGTCCAGGTGGATGATGGCAGCCATTTCTTCCTTGTCCAGGGTCATATGATTGGCGTCTGTAGAAGTGAGGAGGGCTGTTTCTGTGCTGTGGTTTGGTCCGAAGCCGGATTGTGTGACGTTGAGGAGTTGGTAGTCATTGCGATGGTTGGTAAGGCATTTGTTGATAAGTTTCTCTAATTCTCTGGCAGGGTACAGTAGCAGGAAGATGGGTCATTAATTGGACAGTGTTGCTGGATCCAGGGAAGGCTTTTGAGTAGGGGGGAGAACTGTGGCCTGTATCCATGTGTTTAGGAAGGTAGCTGATGTGATGGCGGTGTTCAGGATTGGGGTGAGCGCTGTGCTGATAGGTTGAAGTCCTTTGGTGAAGGTGTGGTCGGGGCAAGGGTCCGGTGTGGCCCCAAAGTGGATGAACTGCATTGTGGTGGCAGTTTCTTCAGTGATGATGGTGGCCATGTGGTCATAGTTGTTAACTTCAATGAGATGGAGAGTCATGTTGCGAGGTCTGTTGGGTACGGTTGGGGTTCGAAGTTAACGATATGGTAGTTATTTTGCTGCAGAAGAATTGTGAGAGCTTGTTGTAGAGGACCTCTGAGGGGATAATGCTGTTTGTGGTGGCTGCTGGGGAGGGGAAATCTTTCACAATTGCAAAGATCTCTTTGCTGTTGATGGTGCTCGCGTCAATGGGGTCTGCAAGCGAGGAGCATTTGGTGGCCAGGATCTGCTGGTGATAGCCTCTAAGGGCGGATTTGAATGTGCTCTTGTCTACGTTGTCTTGGCCTATTCTCTATCTGCGCTCCAGTTGTTTGCAATGGCTCTTCGTCATCTTAAGTTCATTCGTGAACTTGCTGGATGTGGTCTGGATCTGGTGGATTTTTGGGTTTGAAGAGAGTCAAGGTGTCAGCACAGGTGGTGATCCAGTTGTTGAAGTTTGTGATGGAGTCAAGTAGGCTGATACTGTGTTCGGGAGTGTGTTCCATGAGTTCAGTAGTCCAGTCTTCCTCTGGGATGTTGTTCCAGTCTTGTCAGGTTGGCCTGGAGGTGGGAGTTCTGTGTTGGTGCAGGAAGTGAATGGTGCATTTGATGGCGGCTTGATCAGTCTGGGTGATCGGTGAGGGTATGTCAACTAAGATGTGGTCGAAAGTGGTGAAAATCGGGCCCAAGAGGTGTCCAGCAGAGTGTGTTGGTCCTTTCACGTGCTGGATGAGCCAGAGGTTTCTCAGGTCTTCGGATAGTACAGTCATGTTTGGGTCAGTGTGGTCTTCAAGGTGTAACTTCAGGTCTCTGAGGAGGATGAAGGTATTTAAGTCGAGGTTGAGGGGTGAGACGAATTCTGTGATGGTGTTAGCGAAGTTGGGGCATTGTCCTGGTGGGCTGCACATGAGGGTAAAAAAAAAAAATGTAAGTAAGTCCGTTTTTATATAGCGCAGCTACTCACCCTTACGGGTCTCAAGGAGCTGGGGGCCGGAGTGGAAATTAAGTGAGCTATTGCCCAGAGTCACATGGTGCTGAGCTGAGCTGCCGCCGGAGCCGGGGATCGAACCGTGAACCCTGTGCTCCGAAGTCAGCTGCCCTGGCCGCTGCACCACACCTCTCCACTACTCAGGGTGATGTTGGCTGTAATGAGGAACTTAAAACACAGGTGTTCCATGTTACAGGGGTTGTGTCTATGGAGGTGGTGCAGCTGATAGCGTCTTTGAAGACAATGGCTATTCCACTGTCGGGCTTGTGTTGTCTGTCCTGCCTGGTGGTCATGTAGCCAGGAGGAATGACTGGGGGATGTTGGGTCATGATGTGGGTTTTATCCAGGTCTCTGTGAAGAACAGTAGATATGGAGCGTGGCTATGCAGTAGGTCCCAGACCTCCATGGCATGTTTGGTCAGAGAGTGGGTTTTTAGGAGCATGCATGCAAGTGCGGAGTATGGTGTGGCTGTAGTGGTGAGTGTGAGAGTGTGACAGAAGTGGTGTGTAGTGGGTGTTGGAGAGTGTATGAGAATTGGCAGGTGGTGCAGGGGAACGCCATTTCGGTGTTGTGTGGTGTGGAGCGACAGCAGTGTAGCCAGCAGAGGCCGGGGTTCAGAGTGTAGAGGGTCACGGCGGAGTAGCAATGGGTGGCAGTGGGGACCATGGTTTGTGGCACAAGGCGCGGACAGGCACATAGAGGCTTGCCTTTGGTGTTCCAGCTGCGCCATTAAGTAGGTCCTGGGAGGGGGCAAGGAGAGCAGGGGCCGATGCTTATCTCTCTTTAACTCTCTCTCCTTACCTTGCCCTTTACTCTACCACTCTCTGTGGCTACATCTACATCTATCACTCTCAATCCCCTCTCTCTACCTCATCTTTCTGTACCTCTTTCCACTGCTACATCTACTTCACTTCTCACACAACCTCATCTCTTTCTTTTTTTTGTATTGTCTTTGTTCATTTTCCAAATAAAAATAAACAGTTCAACTTTGATATACTGCTGCAATAACATCTACACAATAGCTTGAAGACAGAATTAACATGATATAAAAAAATAATGAAATGGAAGACGTGGATCAGTTGGATCAATGAATTATATTGTGAAGGGGTGTAGAAGAAAAAGACAAAAATGAGGCTATGGCGAAAGAGAAGAGGGAGTGGATGTTAAGGGGTAGTGTTAGGGTCCAGGGTGCGCAGGTACTCATGCAGTGGTTGCCGGATGTCTCTTTGGTGGGATGAGGGGGGCTGCAGAAGGGCGTAGTCCTCACTAACATTATTGCAGTATGACATGCTTTTAAGTCAATTAGAGGTGGAGGGGCTTTATTGCTGCCCCAGTGAAGTGCTATCTCCTGCTTGGCTAAAAGGAAAGCCATGGAGACAAAGCGGCGCAGAGAACGTGGTATATCTCTGGTGTGTCCTAAAAGGGCAAGGAGGGGATCAGGGGAAATTGCCATGTCGGTCATGGACGTGACTAGCGTAAAAACAGAGGCCCAGTATGCATGTATCACTGGGAAGGTCCACGTTAGATGTGCGAAACCCGCACCTGAGGCATTGCATTTAGTACACACGTCAGGCCTAGTAGGGTCAAATTTGGCGATGTCGGAGGGAGAGAGATAGATATGATGAATGAATTTAAAATGCAACAGTTTGTGCCTATGGTTGGTTGAGATGCTTTGAATTTGTGAGCAGCAGTACGACCATATCTTATTCATAAGAATGATTCCCAGTTCTTTCGCTCATATCTCCTGCACCCTAATGGTGGTGTCAGGTTTAAGGGTAATGCACATACGGTACAGTCATGAGACCAAGCAGCCACCATCAGCATCCAAAACCAAAAGTGTCAAGGGGGTGAATTTGTCAGAGGGTAGTAGATAGGAGGGGAGCATGGACCATAATGAATTTGTGGAGTCTCCAAATGATAAAGTGATCAAGGAAGGGTAGGTTATGCGAGGGGGGATCCACGGTTGGTTGTACAACATGGCCGTCGGGAAATAAGTCTACCAAAATGAGGGATCACTGACAAAATATCAATGTAAAAAATATCGATGACAACATATAGAATGCAAAAATATCGACTCCCTATACTTAAACAGGTAAGTACAAAAAATATCGAAGTAAAAAATATAGATGTACAAAATAACGATTTAAAAATATATAACATAAAATAAAATATATTAAATATTAATATTATTTTTAACAAGATAAATTAAATGTAATATACATTTTAACTAAATATAACAAATAAACTTAATTTAAAAAATATATAAATACACAAACATAATAATTTACACATATACATATATTTACTTAAAAATAATTTATTAACTTATCTTTATTTAATTTTTAAACTTTTAAATTACATAAAAATACAATATATACATATATCAGTAATTGAAAATTAAAAAATAACCATTTTATAATTAATTCAAACATTTACCTATTTAAAAAAATTTAAACGTACATTTCGCAATACAATAAATACAACAGTAGGGAAAATGTTGGATAGCGGAATAATTGAATTTACTATTCCAACTCCAGTCAGTGCAACAGCAGGGAAATTGTTGGATAGCGGGAGAGTAAAAATTACTATTCCCACTCCAGTGAGTGCAATAGTAGGGAAAGTTTTGGATAGCGGAGGGGTAAAAATGACTATTCTCACTCCAGTGAATGCAACAGTAGGGAAAGTGTTGGATAGCGGAGGGGTAAAAATGACTATTCCCACTCCAATAAGTGCAACAGTAGGGAAGGTTTTGGATAGCGGAGGGGTAACAATTACTATTCCCACTTCAGTGAGTGCAACAGTAGGGAAAGTGCTGGATAGCAGAGGAGTAAAAATTACTATTCCCACTCCAATAAGTGCAACAGTAGGGAAGGTTTTGGATAGCGGAGGGGTAAAAATTACTATTCCCACTCCAGTGAGTGCAACAGTAGGGAAAGTGCTGGATAGCGGAGGGGTAAAAATTACTATTCCCACTCCAATATGTGCAACAGTAGGGAAAGTGCTGGATGGCGGAGGGGTAAAAATTCCTATTCCTACTCCAGTGAGTGCAACAGTTGGAAAGTGCTGGATAGCTGAGGGGTAAAAATTCCTATTCCCACTCCAATAAGTGCAATAGTAGGGAAAGTGCAGGATGGTGGAGGGGTAAAAATTACTATTCCCACTCCAATGAGTGCAACAGTAGGGAAACTGTTGGATAGCGGAGGAGTAAAAATCACTATTCCCACTCCAATGAGTGCAACAGTAGGGAAAGTGCTGGATTGCGGAGTGGTAAAAATTACTATTCCCACTGCAATAAGTGCAACTGTAGGAAAAGTGCTGGATGGTGGAGGGGTAAAAATTACTATTCCCACTCCAGTGAGTGCAACAGTAAGGAAAGTGTTGGATAGCAGAGAAACAAAAATTAATAACATTAAAACAATTGAAAAAATGAAAATAATCTTAGAAGTAAATAAACAATCATTAAAAAATATCAGATTAAATATATTAAACATTAACATTAAATATATTAATTACATATAACAAAGTTACAACTATTATCTAAAATAAATTAATAAATACATTTATAAACAATATTTATTTAAAAGAAGCAAATATTAACAAACCAAAAAAATATTTAAAACATAAATTTATTTATTTTATTTACTACCCTATAACACCACACCAATAAAAAAAAACTTCAACATTTTTATTTACATTTATTTCCATAATTAACATAATTAATAATGATTTTAAGAATTATTATTATTAATCAAAAAAATAATAAACATTAATTGAATACGCATTCTTTAACACTATAATATGCACAACACACACCTAAAATGAATTACACAATTACCATAATTAATTGCTAATTAATTAATTTTAATTAATTAACTAATTATTAATTAATCAATTAAAAATAAATTACTTTCCACCCTTCCTACCATGTACACCTATAAACACCACAACACACACCTAAAATTAATTACACAATTACCATCATTAATTACTAATTAATTAATTCAAATTAATTAACAACTAATTATTAATTCATCAATTAAAAATAAATTACTTCCCACCATTTTCACCTATAAACACCACAACACACACCTAAAATAATTACACAATTAACATAATTAATTGCCAATTAATTAACTAAAATTAATTAACAACTAATTATAAATTCATCAATTAAAAATGAATTACTTCTCACCCTTCCCACCATTTTCACCTATAAACACCACAACACACACCTAAAATAATTACACAATTAACATGATTATTTGCCAATTAATTAACAACTAATTATTAATTCATCAATTAAAAACTAAGGGGTCCATTATAATGGCGGGCGGACTTTGTCCGCCCGCCATCGCCCCGGGAAATGGGACCGCCCGCTAAGGATGCCCAGACGTGGGTCCCTTGCTCACTTTGCCACTGGATTCAAGCAAGCCTGGCTGATGACGGCTGAAATGCCAGAAACCGGTCCTAGGATGCTTGTTTCCGGTCCAGGGAAGATATGGCTTGGCAGTTCGGGCTGGACTGTTCCCATGAGGCCCAGGGTCAGACTGATTTGCATATGGCCATGTCTGAACTGGGGTGGTGGAGTGAGCTAAAGAATGATGATGGATTAAACCCAGATCAGTTGACTGGGGGTGAGTGTTTGATTGGCTCAAGCATTCCGTCCATCATCCCCTTTTGTATCGCTTTGGTCGCCCTAAGTTGGCGGGGTATGCCCAGACGTGGGTCCCTTGCTCACTTTGCCACTGGATTCAAGCAAGCCTGGCTGATGACGGCTGAAATGCCAGAAACCGGTCCTAGGATGCTTGTTTCCGGTCCAGGGAAGACATGGCTTGGCAGTTCGGGCTGGACTGTTCCCATGAGGCACAGGGTCAGACTGATTTGCATATGGCCATGTCTGAACTGGGGTGGTGGAGTGAGCTAAAGAATGATGATGGATTAAACCCAGATCAGTTGACTGGGGGTGAGTGTTTGATTGGCTCAAGCATTCCGTCCATCATCCCCTTTTGTATCGCTTTGGTCGCCCTAAGTTGGCGGGGGTATGCCCAGACGTGGGTCCCTTGCTCACTTTGCCACTGGATTCAAGCAAGCCTGGCTGATGACGGCTGAAATGCCAGAAACCGGTCCTAGGATGCTTGTTTCCGGTCCAGGGAAGACATGGCTTGGCAGTTCGGGCTGGACTGTTCCCATGAGGCACAGGGTCAGACTGATTTGCATATGGCCATGTCTGAACTGGGGTGGTGGAGTGAGCTAAAGAATGATGATGGATTAAACCCAGATCAGTTGACTGGGGGTGAGTGTTTGATTGGCTCAAGCATTCCGTCCATCATCCCCTTTTGTATCGCTTTGGTCGCCCTAAGTTGGCGGGGGTATGCCCAGACGTGGGTCCCTTGCTCACTTTGCCACTGGATTCAAGCAAGCCTGGCTGATGACGGCTGAAATGCCAGAAACCGGTCCTAGGATGCTTGTTTCCGGTCCAGGGAAGACATGGCTTGGCAGTTCGGGCTGGACTGTTCCCATGAGGCACAGGGTCAGACTGATTTGCATATGGCCATGTCTGAACTGGGGTGGTGGAGTGAGCTAAAGAATGATGATGGATTAAACCCAGATCAGTTGACTGGGGGTGAGTGTTTGATTGGCTCAAGCATTCCGTCCATCATCCCCTTTTGTATCCCATCATAATATGGATGGCGGTGTCTAGCAGACACCGCCACCATATCAGGCCCCTTTTCCGCCCGGTCACCTGTGTGTCTTTCCATCCGCCGGGGTCCCCCCCGCCATTCTAATATGGCGGGGGGAAATGGCATGCGGGCGGGGGAGAATGTCGGGCGGATCGCCACCGCCATGCGGGCGGTGGCGATCCGCCCGACATGCTAATGACCCCCAGAATTACTTCCCACCATTTTCACCTATAAACAACACAACACACACCTCACCTAAAATTAATTACACAATTAACATAATTAATTGCCAATTAATTAATTAAAATTAATTAACAAATAATTATTAAATAATTAATAAAAAATTAATTTACACATTTAACACTATTATATCTCTATTCAACAAATATTAATAAATAAAAATTATTCAATAAATTTACTATAATTAAATTACTTCCCACCCTATTCTCCTATAAACCCACAACCCGCTACGGTACTAAAAACGCAAAATTTAAATTAAAAAAATATAATAACTACTAAAAATAATCAATAGATATTATATAATTAAATTACTTTCCACCCTATTCCCCTATAAACCCACAACCCGCTACGGAACTAAAAACGCAAAATTCAAACCAAAAAAATGTAATAACTACTAACATTTTAACACATATAATAAAAATACAAACAATTCTTATACAAAAAATACATGCATCACACATATATAAAATATATACTAAAATACATAACATTAATACAAAATTGATATTTTTAACATCTATATTTTTGCTAACGATATTAAACACTTCGATATTTTTTACATCGATATTACTTACCCAAAATCGGTATTCTTGACCACAATATTTTTTCTGTCGATATTCTTGACCCACGATATTTTTACCACAATATTTGTGCAATTCGATATTTCTTACTCGATATTCTTTCTCTGCACCCAAAATGAGAAGGTTGTGACGGCGAAGAACACGCTGCACCACTTTTTTCCGTGTAAGCAGGAGTCAAGGGTTGCCAAGGATCGGGAGGGCAGGGGAGTATAGCCCCCCCCCCCCAGTGTCTGCCGCAGCCTGTGCCACACTCAACAAGTCGTGGACACAGTTTGGATGTCGTTGGTGTCCAGTGGGATTCTTCTTGGCAATATGAGAGTGTGTGGGGTGTCACCTAGCTGATCTTGTTCCAGTCCCAGATATGGAATGCATGCATCCGGGTGATACCAGCGATGACAATATGGGCATTGAGAGACAAGATAATAGAAATAGAGGCCTGGGACCCCAAGTCCTGCACGCTCATAAGGGAGAATGACAGTATTCCAACAGACACTTGGGCAGCCCACAGCCCGCACAAGGCGCAATAGGAGACTGCACAGAAATCCGAAAAAAGTCTGGGGCAGTGGGATTGGAATGTTCAAGAATAGATATAGAAACGGACGCAGTATGATCATTTTAGTGATGGCCACGCGTCTTGCCAAAGAGAGGGGGAGTTTAATCCAGCGGTCGACTTGAGTAGTGAGATCCGCCACTTCTGGGCCATAGTTAAGTTGCAGTATTTGATCCTTGTTTCTATGTAGCCATATGCCTAAGTATTTAGTGCCATCTGTTGCCCAGGTGAAGGGGTAGTCAGCGGGAGCAGGCTGCGCAGCGTCATTCAATGGGAACAGTTCCAATTTAGCTCAATTAATTCGGAGCCCGGAAAGATTGCCAAATTGGACAGTTTCCTGCATCAGAGGGGATAGGTTCACTGATGGGTGACGGATAAAAAATAAAATGTCATCTGCGTACAACAAGAGCAAAAGCGGGCCATAGGTGAGCTGGAGGACACGATGCCGATGGCGATCCAACCTGTAGAAGGCCAATGGGTCCATAGCGATAATGAAGAGAAGGGGAGACAGTGGGCAACCCTACCTGTTCCGTCTCATAATGGGAAATGTTTCAGAGAGCGAACCATTGACATGGATACGGGCTACAGGGTGGGATACAGGAGCATGATTAAGGAGATGAAAGTAGTAGGGATTCCTAGTTTGCTAACAACTGCTTTGAGGAAGGGCCATTCAAGGGAGACAAATGCTTTCTCAGCATACAAGAGGGCTACGACTGCGGGGGAGGATGGAGATATATTATTAAGGACAGCACAGATGGTGCGAAAATTGAGTGAAGTGGATCGATGAGGGATGAAGCTGGATTGCACTGGGGAGATGATCTGGTCCATTAAAAGAGATAGTCTGGTGGCAAGAACCTTGGTTAAACTTTTGTTGTCGAGGTTCAGGAGGGATAGAGGGTGATAGGAGGAACATAAATGAGGGTCCTTTCACCAGTCTTAGCAGGAGGACAAGGACGGCCTCGCGTAATGATGGAGGCAGGGCGCCAGTGGCTAGGGACGCATTGTATAGCGCCAAAAGGTGAGGAGCTAATAGATCTTAAAGGCTTTATAGAAGGCTCCAGGGAGGCCATCCAAACCAGGTGCCCTAGTGCCATCGAGGGCATTGATAGCTTGTATAATTTCCTCAATGGTAATGGGCTTGGCAAGGAATTGACGCTGGCCATCCGCAAGCTAGACCATCGCCATCTCCGCGAGGAATGCAGAGATTTGAGAGGGGACATCAGGTACTCGTGAAGTATAAAGGTGTTGATAGTACTATTGGAATTCGGCCAGAACTCCCTCTCTGCTCAGTATATACAGCCCCGAGTCCGATCGCAACTCTGTGATGTAATTGTGTAGGTGATTAGGTCGCAGAAGTCGTGCAAGGGTGCGACCTGGGCGCTTCCCCTCTACATATCGTCGGGCCCTACCTAGCATGTTTTCAATGTATGCAATCTCTCTATCAGCTAGATCGCAAAATTCCGTCAGCAATACTGATCACCGATGAAGATAAGATTCTCCACCCGTGGCAGTGGCCTCATCCATATCTCACTGGAGTGCCTCGATACGATGTAGTTGGACGCAAATGTCACAAAGGATTCCAGCATATTTGGAGATACACACTCCGCATATGAAGATCTTGAAGGCATTCCAAAGGAAGGCCTGCGTCGTCACCCACACCGGATCATAAGGCATCCAGCGAATCCCAAAAATACGGCCCAAAGAAACAAGACAAACCCAATAACAAGAGTGTGGTGCTCAACGGGGAGTGAGGCGACAACACGACGGATGATGGCCCACGAAGAAACTATATCATGCAATGTTAATAGTTAATCATCCGCAATTGTATAAAAACAGTACACACTGAAATAATAGTACATGTATAGGTAGCGATACTGCCGAGGACATGGCAAAAAAGGTCACAGATGAACACTGCACAAGCAAACAGATAGAGTGGTCATCTCCGCCCGGGCTGATCCGGTGTGGTTGATCGTGAAGGGGTGGAGGAACTGGAGTGCTCTGATACAGTCTGCAGGGGAGGGGGGTCCTAGACCGCAAGGTTTTGCAGAGCACCGATATGTCAGAGGGGGTGTCAAAAACACAGGATTTTCCATCATGTTCCACAAGCAAACGAGCTTGATACAGCATTGCGTACTGGTTGCCCTGCTTCCGGAGTGTTCTTGACATCATAAAATTTACGACGAGCCTCCTGCACCATAGGAGTGAAGTCTGGATAGAGGGTGATGTTAGCGCCTTGATATTGGAGTGGGCACTTCTAGGCGAAGGGCAGCATCCCTGTCCTTGTAGTTGAGGAGATGTCCTATAAGGAAGCAGGGTGGGGTTCACACAGGGGGCGTGGGCCAAGGAAGCGATGCGCCTGCTCCACAGCAAAGGTATGCGAGAAGCTGGAGCGATCGAAAAGATCAATGAGAAGTTACTCCACCGATGTATCATGCCTCCCCATGTTGGTGGTTTTAGCAATGCCGGAAATGCGGATATTATTTCTCCAGGACCTGATTTCCAAGTCCTTATTCTTGAGTGCCACCTGCTTCAGGATACGTTCCATCTTATCCAGACGTTTCTGAGCGGTTGCGGCACCATCCTCCAGCCCCGATATCTGCTCCTCAGCGCCATCTATCCTCATCCCCTGGCGGTCCAGGCTCTCCCCCAGTTTGTCAATAAGGCCAGCGAGGGTGTCAAAACATGCATCCATGGCACGGAAACCCCCCTTGAGCTCTGACATAACTGTCATATCATTAGTGGTGACATTGTCCGGGTCGCGGTCAACAGTGTCATGTGTGTTTGAGTGAGAGCCATGACCCCTATCAGGTCTTACTTGTTCGAAAGTGAGCTTACGCTGTTTAGGATCGGTGTACCCATTGGTATATGATGTTGGGCCTGATACAGCATGGGAAGCGGCGCCACGCCGCAGTGAGGAAGAAAGCGCGGGGGTAGTGTGCACAATCAATCACCTAGTGAGGCAGGCACAGCAGCAGTGGGCACTATCCAACAGCAAACAGGACGGGACTAGGGGTGTCCAGAGGCAAATTGTACTATTTCCACAACTTCACCTGCACTAGGACCAGAACAGCATCAGTTAGGAGTGTTTGCACAGAGTCATGGAGGGCCAGCAGACGATAGAGTGTGCGACCAAAGCAAACGGTGAGCTCAAGAACGATAAATTCTGCAGGCCAGGATTGTGGCCATCAGTGCAGGCACAATACACAGCTGCAGGCCCGCAGGAAGAGTGGCAGCCCAGGGCGGCCCCCCAGGGTCATGTGTGCATTTGTCTGTGCCAGCAGCAGGAGGGGGTGGGGCCGATGCCGGGCCAAGCGGGGAAATCACGGTGCTCGCCAGTCACCAAGGTGGCCACCGCATCAGTCGACCACCATCTCCACAGCGCAGAGGGGGGCCACAGACACCACCTCCATGGCCCAAGCAGACAGAGCAGGCCCAGTGGCTCCCAGCCAGGCAGCCCCACATCAGCACTGCTGCAGCGCCGGAGGCAAGGCCACTCCCAGGGAGGGAGGAGGAGTGCTGCGGCCGGCACCTGTAGAGGGGCCATCCGGCCTGCACACAGCATTGTTTCAATTACACACCCCTCGTGACCGGGCGCAGCCCCAGGGGATAAATAAAAGGGCCCCAGGTCGCACGTGACCTTGGGGCTGAGACTGCACATTAGGTCTCGTGTGTCGTCTGTCCCGTGCTCCCCGTAGTGCGCCACTTACCAGATCCCCGCGCTACACTGGCGACGAGGGTGAACGGGCCCGTGCGTCTGTCTCCCCGACTCAACGACGCTAAGCCTGTTGCAGGCGTGGCTGCCCCCGCTCCTCTCGCCCCTGCTGTGAAGACCGGTCTGCGGCGCACGTTGAGCGGAGGCCCGGCTGTTCGCACCACAGCGTCACAGCGGAGGCGTTCCTGCGGCCCCCCCCAGGTCGGCCGAGAACAGCACGTGCACCCGCGAGTGCTCCCGTGCCTGTGTCTGCTGTGTCCACGCGGTGCCTGAAGAGGCCGTGTGCTGAAGGATGGGCTGCCTGGGCCAAAGGTGCCCCTGAAGGAAGAAGCGGGGCCTCTGCTGCGCTTGAGGACCCCTGTACTCGGGCGGAAAGCACGCAGGCAGGAGGATTGTGCAGACAAGGAGTGAAAGGAGTAATCGAGCACTGGCAAAGGCAACTGAAAAACAAACTGAGGCACAGCACTCGAGCCCAGCAGACACGAGGAGGGAGGACACCTGCTCCTCAGCACTACCTGCATTAAAGGTCAGTCCAGTCTCAGCAGAGGCCAGCGCGCAACGCAGGTCCCCAAGGATTGGGGTGCAGTGAGAGAGAGAAGGGGAACAATCGAAGGCCACACCAGCCCCAGGGGGAGAAGCGCCACTGCGGTCCAGGAAGGCGTAAGGCTTGCGAGTCATGGGGGACCCTCCAGCGCAACAACAGGCCCCTGCGCCAATGGCACCTCATTCCCATGCGTCAGTGACGCCGTTACCACCGTTCAGCCAGTTAGCTGACCCTGCCTCGGCCGCGCAGAGATGGAAGCGATGGGTAGGGCGGCTCAACCATTACTTCACGGGAACCCGAGAGACAGACGGGACGGTGAAGCGATCCCTATTGATGCACTTTGGAGGGGATGAACTTTAGGAACTATTCAAGTCACTGCCCAACACAGGAGCCGCCCATGAATATGATGCCGCAATCGCAGCCCTCGACAGGTACTTCGATCCCCAGATGAACCCGGACTACGAGCGGTTCAAGCTGCAGCAAGCCCACCAGACAGAGGCAGAAACAGTAGATATGTTCTACGCCAGGCCCAGGAAGCTCGTGAGCTCATGCACCACCGTTGACCAGAACGAAGAGATCAGGGCGCAGATCATCCAGGGGTGTAAGTCCATTACCCTGCGGCGCCTGATACTGCGACAACCAGGGATAACACTCGAGGAGATTCTAGTCCTTGCACGGTCACATGAACTGTCAGACCAAAGGGCCGATGAGATGGAGGCGGTAAGAGTGAGGAACATTCCCGCCGCGGCAAGCCAGAAGATAGTGCAAGTCAAAGAAGAGACCGCAGACGCAATACAGAGGCGCCCAGCCCAGGCCAGAGGCGAGGAACTGGATATCGGCCCAACCGCAAGTGCAGACAGTGTGGTTATGACCACCGGGATCAGGATAAGTGTCGGGCAAGAGGGCAAACGTGCTCGAAGTGTGGAAAAACCAATCACTTTGCCAGCGTCTGCAGAAGTGGGACAGTGCACGCACGAGGAGGTGCGCCCCGAGGACGCTCGGCGACCATACGGAACCTATCATTAGAGACCAAGAGAACACGGCGACACCGCCCGAGAGAGGGTCGACAGCGTACTATGAAGATGACGACGATTCCTTCGTCATTTCATTTGCAGGGAGGCCAGGGCGGAGAAGGCGCCCACCCCCGATGTGCCACATCACAGTGAATGGCACGGCGGTTCAAGCCCTCATAGACACCGGATGGTCCGTCAACGTGATGGATTCGGACCAGTATGAAAGGCTGTCACCCAAACCATGCCTGACACCGAGCATGGCCAAGATCTACACGTTTGGCGGCACGGAGCCCATACCGCTGAGGGGTATGATGGAGGTCGAGGTCCCGAGCGCAGAACACTCGGTGAAGACAAGGTTCCACGTGGCGGAGGGAAAGAAAGGGACACTACTAAGTTGCCACACGGCAGAAGACCTCGAGCTAGTGTTTTTCGCTAGGCAAGTGCATGAACATCACGCGGAGGACATAATGAGCGAGTTTCCCCAGCTCTTCAGAGGGCTAGGCAAGCTGAGAGACCGCCAAGTAAAGCTACATATTGACAAGACGGGCCCTGAGGCACCGACGCATTCCTTTCCACCTACGCCCGGCGGTGGAGAAAGAACTACAAGACCTGGAGGACATGGGCATCATAGAAAAGGTGTCCGGACCCACGCCGTGGGTATCCCAGTTGGTGATGGCGCCGAAGCCGAAACAACCTGGCGCCATTCGACTATGCGTCGCCATGAGGCTGCCTAATCAGGCGATCCGGAGGGAGAGACACGTGACCCCGACCATGGATGACATCGTGACGGATCTGAACGGGGCACAGTGGTTCTCGAAATTAGATCTGAACTCTGGGTATCACCAACTGGAGCTGGCGCCAGAAAGCAGGTATATTACTACATTCTCAACGCACGTCGGCCTCAGAAGATACACCCGGCTCAGCTTAGGCGTGTCCTCCGCTGCGGAAGTATTCCAAAATGCCATTAAAGAGACACTCTCAGGCCTCATGGGCGTGATCAATTTAAGCGACGACATCCTGATCTACTTGCAGAGTCTAGAAGAGCACCACGTCCGGCTCAGGGCGACCTTGCAGAGACTGGCGGAGTGCGGCCTCACGCTCCACCAGAAGAAATGTGCGTTCTACAGAAGCTCAATAGACTTCTTTGGGTACGTCTTCTCAAGGGACGGGATCCGAGTGGACCCTCACAAGGCTGATGCCCTCCGAAGTGCCCCAGAACCCCACGGAAATAAGGAGCTTTCTCGGGATGGCGACATACTGCGGGAGGTTCCTCCAGAACCTCGCGACCATAGCGGAACCCCTCCGGCAGCTCACGAAAAACGGCGTGCCCTGGGAGTGGACACCAAGGAAGAAACAGCATTCCAAAACATCAAGTCGGCCCTACTCGACCAGACGACCATGGCATACTTCCACCCCAAACAGAAGACGAAACTAGTGGTGGACGCCAGCCCGGTAGGGCTCGGAGCAGTCCTTCTCCAGGAAGACACCAAGGGAGCCTGCGCACCAGTGGCGTATGCCAGCAGGGCTCTGTCCCCGACGGAGACCAGGTATGCTCAGATAGAGCGGGAGGCCCTAGCAATACGGTGGGCGTGCCAACACTTCCACCTATACCTGTGTGGCCATCCCTTTCGCGTGGTGACAGAGCACAAACCCCTGCTGCCGCTGATCAGCGGATTGACACGATTGGCACCCCGAGGATCGAGAGGTGGGCAGTACAGCTGCAAGCGTACTCATTTCAACTGGTGTACAGGCCCAGGGCAGACAACCCCGCTGACTTCTTATCCCGCCACCCCGCGGAAACAGCAAGCGCGTCCCCGGGGGATGAAGACACCGATACGGAAGCGTTTGTGTGGATGGTAGAAGACAACGCCTGCCCCGTAGCCGTGACGAAAGAAGATATACGCCAGGCCACCGACGGCGATGACATGCTACAACGAGTCAAAGAGGCCTTAGATAGGGGGCGTGGCACAGGTTCCTGGATGGAGTATCGCTATTGACTGCGGAGGAACCGAACGCCCGCCTCCAACTCTGGAAAGTGAGGCACGAGCTCAGTGTCAGCGGATCTGGGTTGATCCTGCGAGGACAGCGAATCGTAGTGCCACAGTGCCTTCGCCAGCGAATGGTCACGCTCGCCCACCAGGGACATCAAGGCACTGCCAAGACGAAGGCCAGACTGAGGGCGAAAGTGTGGTTTCCCAATCTGGATGACATGGTCGACACCGAAGTACAACGGTGCCACCCCTGTACCATCACGGGAGGAGACCTGGCTCCAGCACCAGTGATCACGGAGGAACCGAGCCAGGTGCCCTGGATGAGGATAAGTGCGGACTTTGGGAGTTTTCCAGATGGGAGAGACACCCTAGTCGTCATTGACTCTTTCTCAAAATTTCCCGTGGTGGAGCTGATCCCGTCCACAGCATTCATACACGTGCACCCCGCCCTGGAAAGGATCTTCGCCACGTTCGGCCTGCCCGAGGAAATAAAATCAGACAACGGGCCCCCATTCCAAGGGCAGGACTTCCATGACTTCCTGGAGAAGAGGGCAATCAGGCACCGTCGCATCACCCCGCAATGGCCACAGGCGAATGGCGAAGTGGAGCGATTCATGAGGACCCTCAACAGGGCCCTCCGCATAGGCGTGGTTCAACACCAGGATCTCGAATCATGTCTACAACAATTCTTGCTCGCCTACAGGCAGACCCCGCACTCCACAACTGGATGCGCCCCAGCCTCGCTGCTAATGAAATGACCACCGAGGGACCTCATCCCCGCAGACCCGGACTGGGTGCCACCGGAACTGGACGTGGAGAGAGCGCAACAGAAACAGAGAACAACAAATGAGAAAGTGACAGCAAACCGGGGGTCCAAAGTCCCAGGGCTCACGGTGGGCACCAAGGTGGTTCTCAAGGATCGGCACCCAAGTTGGAAGTTTCGTACCCCGTACGAGCTTGACGTATGGACAGTCACTCGGGTGGACGGCACCATGATTACAGCCCAGAGAGGCCGACACACAGTGGTGAGGAACGTGTCATGGTTCAAACCAGCCCATGATGTCATCGTGTCTGAACGACCATCACCCGATGAAGGTGTCGACTTTGGTGATGTGCCTGAGTTCAGCGCCACCGGTGTCCAGGCCGGCCATCAGGCTGCCCCTGCCCGAGGTCCCGGAAGCACCAGTCTGGAGGACTCCGAGAGTGCGCCAGTGCCAGCAAGGTCAGAGGGACTGGTGGAGTCCCCACGGACAGTGCCCAGCAGGAGATGCCCCGAAGCCAACGATACGGGCTCCGACCCAATCCGGCGCCCAGCCAGAGACTGAGAGACTATGCCTGTTGAGCGAGAACTGTCTGGAGTCATGTTTCAGCTAGCGATATCTCCAGAAGGGTTTGTGTGATTTTTCTATGGTGCTTCTGTTCCTATCCTCTTATTTCAGTTTTCTCTCTTACCTATCTTTCATCCGAAGGAAAGGAGGGATGTAGAGGGGCCATCCGGCCTGCACACAACATTGTTTCAATTACACACCCCTCGTGACCGGGCGCGGCCCGAGGGGATAAATAAACGGGCCCCAGGTCGCACGTGACCTTGGGGCTGAGACTGCACATTAGGTCTTGTGTGTCGTCTGTCCCGCGCTCCCTGTAGTGCGCCACTTACCAGATCCCCGCGCTACAGCACCCACCGCTTCGCAGCCGACATCAGCTCAGGGTCCCATCAAGCGCGGTGGCAGCAAACCTCTGCAGCCAGGGATGGAGGTGCGCGGCACTGGCGAGACCGGGTGGTCTCAGTCTCACCCACGGCTCCTGTTGCGGCTGGCCTCCAAGGCGGTGCCAGGCCGCGTCAGTCCCCGGTGCAGTAGATAGTAGTCAGAGCTCCGTCACCACTCCCCAGCAGCAGCGCCAGTCCTCAGAGACTGCAGTGGGGCATATTTCAGTGCTAGGAGGCGATGATGGTGGTGATTATGTCGGGTTGAGAGCCGCCGCCGCCAGAGCCTCACAAGTTTGTAGCCATCTTGGTGGCAGTCATGACCACGCCCCTCTCACCTCATCTTTTTCTTTACCACATTCCTCTGTCTTTCCATGTCTCTACGCTATCTCTCTCTACCTCACTCTTAGCCCTTGCTCTACCTCACCACTACCCCTCACCTCTCTATCTCATTTGTCTCTCTACCTCACATGTCCATCAGTGCCCTACCTCTACCCCATTGCCCTCTCTTGTTCTCACTACCCAATCTCTCAGTTTACCTTCCCATTAGTTCACTACCTCACCTTTCCACCTCCCCTCTATCTGGTTCCACATCCGTGCCCTTTCATTCACCTCTCTAAATAGCTTACTCCTTTATGACTATCACTGTTTCTCTGCCTCTACCCCTTTTACTCTCTCATCAACTCCTCTGTCTTTCTATCTCTCACACGCAAACACATAAGTCTTGCTTGATATCCTTCGCAATTTCAACTCATTCCTCCACCTCAACTACCTCTCTCAAACTCTTTCTTTATAGATATCTCAACTTCACCATCTCTTCATCTTATAACTCCCCAGCTCTGTATAAACCGACTGCTCTATCTCTATTTCATGTATGTCTATCAACTTTCTCTTTTTGCTCTACACCATATTTCTTTCTACCTTCGCTCCTCTCTCTACCATTCTCTTTTCCTTACTACTCTCTTTACCTGGCCCATTTTTCTATTCCTCTTCTCATTTTGCCTTCTCTCTTCCTTACATCTCTTAGTTTTTTCTGTAGTCTCGATGCCTACCTCCACCTCTCGCTGCGTTTACCTCTTTTTAATTCACCCCTTTTTAGGTCTTGCCTGAGCCAGCGCATGCGCTGCTCTGGCGAGAGTTTTAGTAAGCGGGTTTTGGAAGTGCAAACAGCAGTTTGCTGGCGACAAGCTTGCGTTCACGCGAGCGTGCACGCGCGATCAGGCGCCATATGGCTTCCCTTGCCATCTGCTCGCGATTACTTTCACTTTCGCGGCCGTGTCAGTTTCACGGCCGCGCGGCCATTGCTTGTTAATCTGGTTACTGGCCAACCTTTCCCGCAACCTCCCTTGTTCTAATTGTTTTTAGGTACTGAGAATTCATTATCTGGAGAATCCATTAAATGCTTGGGCTAAGCTAGTGCATCTATCGTACACATGAGTAGATTAGCAATGAGATGAGGATAACATAAAGTTAGTAGTATTTAAGTCCAGCCGACTTCTGAATCATTAGCTGTAGTTGCCTGTGCCAGTACACTCTGATATTGCACATAATACAGCATTAAACACATTTGGAGGGCTCAGTAAGCAAGACCTGTCCCACATCTATAAGACAGTTTAACTTGCTCCCGGTGGCAGCTGGAGTGAAATAAAAAAAAAAAAAGAAAACTTGTTGCACCTAATGATTTTCAGAAAGCCATGCAGTTTTTTAAAATCCTCCTTAAAAGAAGTCTATTGCGCCAGGTCTGCTGCCCCTACAGCCTTAGATATGCCCCTAACATTTCTCGTTATTATGCAGCACCTAGAGAAACAGTTCATTCATTGGTGACATTATAATTGATTTGACTTTCATCACTCGTCTGTCATTGTAAACCATTGCTCCATTAATTCCATTGGATAATCACTAGCTTTTGCTCATGGCCGTAACTTCGGTCTAGTTAAGCATGTCCTGTCTGCATCACACTTTCGAAGCTGCTGGCACCAGAGTCGGTGCATACGTTTCTCATTTCATATCAGACCTCTGCGCATTTCTGAAGGGTTTACATAGATCTGCTGACGTTTGGCTTTTGGGAGCTGGTCTATTTACTTGTCCAGTTGTTTAACAAGGGATACTTTTTTATTGTGGGCAAAATGCAGGTATTTCCTTATTCTGTTGTAGTGCATAAGCTGTCGCCTTAGAACAAGAGTCTGGAAAAGAGCCGTGGCCTTGCTACAACAACATACTATGCATATTCCTAAAAGGTACTTAAGAGAAACGGACATTAAACGTTTGCATTTTACAGTTGCCTGTTTATTACAATGGTAAGGTAGATGATAATGGCTTCATTTCAAAGTAATTGCATATAAATTTGAAGTGCAGTCCCTGATCCTTTGTAGGTTTGTAGAGAAAGCAATCAATAACTTTAAACGCTGGACTTCTTTCTAACTTTCCTCCTTTTCCTAAAGGATTTTAAACTGAATTATGACCTGTTTCTTATCGATGGAGATATTTTTAGAACTGCTGAATTAATAATACATTTACATACAGAGGACAGTTAATTTATTTTCAGGGATTGCTCAACCTTCTTAAACCCCTTTAACCAATCCAACTTTCTGAAAATGAGCTGCCTTTATTAATTGAGATAAAATTTGGTTTAATGTTCGACCCTGTCCCTAAGCACACATCCTGTAGTTGTCATATTATTCTCTCCAGTACAGGTAAGTTGGCTGTAAATATATCATTAAGCACATCTGCTGAAGGATCAAAAGAAATGCTTGAGAATGGTATCTACTAATGTATTGACATCCAGTTTTGAACTCTTCACATTTTAGTGGGTGTAAAGATGTACACATTACAGATGAGTGTTGGGTTTGTAAATGCGATGTTTAAAACAAGCATTGGCATAGCCAGTAGGTCTCGCCTTTGGGACCTTAAAAGTATTTAGTTATGCAGCATAATATCCTTGGTGCAACAACATCAACTGTTGCATGGCTAAACACTTATACGGTCCCAAAGGCGAGACCTATTGGCTATGCCAATGCTTGTTCTACATTGCCTCTCTCTCTACCTCAACCCTTGGAGTACTGTTCTCTTCTGCATCTCTCTACATTTCTGTCTCCCTATCTATATCTTTCTCTTCCTCTCTGCTGCACTCTAAAACCATCCTCTTTCTACCCTGCTTCAACATTCCTTCTGACTAAATCACCTTTATCTATTTACTTCTCTTCCTACCTCACAGATCTTTCTACCTCATCTCCATCTCTACCTCCCTCTACTTCACAACTTCGCTATACTATTCTCTTTATGTCCCTGACACGTGAATGAGCCGAAAAGTGGCAATACCTCTAAAGCTGTTCCAAACAGGGGGTCCCAAACATATATTGCCCAGGACCCCACAAATCCTTAAGATGTCAAGAAAAAATATTCTTAGCACACAGTGTCGTATACAAATGATTTAGATGAAGGCTTCTACGTTTTCAGGTCTTCTCCCTTTGAAATTCCCTGCCATTGCCTCGTCGTCTTGAAAAAGAGCTCAGAGAATGACAGAAAACCATGAGAAAACCTCTCCTATACACTTCTGGTTTGGCACGTCTCTTAACAACCTACTAACTTTTTCAGGTTTCTTGGTGCTTTACACGAGATCGGGCTGACACCCAGTGGGTGGATATGGTAACTACCTTAATGCACAGTCTGTTTTTATGGCGCCATATTCCCAGCACCAAGTGAAAGCCAGTAACCGGAAACTGTGCATGTTCGTCTTTGCTTTTCACTCAACTAAAAAACCCTCTTTGCTACCTTCCCCTTGCTACCACTGCTCTCTAAGGCTAGAGCCTGCACTGGGGCACCACCTTTTAACTTGTCTAAAGCAGCTTTGACCGAGAAATGTTATACCTTGTTGTTTAACTGCTGTGTCTTGTTGCCTCAAGTAAAAAACATAAGTGATCTACAATGGATGGCCTTACTCGCCTAATGTGTAAACAAATATTCTGTAATACGGTATCGCAGACACCTGCTGAGCGTTGATTTTGTACCGAATGGTCTTGTAATGTTCGGCAGAACAACTGTAGATATGCCATACTGGCTTGTATTTCATTGACACTGTTCACTAAAAAAGATTTTGAGCAAAAAAAAAGCCCTCTTTGCAACGTCACTACGTTTCGTTTTTGAGGAAATTGTTGCAAAGTATTGTCTTCGGAAAAAGTGCTAATTGCTGTAAAACAAAACGTCATTTTGTCGACACATTTTTATTTTATGTAGCATTGAATCTGTAATCATGTCAGAGAAGTCAGGTGGATGCAGGCTTCTTATTTCGCTGCCAGAATACATAGCCTGTTTAGTCATCAACTGTAGGAAGCTGGCTCTGTATATACTATACCAAAGTAAGGTATAGTGTGCACAGAGTCCAGGGAGTCCCCAGAGGTACAGCAGAGGCTAAATTAGATAAGTACTAACAGCTCTCTTTGTGGTACTGTGGGCGAGCAGTTAGGCCTACTAGAAGGATGTGTTAAGCATCTATTGTATTCACTCAATCAAGGACTGATTACACACACACTCAGAGACAGAATCCAGACCAATTGGGTAAGTATAAAAAAAGGTATACTTAAGTTTTATTTCTAGAACCAAGCGGGACTTGGTACAGGTAGGTCAATAAACTTTCAATTGTAAAACTTGACACAGAAATGCAATTGGGAATGGATTTGCAATTGTTACAGGTTTGTATATGCTTGAAAAACAGTTTGAATTACACAGTAATTACTTTTGATTACTTTTGCGTTACTTTTGGATTATATTGACTACTCGGGGTGATATGCCTAGATATCACCGTGGATCCTACAATACAAAGGTAAGTAAGACTTTTTAAGGTTTGCAATATAGTTAAATTTCTTTCATTCAAAAGTTAGCTCGACACAACATTTTCAGGAACAAAACATCACAACATTTGTTCCTATAGGGAAAAAAAGGTTATCGGTTTGCAGGTAAGTAAACGACCTGCAAGAATAGTTTCTGGGGGTAGAACCAAGGTTCCCCAAGGTTCAGAGGGGCACTCAAATTGTACCACCAGCTGCACTGGGGCAGTCGGGTGCAGAGTGCAGGGGCCCAACGTTAGCCAATGGGGCTAAGGGGGCCTTCGGTCAGGGGCTGCTTACGAGCAGGCCACTCGGGTGTGGGAGCAAAGCTCCTGGGGTTAGGATCAGCACTGCAGGGGCCAACAATCAGCACAGGAGCTGCACCACCAGCAACACAGGGCTGTCAGTTGCAGAGTGCCAAGGAGTCGTTGGGGAACCTGTGGATTCCAATGGAGATCTTCGGTTCGGAAAAGATGCTGCTGGCTCGGGAAGGGAGGCTTCCGAAGGTGTCCACCGGCTGGAGAGGTAAGTTAGGTTCTTGGGGGATGCCTGGACACTGTTGGTTGGGCTACCAAAGGCCGTGGTGCGTCGGGTGCAGAGGTGTCTTTGGCGTCAGGTCTTTTTACCAGCTCCGGTCAGTGTCTGGGGGACCCTTCAGGTTGAGGTTGCAGGCGTCGACTTGAAGCTTGAGGGAGGTCGGGCTCACTGGGGAGACCTCCTTGTGGTGTTAGGCCACTTGAACTCGGGCCGTGGGCATCGGGAGCAGAACAGCGGAGCCGCCTGGATCCAGGTTCTGTGTTGGAAGTCTTTGCTTGAGCAAATCTGGTGCTCACAGGAGACAGAATCTTTAAGATGGTTGCAGGGCAGGTCCTCAAGGCTCTGGGGGGCTGCTGGACACGCCGGGGTTCTTGCTGTAGTCAGGTTGGAGTTGGGACAGGCCGGTAGGGCTGGGGCCAAAGCAGTTGGTGTCCTCTTCTTTCTGGGTCAGCACAGCTCTTCTTTCTTCCTCGAATCTGAGGAGGCAAGGTTCGAAGTCACCCCTAAATACTAAATTTAGGGGCGTTACAGGAGTGTGCAGGTCAGGCCCAATGGGTCCCTTCATTGGGGTGATTACACCACCTATTATGCCACCCTCTAGTGGGAGGGGGGCATGAGCCTCTTCCAAATTGGTTGGGTCCCCTCATCTCCAAGATGGAGGGGACTGAGATGTGTGCTTCACCTCACCTCCCCGGTCTGAGTGGTGTGGTTTCAAAGGTGGCACACCTTTCCTCCTAGCTCGGTTTTCCCGCTGATTCTCCTGCCCAAAGTGGGGGTCAGAACCGGAGGGAGCCAGTTGCTGGGGGCAGCAAAAGGCATGGGACAGCTTACAAAGGTGGAAGGCCTTTGAAGCTTCCCCTTTCGTGGACCCAGCCCATCCTGGGGGAGGAAGCAGGACATCTCTGCCCAGGATAGGCTTTGTTCCTGGGCCCAGAGAGCGGAGACTCTCTACCTAGGGGTCCAGAAACCTGTCTGGTGGTGGTAAATGGCAGGCAGCCATTCAGGAACCACAACAGGGCTGGTCCTTTTTCAGGGGCATCTCAAATATGCCCTCTGTGTGCATTTTACATTAAATCCAACACTGGCATCATTGTGGGTTTAATGTGCTGAGAAGATTGATACCAAACTTCCCTGTTTTCGGAAATCCATTATGGAGCTGTGGAGTTTGTAATGACCAAGTCCCAGACCATATACGCTTTATGGCTTTACTGCACTTACAATGTCTAAGAATGGACTTAGACACTATAGGGGTACAGTGCACATGCAACTGTACCCTCACCTGTGGTCTAGTGCACCCTTCTAGAGGGTTACCTAGGCCACAGGCAGTGGATTGCAGGCATGGTACACAGGGATGTGTGCCATGTTGACTCTTCACTTTTCTGTGCACCAAAACACACAGCCTGCAAAGGCAGTGTGTGGGTGTTAAGGTATAGGGTCCCTCAGGGTGGCATAATAGGTGCTGGATGCCTTCCCTGGTCAGAGTGCCCTTAGTACCCATGGTACCTTTTACAAGGGGCTTACCTGTGGCCAGAGATGTGCCAATTGTGGGTGCAAAGGTACAGCTTTGGGAAAGAACATAGGCCCAGGGAACCTGATTAGCAGGAGCCCAGGGCACACCAAGTCAAAGTGCATCATGTGTCAGGCAAAAGGTGGGCGGTAACCATGCCAAAAAGGGGCACTTTCCTACATCAACTTTATGAGCCAGATGTCTGTTTCTAAACTCTATGGGCTCATTTACAATATTTTGACGCAAGGCAGCACAGCAAGCCTTCCTGCTGTGCTGCCGTGAGTCAACATAAAAGGGCAGGAATACTCCACATTGTTATGTTCCATATAGGTACCCTAATATAGGCCCGGGTAACATCATACCCCTTCACCTACATTACCTCCCCTGCACTACACTGTAACAGGCCTTTTAGGATTGAACCTTTACCTAGTTCTAGTCCTGGGTGCAGAAGGAGGGTTTCTCCTAACAATAGAGTCCTATAACTCCATCAATAGACTCACACAGTATGAATGAATATTCATAAGGGTTCTTAGAAACCAGACTGGGGCTACACCACCTTCCTCCCCATATCTACGTACACGGTTCATCCCATACGTCATCCTCACATCCAACAATGGCTAATACAAGCAACAAGGGACAAAGGAACCCTAGATACTTTCTGTATAAATACAGCACATCTTGCTAGTGTTAGAGGGAACCGAGACTTCCAGGCCGACACACTGACCAGAGACGCTGAGGTTCCTGCATGCAGACGCTCCAGGTGACAGTGGTCTGAACATCCCTCGCGGGGTGTCCAACTCGTGACCAAGAAGGGCTCCTACATTCTCACACTTCCGGTAATGGGGCTCGACTAAATCCTAGAGGGATTCTTGGCTTCACACCTACTCACATGCTACGTACACTTAGGTACATCTAGATAGGCATCGTAGGAGTACGCGCTTTCTTTTATCATGCATTTTATATCCATGTATGCATTTATGATTGTTGCAAAATGGTAGAACTGTACTATCCATTTATATTCACTATACCGCTGATTATATATCTCTCCTACTGTCTAACAATTATTGCAGCACATCTATTTTACACTAGAAGAACGACTGTGCAATAAATACTTATTGTAACACGCCCGACTGTTTCTTCTGTGTAATTCTCTGAGACAAGATAAGTAAGCACGAGTGACTGAGCGAAAAGTAGTACATTGTTTCCACGATCCTGAGGGATCAGGGTTGTCATGTTCTAAGGTTGCCAGAAACTATTCTCTCCCCAATAAGAGGAGACACTAGTGGCACTGTGAGCTAGCTTATGCAAACAGGCTAACATTTCTCGGTGGGGGTGTTCAGAGTCAGTCTGCCACCAAGCCCACAGTTCATGTTATCCGAACGCGCAGGTCCTGTATGGGTAATATAGGAACTACACGACATGGCGCCCAACGTTGGTTGGGTACTTATTTAACAGTAGAATCTGAGTAGTTCAGTCGTGCTATTTCTCAGAGACCCCTACTCACATACACCAGAGACGTCTGGAGTGGGTGGGCACAAAACTCCGCCACAGCTGAGTAGGCGAAATATCCTATGTATTAGCTGTTGGTTAATCAAGCTTGAAGGACATTTTGTTCCTAAAATTGTGCATAACACCTCATCTTATTTCCCTTGAACAAATTTCTCATTTTCAAAATGACTGAGGACACAACCAACCCAGATAATCCGATGGTAGCTTGACGCCTCTCAGTAGGAGATGAAGAGGTGGATGGAATTCTCATTGCACCTAAATTCAGACGTACTATCACCCTGAAACTACTAGAATATGGTTTAACACCTAGGGGTGGCATAGTAGCCTTCATAATTGAGGCACACAAATCAAATAAAACAGAGGTATTCTATTCATGGGTTACATTCCCAGAAGCAGATGCAAGAACACAGACATTTCACTACTATGTAGAAGGAGATGCACCACAGGAATATGGTCCTTGCGAGGACATAGAAGTTCCACTCACGTACCAGGAACACCTATACTGGTTTAAAGGCGCCCTACCCCATATAAGAAACAGAGTAAGATTAGGCCCGCTCGGAGGAGACGGGGCAACAATATTAGCGGCCTACACACCACATCCTGACATTGACACAATGCCACAGGCAGACTTACTCTTACAACACAAGGATTTAATCAAAATCTACAGAAACTTGACACAATTCGTCATGAGGACTTTCACAGTCCAACCAACATCAGTTGCAACAAATGGAACTCAATATCAGAGTGCAGCAACTAAAATCAAACCACAAACATTACACGCAGTAATGGGCAAGATGCCCACGAAACGTGAACAGATGCCATTCTGGGTAGCTCAGAAAATAACTCAGCTCGAGGCAGTATTCCCGAATACTACCCCGTTTGAAAAACACAGAATGCTAACAATCTGCTTGCCCATGGGGATAACACCACAAGTAGAGGACTGCACCTCTTGGGGTACAGTCTTTGCTGCCATATATACCAGGACACATGGTATTCCTTCATTAGCAGTAGTACCAGACGTATTGAGACAAATACAAAACGAGTACGGAGCAGAACCTGCCCTGAACTTAGGGATGAAGTTACTAAATAACTATGACTAGGTATCAGCCATAATACTAGCAATTATTAAAGGGGAAGCAGCTTCAGTGGCAATCCGCCAACGCCTAAGGGAGTACAGTCCGTTAGATCAACAACACGAACTGCCCAAAATAATTGAAACTGCATATGCAGAATTAGGCAGAGACAGTTTGGGTGGGAAAGCTTTAAAACCACAACTGATGGGCAGTCCTGAAAAGGACGTTTCCAAGCAGACACCTGCTTCTTCTAAAAAGAAGTGGGATAATAAAAAACAACATAACTTTAAAAACAGATCTCAATCCAGAGGTAGATCTCCTCCACAGGAGCCCTCTGAAAAGAGGTACAATCTCAGGAATAGGGATAATATTAGGAAACCTGACAGGTATCAGAATACTGATACACGTTCCTCTCGTTCCTTTCAGGGCTCGACGAAAAACTCCGAAAGAGAAGGACGGTCAGAACACAAAGAAGAGCATACAAAGTCCAGAGACAAGCAGCACGCTCAAGACTATATTTCCAAAAAAGAAGCAAAGCCAAAATCAAAACCTCAGTTTAAGAAGAAGAAAGTTGCAGGCATAAAGATCAGACATGCCCAGAATTCTGAGGACGCAACTTCTGAACGGGGAATGGGCTCTGACGATGCTAGACAGTGCGGCAGAAGTAACAATAGCTCGCCAGAACCTGATGGAATTTCTGGTGACAGCGGACTTGAATGATTACATCACGGTGGAAACACCAGACACAAGGGTGAGCGTCCCACATAAGTTACACGAAATAACACTCCAAATGGAGGGGGACAAGCCCAGGAAAGTTAAAGGTCTCTTTTGAGAAAATCTGTCATCTAGTTATGACATCCTATTAGCAGAACAAGATTGTCCGCCAGCATTCGTTATGAAGTGCCCTCGGGGAGAAACGGTAATTTTTCCAGCATTCTCTGACCTCGTTCCCATACATCTTAAATATGCATATGCACAGGAGTGGGCAGTTGCCCTAGCTCCAGCACTATACAAAAATCATGCCGGTTGGGATGAGGATTCAACCCACCACGTGATCCCGTTAAAAGTTTCACCAAATGCTCAGAGGCAATACCCAATAAAGCGAGAAGTTAAAAAACAGGTCAGGGAGATCTTAGATCAACTTGAATACCAAGGGGTGATTGAAACATGCACCTCACCAATGAACAATCCTTTGTTTCCAGAATCAAAACCGGACAACTCATATCGTCTAGTTTTAGATTACAGACATTTAAACTCATGCACAAAGACATTCGCTGTCCAAAACGCACACAGTGCCGCATTAATGAATAACATTGTGCGGAAAAAGTACAAAACTACACTAGATATCTCAAATGGATTTTTCTGCCAAAATATTGCGCCTGAAAGTAGGTATTTGACGGCATTCTCAGCGTTGGGGTCCCAGCGGCAATTTTGTCATCTCCCCCAGGGGTATAAGAACCGCCCGGGGGTATTCTCAGCAAGAGTAACAGAGTTACTCCAAAATTTTGATGAAGAAGCATTGTCCTATGTGGATGATATTTATCTAACGGACGATGACTTAAAAAGGCACTTGACCAGGGTGAGCACCATTATTATGGGATTCGCCTCTGAGGGCTACAAATTTAATTTTAAGAAATCAAAAATCGCCCCCCTCAATGTCCTGTTTTTAGGATATGAGCTTTTAAGTGAAGGGAAAAGTCTGGCAGCCAACTTTTTAGAAAAGTGTGCGCTGCTCCAACCTTCAAAATCATTAAAAAATCTACAATCAATACTGGGATTCCTACATTTCGGCAGAACATACATTTTAGATTACGCAGAAAGAGTAAAACCTTTCTACGACTTAACCAAACCTGACTTTTCAGTCAGACAATGGACACAGGAACACACAAACATCCTACTTTCACTACAAGAAGACATGATAGCTTGAAAACACTTACAGACACGCGTAAACGTACGCAACTTAGTGATCTGAATAATAGCGGGTCAATGCGGGTACACTTACTTAACCTTCAATGAAGGCGAAACTGTACCAATCGCATACAAATCACACCTGTACACAAAAGCAGAAATGCGTTTCACTTCAACAGAAAAAATCCTGACAGCAGTTCAGACCGCTGTAGCAAGAGAAAGAGCCCTGGCTCAGGGAAAACGCATAATAGTCGTGACCCAAGTACCAGCTTTAGAAGCTGTTACAAAGGCTAGCATTCCAAATGCTAAAGCCTTACATCCAAGATGGATACAATGGGCTCATTCTCTTACTGCAACGGACGTTGAATACAGATTTGACCCAAGTCTAAAAACACAAGCATTTCTGCAATACGAACAAGAATATCCTCTACCAAATGAGATTTTGCCTCTCGATCAGTATGAATATATTATTTACACTGACGAATCTGCTCAACCGGCCATAGGGAGTAAGCAACAATACAGCGCAGAATGTGCAATCGTTAAAGGTCGCATGCGGGATGGAAAGTTCCATCCAAGTTGCACCAAAATGCAATCTCTAGGAGACTGCACGGCTCAGTTGGCAGAGTTAAAAGCACTGATACTGGCACTTGTAAATACGGATCACGAATTCCCCACACTAATTGTGTGTGATTCCTTTTACTGTGTACAGTCATACAATGAATATTTATATAATTGGGAACAGAACAGGTTTAAAGACGCAAAAGGTGGCACAATTAAGCATAAAATGCTATGGGAACAGGTAGTTGAGTTGAAGAACGAACTACCAAGGGCTCACGTGATCCATACACTGAGTCATCAGGGTGATGGCGTTCACGTTAAAGGGAATTCATAGGCTGATGAAGCCGCAAAGGGGGCTGTACGCACAGCGTCCGTAGCTGCAATCACTCGTTCAAAAATGAGGATAGACGGTGAGATTATGGTGGCTGTTATTGCTTCAAGCAAAAACAGCGGTGCAGTACCAAAGAAATTTCCACTCAAGTACTCCTACAAGTTAGATGCGAACAACATTCCATATGCTCAGATTCCTGGAGTGCGGGACAGAGTAATACCAAATATGGATCGTAGGCAAGGTTTAATACTAGCAGCAGACAAGGGTTTGGGCTCTGCACATACCGGCGTTACAGCGACTATTTCATTGCTGAAACAGCGCTATTGGTGGCCAGGTCTAACAAAACAAACTAAAGACTATGTCTTGAAATGGGACATCTGCCAACAGATGAAAGGCTCCACCAGAACACGTCAGGCGCAGACACCGCTATTAAAATCAGACTAACCTCTCGCATGTGTGTATCTGGACCACTGCGGCCCCTTACAATCTGATGGGGCTTACAAGTATATCATGGTTGCAGTGGATTCCAGCTCAAGATTCCTATGGGTATGGCCTCAGCGCTCGGCTGACGCTCGAACTGTTATAAATGATTCGCGAGTCTTAATTGGGACATACGCAGTTGGCACGTTACATTCTGACCGTGGCCCGGCGTTTAGCTCTCAGGCTTACAAAGAGGCCATGGAAAGTATGGGCGTTGCATTGCGGTACTCCTCTCCGTACCATCCTGAGGGAAATTCGGTTGTGGAGAGGAAAAACCGGGACATAAAGCAATCTTTAACAGCTAGGGTATTAGGCAAGGGCGGTAGTTGGGTCAATCACCTTTATGGGGTACAAAGAGCACTCAATAACCAGCCAAGAAATTCTCTAGGGGGTGTCACTCCATATGAGGTCCTATTTGGGACCAGAATGTGGGTACCTGATCTTGATTGTGAAGGCGCAGTGGCGGATGAGAAACCATTTGATATCCATGATCGTTTGGCTGTTTTACAGGATCTCAATGAATCCAGGACACAACAAAGTAACGTGCTCCAGAAACAGACCGCCACTGGGGAAGTCAAGGCAAACACGGCAAGACCTGTCTGGATCCCAAAAATCGGGGATCTGGTCAGAGAGAAAATAGCGGACAAAAAAGAATTTGGACCATCATACAGAAAGCCTGTACCTGTCCTAGCAGTTCAAGGAACAAGAACTGTACTTTTGCCGCCTCTTGCCGGAAAAAAGGAGAAAAGATTTGTCTCAATCAACTTAATCAAACCACACTATGTGGCCGATACTGAACAGTAGGCCTCGTGGACTCCACAGTAGCAGACGCCCTCCTCTAGCTACCATACAAGAAGTTCAAACAGAAAGAGTCATCACGTTTAAAGAGCCTCCTGTGCGGAATGAAGGACTAAGCAACAATGCTATGGAACTCGTTCCCCTTGAACCAGAAGTTCAACTTCAAAATCAAACTCACAACAACACACAAGTTGCAATTAGACCAAATACAGACGTCTACGTCAACATGCCTCGACGAGAGCAAAATGAGATTTCAACAAATCCCGATGCAATTCCTACAATTGATCGAACTGCTTCTGGCTACTTCATGAACTTTGATACGTTTTCCTTGGATCCAAGTGAACCAGAAACAACGCCAGCCCAAAATTCACGCAAGCAGCAAGTTAAAGACTTTCTAAACTTTCTTAAAAAGACTTATCTGGTATCGCCTTGGTTAGAACTCTGGGTAATTACTGGGATTCTATTTTTTCTTTTCTAGCTAGGCTTAGTTATAACTTTTAGCATGCTTATTAATGGACGATACCTTCAACAAAGCTCCACAGCCCAAAAAGTTAATTTGATTTTAAAACCACATCAATCTTCACATCGTGAACAAAGAGACTTGTCAACAGTGAACATCACAGCAGTTCCTATACCGGACGGTATAGTCTGGGACAAAGTTGATTTTGATATATTCGGTCCAACTGAACTTTTAAAACTTTCACATGTATTTAAAATTTCATTAAGTGATATCATAACTCCAGTACATTTTCTGATGATTGGGACTCTGAAACTGTTAATAACATGTTGTCTGATTTAGAAAAAACTGCCGCATTTCCGAACACTGAAATGTTAGAAGGTAATTCAGACAATGACACTTTGTACTGTTACCAACATTATGGTCATCATTTCCTACACAAATCTATTTCGCCTAGAAATGTTTTTGAATACCACCAGTGGGAACATTGCCCTACACCACCAAAAAGTAGTTCGCATACATTTGAACAGAAATTTTCATATTTTTCAGGTTTTAACACCACTGAACCGACGTCATTTTATTATAAGGTTACACTGACATCGGCACTGAAAATTATGTTGACTAACACCTAACAGATATACTCTGCTTCCTTTATTGCCCAATTGTCTGAACAGGGTTTTGACCTATGGAAGGACACAATAGACTTAAAATCAGTCTGGGGTTCTAGGGACTGGCAAGTCCAGGGAACAGAAGCGCTATTTAGAGCATGCCTCATTCCACAGCAGATGATATTTCTAAATGACACTGTGCAACAGACATCCTGTCTTGGACTAGCCAAGAACAAGGACCTGAACACACCTCGATTTCCAACACCATCTCAGATGGAGGGGTGGCAAAATTCGACTTCAAAAGAAGGGGCAACAATAGATGACATTTTACAGTACCCTAGAACAGACCCTGATTGGAAAAAATGGGTGGTTTGGCCCTTAGACACGAACACATGTCAGAAAAGATTCTGGGGTATAACCGAAGGGTTCAATATCCACAGGCCAGACCCACGTTATGTACAGAGAGAACATCCAGGGGTAGTGACATCCTACAGTGTTGGGAAGTTGTGCCTTGATTGGCTAGAAACCTCAACACTCACAGAAGTGAAACAACACTTAGCCTTACTCTCACAAGACATGGATCTTAGGGATATTTTACTAGGTCCCAGGAAACCTCGTCAGAAATGTTTCATATATGCTGGCATTTATGCTGCCTACAATGAAAACTGGAAAATATCCCAACAAGAGGCCGCAGAGAGAATACGGGAAATAGACCGTATTAACTTGGAGAAATCTCTAGCAGTGGTAGACAACGGGTTAACAACTTTGACCTCCAGGATATATTCCTTAGGCAACATTGTATCTTCGGCGATAGACATACTGGAACAAGATTTAGCCATATTACAACACGGGCAATCTCAGTTACGTTCTGTTATGTTATTGAGCTGGAAGCTGCAATCTTTGCGTGCTGGCTATGTGCCTTGGCGTTATATCAGCAGTACGTCTCTGTTTTCTGAATATAATCTAACAGATAAACAGATGGAAATGGCACAAAGGGGAGCAAAATATACAATGCTGCGTATTAAAAAACTGGACAGGTTACCATTCACGGTAGCAGAATCTCCGTCTACGGAATGGCTTATCCATGGCCACATCACTCTACCGGTCACTACTTTTCAGTTTCAATATTGCCTTGAGCAAAGGCAGGCGGGCAAATATGAAAAGATGGGTAAGGAATACATTAAGGAATCTTGGGAGTTACCATACAGATTTCGATGCCGGAGTGGGGATTGAGAAGTGTTTCTAAGCGGTACAAACTGCAAGAACGCTCTAAGCGGTTCTCTCATGTGCCAGGACATTTCATTGCACGGAGCTTGTAATGGGTCGGTAGCAAACTTGTCCTGCCACATGAAAGGGACTCCAGCTGCCGTGATTAAACCGGTATTCGAGCTGCTCTCGAATGGGAGTTACTTGATGCTGAACGATCAAGGTTGCTGTGGGATGATTCCGGGCATTGCCTATCTGGTCACTGTGAACTCTAGGGTTACTTGCTGTATGCAAGTATTGTTCCCCCCAACAAGTACAGTCAAGGAGGCGCCGTTATGGCCTTCGTGTTTCCTTTATACAATTTGATACTTTGAGCAGACTGAAAGCCATGCTTTTGCAGTAACCCGTGCCCTTAACCTCCGCTCGAGAGACCTTTGATCTTCAAATCGCAAGGACCTCGACCGAGATACAGGCACTTATACGTACAAACTGCCCCTTTCATTTCGCAGAAATGGTGGGTCATATCTTTAACATGTCTGATACGAGTGGTATTGTACACCTATTTAAGGCCATAGGGTTAGGATTTCTAAGCACCTTTCAGACAATCCTCGGAGTTATTCCAAATTTTATACACTCCGTATTGGGAAGCGTTTTTGGAGGTCTTCCGCTGATCCTGCTTTCTTTCGCAGGGATCCTGATTGTCATTTTTCCAATTTCCCAATTACCAACGAGATGGCAAAAGCGCTCCTGGAGCGCAAATACCGTGAACGCATGGTACAACATCTGGGCACACCTCGCCTAAGAGAACTAAGCGCCTCTTGGTTCCTCTCGTTTAGACCAGTCTGGATGGACTGCATCTTACCTGTTCTTCGATGCCTGTTTTGCAGAGAAGAATGCATGTTGGATCTCTGTCTGACACTTGTAACGGACACGCCTGCGGACTTGAATACCCGACTGGAACCCCTGAGGGCCCACGCTCAGCAATGTCCCCAGCGTATTCCCGTCTTGATGGCTGCATTCCTCAAGAATCCGCAGGTGCCTTTTACAACTGGGTTGAGCATCAGCTCCACCACTAGCACCACTAGCACCGAGGTATCGACTACAGCACCGGCTGCCTCTACACCAGCTATTGGCAGTACTGAATATCATCTGTGCTCCATTGACGTACTTTGCGAGGTGTTACAAGGACTGTCCCCTGCAAGAGCAAGCAACGACGATGTTGCGTCTCCCAGCCAGGACACTTAATCTATAATTGGCTCATCGTGTGCTGGGAAACAATTCAGTTTTTCTTTTTCTCCAAAACTCGACTAAGGGGTCGATTCCGATCTCGGCCGGAAGCACACCTAATACTATTCGTCCGGAAAAAATACGAGCCGAACGCGTTATTCCCGAACGATTCGAACAGTCGTCCGAGCGAGCAAGTACGCTGCGCATTACTGCTAAAATTCCGATCGAGCCGTACGTACCCATTCCTTCTCCAGTTCCCCGACCGAGCTGGATCCAGAAACGCCGATTCGAGTCGCACGGAAGTAAATACACAGCACCTTCCGGCCGGACTAGTACGATGCGCAATCCGTACGCGCCGAACTGGTCGCTACGTCCGGCACGTCAGAGCATCCGGGAGAGCCGCACATAAGCTCCGATTCGCGCCACAAGACGATCCACGGCTACGAGACGAACAAGCCAGCTACGAGTACGAGTCGAAGCCACGAGAAAGACGAACGAGACGAACCAACCACGAATCCCATCGCGCAGGTCCTACCAATACTCTACATCTATTACCGGAACCGGTACGGACGCGTACGGCGCAGACGGTAAGTCAAACACCCACTACACAAACAAACGACACGTACCCGACATATGTCACACACACATAGGGATGCAGAAATGACGTACACTAGCAACAGCAGAACCATAGGGGCGGGATGGCTATCACCAATGCCATACACACCCATAGGGGCCTGGATGCCTACCACTACCACCACCCCTACTCATGGGGGGCTGGATGCCTACCACTACCACCACCCCTACTCAGGGGGGGCTGGATGCCTGTCACTACCACCACCCCTACTCAGGGGGGGCTGGATGCCTGTCACTACCACCACCCCTACTCAGGGGGGGCTGGATGCCTGTCACTACCACCACCCCTACTCATGGGGTGCTGGATGCCTGTCACTACTACCATCCCCACTCATAGGGGAATTGATGCCTACCACTACCACCACCCCTACTCATGGGGGGCTGGATGCCTACCACTACCCCCACCCCTACTCATGGGGGCCTGGATGCCTACCACCACCACCATCCCTACTCAGGGGGGGCTCGATGCCTGTCACTACTACCATCCCCACTCATAGGGGAATTGATGCCTACCACTACCACCACCCCTACACATGGGGTGCTGGATGCCTATCACTACTACCATCCCCACTCATCGGGGAATTGATGCCTACCACTACCACCACCCCTACTCATGGAGGGCTGGATGCCTACCACTACCACCACCCCTACTCATGGGGGCCTGGATGCCTACCACCACCACCACCCCTACTCAGGAGGGCTGGATGCCTACCACTACCACCACCCCTACTCATGGGGGGCTGGATGCCTACCACTACCACCACCCCTACTCATGGGGGCCTGGATGCCTACCACCACCACCACCCCTACTCAGGGGGGGCTGGATGCCTACCACTACCACCACCCCTACTCATGGGGGCCTGGATGCCTACCACCACCACCACCCCTACTCAGGGGGGGCTGGATGCCTACCACTACCACCACCCCTACTCATGGGGGCCTAGATGCCTACCACCACCACCACCCCTACTCAGGGGGGGCTGGATGCCTGTCACTACCACCACCCCAACTCATGGGGGGCTGGATGCCTGTCACTACTACCATCCCCACTCATAGGACGGGTAATGCATGACACAACCAGCATACTCCAACATAATGAATGTCAGCAAAAGATATCCCCCCCTATCACGTGTCACACAAAAATGTGTGTGCCCTTCACAATGCAAGCAGACCATGACCACTGTGGGAATGGGGTCTAAACCCCCATCATCACAGTGACCAAAAGGTAAGTGTGGGGTCCATAGCTGAAGCACATTTTGAACATTGTGGCAATGGGGTCTAAACCCCCATCATCACAGTGACCAAAAGGTAAGTGTGGGGTCCATAGCTGAAGCACCTTTTGAACATTGTGGCAATGGGGTCTAAACCCCCATCATCACAGTGACCAAAAGGTAAGTGTGGGGTCCATAGCTGAAGCACCTTTTGAACATTGTGGCAATGGGGTCTAAACAACCCCCATCATCACAGTGACCAAAAGGTAAGTGTGGGGTCCATAGCTGAAGCACCTTTTGAACATTGTGGCAATGGGGTCTAAACCCCCATCATCACAGTGACCAAAAGGTAAGTGTGGGCTCCATAGCTGAAGCACATTTTGAACATTGTGGCAATGGGGTCCAAACCCCCATCATCACAGTGACCAAAAGGTAAGTGTTCTCATGGAAAAAGCTGCAACTGCCAAACAGCATGGATGATTCCTGGTCACAGAACAACAAACACATCAGTGGCAAAGTAGTGGTTGTGTCCCATAGCAACATAGATTGGGTGAGGCAAACAGTGCAGTGCAAATAAAACATACCTTTGGCCATGTGCAGACAAACATCACCCATGGGGACTGACATTGTCTCCATTTATCAATTACACAATGCCAGAAGTGACCATTATAATGCAGACCCACATTTCTGCACTAATGGACACACAAATGTAGATATCCTGGGGAGACTGTAGATGTGAGGTGAACAAATACCATACCATGTCAGCAATGGGACATACGAACCATGATTATTCTGTTGACTGATGACCTAGGAGTCCCAGGGACAGCATGGGAAATCCTCCAAACAACATACAGGCAATGCCACACCAAAGATATGCCAATGCAGTGGTGCAGATGCACAAACACAAACAGGCAGCCTCACACTGCATATCAAACACAACAGGTGATGGGGGGTGTGCCAGTGTCCCCAGGCAACCACACAACACATGAGGAGGCCTGAATTCCAATTACACAGATGTGTATACAGTGCCATACAAAAGTAACTCATGGATCGGATTCCCCTATGTGGGCAATCAGGCATTGTCAGATGAGAGGGAGCCCAAATTACACATGTCACACAAGCTTGTAGGAACAGCAACTAACACTGCAAGAGACAGACCCACCACAGCACTACACCCAGGGACCCCACATTGTGGTGACACTAGTCTGCATGATAATCCCACTGTGATGACAAAGCTAGATGTTGTTCACACTGTGAACCACAGCCATGTGTCCTGAGCAACAAACTACCATCACACCTACACAAGCACAAATCCATCAGCACGGCCTGTCAGCCAAGGCCAAAATGGAGGTAGGGGTCTAGCCGTACAACAACTCACATTTGCACACACTCAACACCACACACCTTGATCTCCACCAATGTGCAGCAGTGAAGCTCACACTGACAGGTGACATTGCACATGCACCCATGACAATCCCAGGGGTGGTTGTGGGAACTAAGGTGCAGAAACCCATCACACCTGGCCAGTCAACAAGACTCGTGAATGTCTGACACACTGCACAGTACGCCGTACATGGGCATGACGTGAAATCCACCCCAATCAATGGGATCCCGGCCACAGTCACACGCCAATGAAGAAGCCAAGGTCACCCACAAAGAACACACGTAGACAACTTCCAACATTGCAGCTCTGACCCTGAGGAGTGGCAGCAGTCACACACACAAAGTGTCACAATCACTGAAAGCTACCACAAACTGTAAATTACATGACTTGTGTAACCAACAAGTGCCAAGGGGAATCGTGACTGTGTCTCATCTGCGTTTGCCCACATCCCCAGCCCTGACAACAAAGACAACTAGGGATGACAACTTGATGAACATTAGTTTGCCATGCACCCACATCACGGAGAAACCAGGTACAAGATGCTGGATGAACACAGGACAACTCAGCAAGCATCACAAACAGGAACATCCGTAGGGACACAGCCGGTGTAGGAAAAGGGAAGGGAACACACACAGACATGCTTACACAACACGGGCCCAGGCAATGTCACGGGATTACACACTGCCATGAGGGCACTCCACTCCTGTGGAAGGTCCGCTGTGCCAAACCTTGTCTGTGCACCACTCAAACATGTCAGCAAAACACTCGGTCAGTGAGTCAACAATCACAACACACTGAAGGCACTGCTCACATCAGCCTGGGTACGGGAGTGTCACGTCAGTCATCTGCATATACCCAAAACACGTGTTAAGCAAGTTGCACTGTATACACAGATGAGTCCTTCAACATTGATGTGCCAAACTGCATGTCCAGTGGAGATGGGCACACAGTCAGGGAAATAGAAACATTGAACAGTGGTAAGCCCACCAGATGTGCATCAGTGTAAGCCACAAATGTCAATTTACAAATGCAAAACGTACATCCCTGTGTCAAATGCTGAACATTACACCCTCAGACTGCAGCAAAGGATGCTATGGATCCAGACTAGATTAGGACACATATCCCATGGACCACATGGAGTCCATCACAGTGTCTTGTGGTTTGTTGCCTGCCTTGTTATGTTGGCCTAGGCCTAGCTGCCATGTTGCTTTTCTTTGCGCGCGTTACACTGAGCCAGGGCTCCCTCGCCCTTTGCTCTTGCCAAGTTCTTTTGCGCTGTCTGCACTTTCTGTCTTTCACCTTTTCTCTTGTTCGATTTGGGCTCAGACTGCACAACATGTACAAGGTCGCATAACAATGTATTTCGGTTCTTCCTGATATGGCCAGTCTCGCGCACCCAGACATAACATTAGGCGCAAATGACATGAACCTTTGTGTGCCTTTAATACTGCGGTTTTACTGGCGCTTGGGACACTTGGAGGAATCCTTTCCAGGGAGAAGAGCTGTGATTGTCTGCTGATGTAGTTCTGCATCTAGAGACCGAGGTATGAGGGTTCGCTAGTCAAAGCCCAGAGGTCTTCTATTTTTATAATAAACTATCTTACTGCACGGGGAGGGTGGTAATGTTATTTAGACATTTATCCACTGAGTTATGAAATGCTTTCCCCGTTTGTATTCTATGGAATTGTAACCATGCTGCTTATATTAGTCATATGCATTATGCTATTAGTGCTGACACGTGTACTGTACCTTAGAGCACGTAAGTTGAAATAAATATTTTAATCTACCCTGTGTCTCTTCATACGCGCATTGTGGACAAGTACGAGTGAGTGACGAAAGAGTGTTCTTGCTTCTGCGAGTCCTGAGATAAAGATACCGTGTTCTGGGTTGTCCAATCATTGGTGCTTTGGTACTAATGGGATGCTAAGCTAGTTGGGTTGGGGTTTTGGGTGCTACGGTATGTGGTAGGCAAACCACTGTATTCCGGGGTCCTATTATCCTGTGCATAGCTCTGTGTATGTGCAGAAACCTTATGACATGGCGCCCAACGTGGGGCAGCTTATCTGCGAGATGCTTGAGTAGTACTTGTGCTTGTCCACAAAACCCTCACGTACGCTTCCGGAGGCGTAAGTGACGGTGATACCTCCTCTATTGAACGTTTTATAGGTTCTTTCAAGCTTGAAGTTATTAAAAAGGTTACATAAATAACCCATTTTGTGCTCCATGTTAGGTTGTCGAATACAATTGTTTAGTTATGGCTGGTGTGGCGATAGCTGCACATAGCCGAGGACCACTCCGAGAACACCTAGGTGTATACGGAGTGCCCGATGCTGGGGTCGAGTTGGTCTTTGTGGTTCAAGCCGATCCGGCTTATCACTTTGAAGTGTTTTACACTTGGATCACTTTTGAGGCGGTGGATGCAGGTGATAAGCTGTTTCATGAATATAAACCCACCGCTATTCCTGCTGCCTATCGACCCTATACTAATCTTGAAGTGCCTCTCACGGCTTGGCAGCACCGTGTTTGGTTTAATGGCGCCCTCCCACAACCAACTACCGCAGTTCGTTTAGGCCCCTTATCCATTGAGGGGGCCACTTGGCCTGTATTGGCCGGGTATACCCCGCATCCAAATTATCTGGCATTACCGATTGCGGATCTGCGCACTATGCATACCGAACTGGTGCGAGTGCATAGAGCCTTAGTGACATACGTTACAGGTAGTCTCCATGGAGCTGCTCCTGTAGTCGCTGGCCAACCAGCTGTTGCAGCTGGAGTGACCATAAGTCCTGTCATGGTAAATTCTGTGATGGGCAAACGTCCACAAAATAAGGACGATTATCCTTACTGGCTTGCAGAAAAGTTCGATCAGATAGAAGCGGTGTTTCCACATACATCCCCAGTGGATAAACACCGCATCCTTACGATAAATTTGCCAAAAGACTTAATCCCCGATTTGACATCATGTGAAAACTGGGGTAAGGTATTCGCAGCAGTTTATTCAAAATGTTTTGGTACTCCTTCCATGACGGTTCTACCCTCTGTAATTAAAAAAGTACAGGACGAACATGGCCCTGAAGCGGCTGTGGAATTAGGGATGAGACTAGTGGGAGTGTTTGATGTAGTAGCTGAACTGATCCTTGGAAATGTCAAGGGCGATGCTATGAACTTTCAAGTAGCGAATGCTTTGGCTTTGGTCCCAGAGTTGGACAGGCCTCGCGAATTACCGAAAATTATTGCCCGGGCTTATAAAACAATTGGAAGAAATAGCCTAGGCAACAAGCCTTTTGTAAAAATGCAAACTCAATCGCAACCACAAATTACACAAACAAAAAGTACATCTGAGAAAGATGATAGACCAGTCTTCACTAAAAAGAGTTGGAGACAGAAAAAACAGGGTAAGCAACAAAAGAAGCCGGGGTCGAGAGGCGCTTCCCCAGTTTCGGTTTCTTCTGAACGTACTTATGATTTACGTGATAGGTCGAGAATTAAATCACCAGAAAGGTTTCAGAGCTCTGATACGCGTTCTCCTCGTTCTTCACAGGCCCAGACGTCGTCACAGGCTGGTGGAGGAGGACGGCAAGATAGAGGAAGGCGCCGAGAGGCTCCCCAGGAGCGAGACCAACCTCGACAACAAGTCAGAGGGAAAGCAGAAGACTTTCACCTTTCTCGACCGCAATTTCAGAAGAAAAAGTTGCCGCTGTAACAGCGAGACATGCCACAGACCGTGAGAACGAGACTCCTGAATTGGACGTGGGCAGTGACCCTCCTAGACAGCGCCGCGGAAGTTACCATAGTGCGGGAGGCGCTACGTCCTCATATGGAGGCGACAGCAACTGAAACATTCATTACTGTAGAGACAGCTGACACCAGAGTGGCACCCCCTGACAGACTTTACAACATAGTCATCCAAATTGAAGGTGATATACCGCGTGAAATAACAGGGATTTTTGGGAAAATCTAACCTCTTCATATGACATTTTGTTAGCAGAGGTGGACTGGCCACCCCCATTCGTTCTCGCTGCACATAAAGGAGAGGAGGTAATCCTTCCAAGCTTTTCACGGCATGTCCCAAAAGACAAAGCTGAAGCACTTGCAGCTGAGTGGGCTGTGTACCTGGCTCCAGCGTTATACCGCAACCATGTGGGATGGGATGTAGAATCACCTCCCCATGCAATACCTTTGCGGTCACTACCGCAGCCACAACCCCAATATCCCATCAAACGGCAGGCAAAAGGCCCCGTCTCCGAAATTCTGACACAGTTGGAATATCAGGGAGTAATCGAACCATGCGTATCACCTATGAACAATCCCCTATTCGTGGTTTCTAAACCCGATGGATCGTACCGCTTAGTTTTGGATTACCGGCATTTAAATTCTCATTGTCGGAACTTTGCGGTGCAGAATACACACAGTTCTGCGCTTGTAGACAGTCTTGTTCGTAAAAAATACAAAACGACACTTGACCTTTCAAACGGTTTCTACACGCACAACCTAGCCCCGGAGAGTGGTCAATGGACCGCATTCACATCCGGTGGTAAATTATTCCAGTTCCGGCATTTACCCATGGGCTACAAAAATAGTCCGGGTGTATTCGCCGCCCGTGTTGTCTCTTTGCTAGACAGCATAGACCAAGATGCATGTTCGTACGTTGATGACATTTATCTGACGGACGACGAATTATTTCCGCATCTGTCCCGTGTGGACCGCATTATTCTTGAATTTGCGGAGCAGGGTTACAAATTTAACTTTGCTAAGTCACACATTGCTGAATTTACCGTTCTGTTCTTGGGCTATGAGCTCAACAACGAAGGTAAGGGCTTAGCCCCCCATTTCTTGGAAAAATGTGCACATTTGTGCCCTCCAAATACTCTGAAGAAACTTCAGTCTTTGCTGGGTTTCCTGAATTTCGGGCGTACTTACACTCCCGAATATGCCCAGCGTATCAAGCCTTTGTATGCTTTGATACAACCTACTTATTCAAGGTCTGGCTGGCTGCCAGAGCATACCTTAATTCTGCAGTCTTTGCAGACAGACCTATTGGAGTCTAAATATCTTTTGACTCGTGATAACCACACAAACCTGGTGATTAGAATAATTCCGGGGCGGTGGGATTCACGTACTTAACCTTTAATGAAGGTGATACAGTACCCATCGCATACAAGTCGCATCTGTACACTTCCGCTGAATTGCGCTTTACATCTGTCGAAAAAGTTCTAACTGCAGTGCAAATGGCGATTCTAAAAGAACGCGCACTGGCACAGGGAAAGCGAATTCTGGTGGTAACACCCTGTCCTGCCCTAGAGGCAGTAACAAAGGCAAGTGTACCGAACTCAAAAGCAATGCATCCCCGTTGGATACAATGGGCTACATCCTTGACGTCATCAGACGTCACCTTTATTTTCGATTCTTCTCTTCAGACTCAGGAGTTCTTACAGTATGAATTCGTTCATCCTCCTCCTCTGTTTATATTGCCGCTTGAGGATTACAAATGTGTGATCTACACAGATGGTTCGGCGCAACCGGCCACTGGGTCAAAGCACGCTTATTCAGCTGCATGTGCTATTGTTGCGGGTTCCTTTGTAAATGGAACGTTCAAATCCTCTGTAGTGCACACTCGCACACTTGGAGATAGTACCGCACAATTGGCCGAGCTGCATGCATTGCTACTTGCGCTTGAGTTCGCTTCTCAGGATGAGACCACTCTTATTGTATGTGATTCCTTCTACTGTGTACAATCTTACAATGACAATCTGTTTTTCTGGTCGAAAAATGACTACAAGGACGCAAAAGGGAGCACAATTAAGCATAAAATGCTTTGGGTTCGAGTGGCAGAATTGCAACAACGTCTGCCCCTCACACAGGTGGTTCACACCTTAGGCCATCAGCGGGTGGGCGCACACGCTATTGGTAACGATCTGGCAGATGAAGCTGCCCGTTCCGCAGTAGTCACGTGTTCAGTAGCAGCGGTTACCAGGTCCATGTCTAAAATTGACTCTGTTATACTAGCAGCTATTGCTGCAACAAAGGAAGGTGTTAATTACCCTACAGGTTTTCCTTCCAAGTATTCTTACAAGTTAAGTCCCGAACAGGTTCCTTATGTAACAATACCTGACGTTGGAGATCGGCTGATCCCCAACGCAGACCGCAGGAGTGCCTTGATATCAGCTGCACACGAAGGCATGGCTTCTGCTCATGCAGGTGTGTCAGCTACAGTTTCCATCTTGCAGCAGCGTTATTGGTGGCGTGGATTGTATAAAGACACCCGTGCTTTTGTGCTTTCCTGCGACGTTTGTCAACAGATTAAGCCTTCCACGGTAACACGCCCTCCACAGACCCCGCTCTGCATTGCTAAAAGACCCTTTGGGTGTGTTTACTTGGATCACTGCGGTCCATTTTCATCAGACACTGCCTATAAATACATCTTAGTAGCAGTGGACTCGTGCACACGGTTCCTCTGGGTCTGGCCACAACGTAGTGCTGACGCTCGAAATGTAATCAGGGATTTGCGTATCTTTGTGGGAATTTTCGCATGCGGCACCTTCCATTCGGACCAAGGTCCGGCGTTTGCCTCTAGGGCTTACAAGGATGCAATGGCTTCGCTTGGGGTGCGGGTGAAATTTTCGTCTCCGTATAGGCCTGAGGGCAACTCTATCGTTGAACGAATGAACCGTGACTTAAAGCAATCCTTAACAGCTAGAGTTATAGGTACTGGCAGGAACTGGCTGGCCCACTTGTATACCGTTCAGCGTGCACTTAATAATCTCCCTAGAAGACCTCTGGGTGGGCGGACCCCATACGAAATGCTCTTTGGCATAAGAATGTTTGTGCCTGACCTTGAGGGTCCAGACATCGCGGCGCAATCCGCCAAGTTTGATGTAGATAATCATTCTGCTATGTTACAGGACTTACAAGAAGCCCGAGACAAACTTGCAACTACACATTTGCCTTCAGCCACAGATCCTGCGTTGCAGATTCCGGTAGCCGGCTGGCTTCCAAAGGTTGGAGAACTGGTTCGAGAGAAGGTTGAAAACAAAAAAGAATTCGGCCCCTCTTTTCGTGCACCGGTTCCAGTTCTGGGCTTGAAGGGAACACGTACAGTCATTTTACCACCGCTTCCTGGTCGCAAGGAGAACAGATACATCTCAGTGGAAAATGTCAAGCTACAGCGCCTGGCCGATCCTGAATAGTGTCACACCAGCGGTCTCTTGTCCTGCCATTTATCGGACATATGTTCGTGGCCCATCTACTCGAACGGTCGCTGATGCTGTAATTGAGATGGTTGATTTGCCTGAATCCTCTCCTTTGCCTGAAACTATAATTGATCCCCAACTCTCCACCAACATCGACGAGGACGAGTATACCTATCCTGCATCTGAATCGGTGGCGCATCAACCAACAACGCCACTTGGCCCGACTCGTTATTCCTTTGATTCGGATTCCACCTCTTCAAAAGTCCCATCCAAGTTCAGTATTTTTGTATCCTGGTTTAGAGACAATTTTTTGATTCCACCCTGGACATACATCTGGTTGGTACTTTTCTTGATTTTTTTGTTCATGTCCATTGGCTTTGTCACAGTGTTTTTTCTACTAATCAATGGTCACTATTTACCTGAACGCTCTGCTGTAGACTATGTTTCTGGAACTTTGGCTCCTCATTCCTCGTCTCACATCATGAAGCGTGACCACACATTTGTGAACATTTCAGCTTTTCCAGTTGCTGATGGCATCGTATGGGATGCAGTGAACTATCAAATCCATGGTCCGACGGAAATTATTAATGTACCTAATGTCCTTCGTGTTTCAATGGGTGATGTAGTAAAAAATAACATTCATTCTGATGATTGGGATGTGCATGCCGTTGAAGCATTGTTTGCCGATTTAAAATATTATGCATCTTTTAATGCTGAAGATTTATATATGAATTCTGCGAATTATGCCGATTTGTATTGTTACCAACATTGGGGTAATCATTTTCTCCATAAGCCAAGTGCCCTGCGTAGTTCTGTTAACTACACCCAATGGGAACATTGTCCAAACCCCTTGCCAGGTCGCTCACAAACTCTTCGAAATAAGTTTACCTATTTTACTGATTTTAATCGGTCAAACCCCGCTTCCTATTATTTTAGACTCAATACCACGTCAACTCAGAAAATTATGTTAACACACACCAAATTGCTTTATTCGGGTTCCTTTTTAGGTGCCCTGGCAGTGGGTGGTTATGAGTACTGGGAGGATACAGTAGATTTGAAATCTATTTGGGGCTCCAAGCCATGGCAGGTACAAGGAACCGAGGCATTGCACCGTGCTTGCCTTATCCCTACCCAAATTATGTTCCTAAATGATTCTATTTATCAGACTACGTGTTGGGGCTTAGCTACCACTAAACAATTAAACACGCCCTCAATTCCATCCCTGTCGAGTTTTCCCAATGATAGCTCACGTCTTAACCTGTCCCTGGCGACCCTACAGGCTCTGTTACAGAATAATTCGTTTAATGTTTCCGAAATCGATCTGTCACCCTGGTTGGTATGGCCTATATCATCTAATGCATGTCAAATGCGTTTTCACGACTCAGGTACTAGCTACACACAGGATAGGCCTGATCCGAGATTTACTGCTTCCCGTACTGTCACTACATATTCTGTTGGTAAATTATGCAAACAATGGCTGCAACATTCGTCCCTTGATTCTGTTAAACAACATTTGTCCCTCCTTTCAGGCAATATTGATCTGTCCGACTTTGTTTTGGGACCTCGTGGTCCCCGACCTAAGAGATTCATTTATGAAACGTATAATGAACTCTGGAAGCTGTCACAAATTGAAGCTGCTTCCCGTCTTCGGGAAATAGATCAAGCAAATTTGGAAAAGGTGCTTGCTGTTGTTGACAATAGTATTAATACCCTGTCTTCTCGCATTTACACTTTAGAGAATATTGTGTCCTCTGTTGTTGATATTGTAGAAGATGATGTTTCTGTGTTATATCATGGTCAGAATCAATTGCGCTCAGTTATGCAGTTTGCATGGACTTTACAAACGCTCAAGTTAGGTAAAGTTCCTTGGCATTTTTGAACACCTCTGCCTTGTTTCTACCTTTTAATTTAACTGACAAACAGCAATTCATGTCCATGAAAGATGCAACTTACACTTTATTACATATCGAAAAGATGGATCCTTTGCCGTTCTCTGTTGCAGAACTCGATTCTGCTGTGTGGCTAGTTCATGGGGTTATCGCTTTACCTTTTTCCTTGTTTGAATTTGACTCGTGCATGAAACATTATCCTGTGGGCCGTTACCAGCCCTTGGGCAGTGCTTTCCTGCATGAACTCTGGTCCTTGCCTTTCATGTATAAATGCCTTCGGGACGGCAAGGAAGTTTTTCTCACGGGGAGTCCTGCGACTCAACTATGGGTCATTCGCTTATTTGTAAACACATTAAATTGCATGGCTCATGTAGCGTTTCCGCTCCTAATCTTGCTTGTGTGCTGAAAGGTATTCCTGCTCCTGTTATTTCTCCTACTTTCACTCTCCTTTCCAATGGTAGTTATTTACTTTTAAATAACGAAAACTGTTGTGGCCTGCAGGCTGGCATTCCTTACATTGTAACAGTTTCGCACAGGGTTGTCTGCTGCAAAAATGTGCTTTTTCCTCCCCCTCATGGCAAGGTTGATATCTCTATTTGGCCTTCCATCCCTACCATGGAGGCAGATTTCAATAGACTGAGCAGAATAAAGGCACTATTATTGAACGAGGAAGTTATGCTCACGTCCGCCCGGGAGACATTCATTCTCCAGGTGGCGAGTACCCACAGTGAAATACAGGCCCTTTTGAACACTAATCTCCCCCAACATTTTGGGGAGTTAATTCATCGTATTTTTAACGCATCTAACACTGAGGGTCTGGTACACTTTTTTAAGGTCGTGGGGTCTGGTTTGGTGTCCTCCTTCCAAACTATTTTTGGTGTCATCCCGGCATTTATTCATTCTATTTTTTCCAGCGTCTTTGGCGGTTTCCCGTTGATCATCGCTTTGGCGGCTGGTGTCCTGCTATTGATTTGTTTTCTGCGCAATGGCTGCTCCCCGATGGGACCTGCTCGATCCGGACCGCCTCCAGCTGCTCCGTGAGCGCCTTTTGGCTGGTTTTGGTGTCTTGCCATTGGCGACACTGAGTGTGTCATATACTCTTTCTTTTCGCTTTGCGTATTTCACTTGCGTGCAACCTGTAATGACTTGTATCCGCTGTCCTTTCACCTGGACTTTGGATTATTGGCTCTCCAATTCGTCATTGTCTGTTCCGGATTTTGTTCAGTTGATGGGTCCCTTAGAGGCCCATGAGCAGGACTGTTCCGTTGCCGGCTGTATGGCGTGTGCGGCTGCACTGGGGATTTTGGCGCAATGGGATATCTGGGCGGCTGCCCAGGATCTCCTACAACAAAGCTGTTTCGTTTATCACGCAAGTTGTCCCGCATTGCTTTTGGATGCTCCCTCTGCTGAGGAGCATTCCTGCTCTTTTGATCTCATGGATTGGATGGCATCTATGTTTTTTGACGATTCCAATGATGTCCTCTTGGAGGGTATGGCTTTTTTCTGCACTTACACTTTCATGGATTGACCTGTCCTTCGCCGTGTGGGCGCTCCCTGTGCTCAACTGGATGTGTTTTTCTCTATTGGACCTCTGTCTTGGCCGCCGGACTGACCAGGGGAGGGTGTCTTGTGGTTTGTTGCCTGCCTTGTTATGTTGGCCTAGGCCTAGCTGCCATGTTGCTTTTCTTTGCACGTGTTACACTGAGCCAGGGCTCCCTCGCCCTTTGCTCTTGCCAAGTTCTTTTGCGCTGTCTGCACTTTCTGTCTTTCACCTTTTCTCTTGTTCGATTTGGGCTCAGACTGCACAACATGTACAAGGTCGCATAACAATGTATTTCGGTTCTTCCTGATATGGCCAGTCTCGCGCACCCAGACATAACATTAGGCGCAAATGACATGAACCTTTGTGTGCCTTTAATACTGCGGTTTTACTGGCGCTTGGGACACTTGGAGGAATCCTTTCTAGGGAGAAGAGCTGTGATTGTCTGCTGATGTAGTTCTGCATCTAGAGACCGAGGTATGAGGGTTCGCTAGTCAAAGCCCAGAGGTCTTCTATTTTTATAATAAACTATCTTACTGCACGGGGAGGGTGGTAATGTTATTTAGACATTTATCCACTGAGTTATGAAATGCTTTCCCCGTTTGTATTCTATGTAATTGTAAACATGCTGCTTATATTAGTCATATGCATTATGCTATTAGTGCTGACACGTGTACTGTACCTTAGAGCACGTAAGTTGAAATAAATATTTTAATCTACCCTGTGTCTCTTCATACGCGCATTGTGGACAAGTACGAGTGAGTGACGAAAGAGTGTTCTTGCTTCTGCGAGTCCTGAGATAAAGATACCGTGTTCTGGGTTGTCCAATCATTGGTGCTTTGGTACTAATGGGATGCTAAGCTAGTTGGGTTGGGGTTTTGGGTGCTACGGTATATGGTAGGCAAACCACTGTATTCCGGGGTCCTATTATCCTGTGCATAGCTCTGTGTATGTGCAGAAACCTTATGACAACAGCAACACTTCATTTTCCTGATCTGAACACTATTACAACAGCAAATGCATGATGATACTCATCTACATCATGTACATCAAAAGAAAAACCACTAGTAAACAAAAAGAGGCTTTATTCAGCAAATGTTGAAAAAAATTTGAACTCCAAAAGAAACTAAGGCCAATGGCCAGTCCATATACACAGTCCGAACAGGGTGATATGTGACAACTTGTCACCCATTGCTTGCCTGCACTGGTACGGACAGGGGACATCCCCCTCGGAGGGGCATACAAGGGGCAGGCCAGGCACCGCAGGGACAGGATCAGGGGATGCCAGAAGGAGGCAGTGAAGGGGTGGTGGGTGCAGGAGTGTCACCGGCAACTGCAGTGGAGGTGTCTGACTCAGTGGGGGCCGGCACCACTGTAGGGCACAAGTCAGATGGTGTGGGTGCTGGCACCACTGCAGTGGGCCGGTCAGATGGAGTGGACTGGGTCCCCACTGCAGTGCCCAAGTCAGACGGGGTGGTTGTGGACTCCACTGCAGTGCATAACTCCAAGGGAGTGGAAGGGGGGCAGATGAGGTGGGCAGGACAGAGGGGGGACCCGGTCTCCACACCAGTGACACAAACAGGCCGAGCGTCTGGCTTGGGGGTGGAAGAGCAAGTGGCAGGGGGGGAGGGCCTAAGCATTTTGGGGATGCGGTATGGGTGTGTGGGGGAACCTGGGGCAGGGTGTGGCGGGGGAACCTGTGGAGTGGTGGCCTGGGGGATGGAGGAGAGAGACTGTGTGGTGGAGCTGCGTGGTGGTGGTGTCTTGCCCTTCCTGGTCCGGGGGGACTTCCGAATGGGGTCCTCAGTCTGCCTGTGCCTGGGGGAGGGTGTCCGGGTGTGAGGGGCACTCCCCTCTGTGTGTGGTGGTCGCCTCTTCCTCCTGTGCGTTGTGTCAGATGGATCTGTGGGGAAGAGGCCAAGCTCACAGAGGAAGAGCTTCTGGGAGGGGGGGGGGGTTGCAGGTGAGGCAAGGGAAGGGGTTTTGGAGGGAGAGGTATCTGAGGACTGCGCAGTGCTCGTGGATGCGTGTGTGTGTTCCTGGGCCCCACCCCTGTGAGTGAGGTATCAGTCCCCTGACTGTGCGTGCGTGTGCGTCTGGATTTTGGCGTGTGTCTGTGTGCTGCTTGTGTCTGTGCTGGTGGGTGCCTGTGCTGGTGTGTGTGTGCTTGGGACAGGCAGGGTGCTGGGGATTGTGGATGGGGCAGAGGTAGGAGGGGTGAGGGACTGTTGCAGGAGGGACACTGCTGCCGTCAGTGAGGAGGCCATGGACTGATTGGTCCGATGTAGGGCAGACATGCCAGATGACATGCCCTCCATGAATGACACCAGTTGTGTCAACAGACCCGTGTGTGCATGGAGGACACTCAGCACTGATGTCTGCCCTACATGGATCTGTTTAAGCAAGTCCACAGACTCCACACTCAGGGCAGCAGGGGAGACAGAGGCAGGGGGTGCGGTGCCTGGCATGAAGGAGACACGCTCCCCTACCCGGGAGCCTCCACGGACATGTGGGATGGGAGCAGATGGGTGGGTGGAGATGGTGGTGGTGGCGGGGGCAGACTTGCTTGATTTTGTCTCTGGTCAGCTGACACCCGCCTCCACAAGGGAGTCCTCACTGGAAGTGCTGTGGTCCTCAGCCGAGGTGGTCGTAGCTGAGGTCTCCTCAGTGTGGCTCCCCTCACCCTCCGTGCCACTGGGTCCCTCGGTCTCCCCTGCAGTGGACCCAGTCAGGCTCTGCCGCTCCTCCTGGTCCGTGGAGCTGTCTCCTCCTGTGGCCGTGGATGTATCTGCAAAGAATCAGGATAAACAGAGCAACATTAGTCACCTGTACTGACCACACACGCCACAGTAAGTACAGCACATCACAGAGCAAGCCCTGCCATCATTTGCTAGACATTGCAATAAGTGCTGACACTGATTTGAAGAAGCCCATTGTCTGCCTGACAGTCATTCATGCCACACATATCCTACCTGTCCATGCACCCATCTGTCTGGTGCCTGTTGTATGCGACTAATCATATGTGCACACATGCACCACATACACAGTTGTTGGACATCCAAGAGAACATGTGGAAATGTGTCACTCCAAACACATGCCATCTCCTGCCACTGACTCAGTACATGTGTCAGGAAAAGTGACGGGCAGAGTCCCTGTCGATATGCGGGTTTTGCTTCCATCACCAGACACAATGATGTCCTCATGTCCTGATAGACAATGCGACAATGGTGTGCTTGCAGGACATATCACACTACTGCTGGATCACCCTTTGCGAGTTGAATGTCATGGCACAGGCCTGTCTGGCAAGTCAGTCATAACTGTCTCCTGTCACAGGGGCAGTGCATACACACAACACCAGTCTACACTGTGTCACAACCATGGAAGTTTTGGGTATGCAAGCCCTGTAGCTGACAGGTGCACATGTGCACCCCTGGCCACCCACATCATGAGGACTAGGATGATCCCACGTCAATCAAATGAGACATTTTAGTGACTGCAAACACAAATCCATACACATGGGCACTTCACCGTCTGATGAGAATGAACCAAAGCTGCCTGCACCTCAATGTTTCATACACCTTTGTGCACAGTAAAGGGATCAGAGACCTATGCATTAACCAATGTGCAGATCCTATAGTCACAACTCAGATGGCTGGCCACCCCAAATTGTTAAACACTCCAGGAGTCCAAAAGCAAGGCCACACCACGGTGACACAGAGGCAGACACCTGAGTGCACTCTTCACAATGCCCAATATGTATGCTGACACACAGGAGTGGGAGAACAGAGTGCCTTCGATGTACGGAGTAGGTATTACAGTCCTGGTCCATGTGCAACATGGTATTACCCTGAACACTAGGCAGGTGGCTATGCATGTGTCACACACATGATGTACATACTTCTGAGGCTCCCCCCTTGGTCTCTGCTGCAGCATGGGTGTGTGGCACATACCCCAGACATGTGGTAAGTCAGAGCAGCAATTGGAACACATTGTAAAGCCATACCCAGAGTACATGTCAGATCACAGGCATTGTATGAGCAATTGTACCACCCATGCAGCCCACAACAAAGTCCCTGTAACTGATGATGTCCCCAACTTGAACCACAGGTAACTGCAAGTACACAGTACCCAAGTGACCTAAGTCACAGACTGTAAGGGCCACACCTGTGTATCAGATGAGGAGGGGGCATGACACAAGTGAGGGACATGAGTCCAGGACGACAAGACAGTTGTACTGTGGAAGTGGAACCAGGCTAAAGGAGTGCATAGAGCATGTTAGTCATAGTACACAGAAAAGGCTAGCACTTACCCCCTCCTTGCTGCTGTCTGGCCTTCAGCTGCCCATCCAGGTCAGGGAAGACCACCGCCAGAATCCGGAGCTTGTGGGGGGTCAGGGTCCGGTGTCCGCCCCTCCTGCGAGGAGGCGACAGCTTCAGCTGGACCCTTGCGATCCTCCGGGTCCAGCCACGAAGGTCCTGCCACCTCTTCTGGCAGTTGCGGATCCTGCGCCTGTAGACCCCCACAGATCTTACTGCCCGGACGATGGTCAGCCAGATGTCCTGCTTCTGGTGGGCATCAACCTGTGAGGATGACAAAGTGAAAAGGCCATTACTACACATGCAACATATCCGTGCATCACACAGTTGGATATACATGTCTCAATCACAGGGGCATATGATGTACACAGGTAGTGCAACTATGGCTATGAACAGTTGTCCAGCAGTTACTAAATGGTATCATTGCCTGGGAAGTGAAACCTTGTTGGAATGCACTGTTACTGCACTATACCTGTTCAGTGCATGTAACTACACACTTTGGGGGTGCCAACTACTCAGTGAGCATGCTAGCCACTGGTGTGCACACTGTAAGTCTTGCTAGTCAGACAACATGCACAATTAGTAAGGCAGTGGACAGCACACTCACCTGCTCCCCTGGTTTCCCATACAGCTTGCTGTACTGTGGAAGGAGGCTGTCCAGCAGGGCCTGGTTCTCCTCAGTGCTGAAGGCTGGGGCTCTCTCCACAGTACGTGCCATTGAAGTAGCCAGAGGATGCAGAGACAGCAGAAGTGGTGGTGGCAGATGTCGTCCTGGAGCATGTAGTGCAGGCAAGTGAGCTCTCAGGGGAACAGCCAGCATTATATGTGTGCTGCAGAGGCAGATACTGTCCCATGTGTCCAACGTGATAGGTCCAAGTCGTTTACATCTTCTGAATCTGGCCAATCCATGGAATTGCACCACTTATACACGCCCACAGCATCCTTCAAAAGTTCAACTTCATGACACCCATGAATTTGCAACATTGTTGTGGGTGGCCAACTGAATTCACTGCTTCCGGCTTGTAAAAGCTTCGAAAACGCGTCCGTTACCATGTCAGTCCATAGCCAATGCGTGCGCACCGATCGATCCATTGCTGTACAACGCGTATTTCGGAAAACGACACGCATCCGCCCACATCATATGCAATGGCCAATGCGTGCGCACCGATCGGTCCATTGCTGTACAACGCGTATTTCGGAAAACGACACGCATCCGTCCACATCATATGCAATGGCCAATGCGTGCGCACCGATCGGTCCATTGCTGTACAACGCGTATTTCGAAAAACAACACGCATCCGTCCACATCATATGCAATGGCCAATGCGTGCGCACCGATCGGTCCATTGCTGTACAACGCGTATTTCGGAAAACGACACGCATCCGTCCACATCATATGCAATGGCCAATGCGTGCGCACCGATCGGTCCATTGCTGTACAACGCGTATTTCGGAAAATGACACGCATCCGTCCACATCATATGCAATGGCCAATGCGTGCGCACCGATCGGTCCATTGCTGTACAACGCGTATTTCGGAAAACGACACGCATCCGTCCACATCATATGCAATGGCCAATGCGTGCGCACCGATCGGTCCATTGCTGTACAACGCGTATTTCGGAAAACGACACACATCCGTCCACATCATATGCAATGGCCAATGCGTGCGCACCGATCGGTCCATTGCTATACAACGCGTCCCTGTACAAGTCACTCGCATATGTCACCATGTTTGTCACTGGTGAACGTATGCCAGCCACAATTACTTGCCAGGGACTCAGGGGCACACCTACAACACCACAGCCTGTCCACACTGTCTCCTAAGACATGTAAGGCTGCATTACCTGTGTGTGTATGGGGGTCAACATGTGGTTTGTTGGGTGGCACTTGGGGGCAGCCACTCCCAGGCTGTGCACGTGTTCATGGGGACAGAATCCTTTGTGTGTTGTGCACATGACCACTGTGATGTGCAACTATTCAGTTCAGAGCATGTGGCATGGTCACATCTCCAGGTTGTGTATGTGTATGTTATGTCACATACACCCTGAGTCCCATGTGGGATGGTATGTACGTCACAGGGTGACCCATTGCCACAATTGTGATGGCCCTCCACAGTCTGTGTGCATGTTGTGTTTCAGATGTCTCGGATTCCATGTGCACAATGGGAGACAGTCTCCACATCCACGTTGTTTGTGCATCGACTTTGATGTTGTGCGTGTCACAGACGTCCATGTCTGTCCTGCAGAGGCAACAGGGACCACTACCTGTGGGAGTCATGGTTGTTTTGCTGGCGTGTACATGATACGCCATGTCATGCCAGTGTCCATGTGGCAATACAGGGTCCCTGGGAATCTACCTGTCGAAAGAGCTGTGATGCCTGGGGCACATCTGTCCTCACTTGTCACTGTGGTGTGTGTTTGGAACGTGACAGCAGTACATGGGTACTGTGACACAGCCGAATGATTTCCCATAGCACAACCTGGAACTTGTTGTCAACACATGTTGAACTGAGATGTTAGATGTTGGCCATGTAGGTGCCATATATGTCCATGCAGAACGGCACACACATCAAGTACTTGTGTCTCGTAATGATGTACCATGTGATATTGAGTATGGTCAATGCCACATATGTGGGGTGACTGACAATCTTTCTTTGTTCACCTATGCACTGCAGGGCACCAGCTGTCCATAGACCATTCCCTGACCTTGCAACCATGGTTGAACGTGACTGCATCCGACGGTACCGCTTCAACAGGCCGCTTATTGAGGATTTGGCGGTGCAGTTGGCCCCACATTTGCAACCTGGCCGGCCATACCCTGCAGCGCTGACCCCCAAGGTGAAGGTGATGGCAGCCCTACACTTCTTTGCCACCGGTACCTTTCAACACACTGTGGTGTCTGCTGGTGGGATGTCACAGACCATGTTCAGCCGTGTGCTACGCGATGTTTTGGAGGCGATGTTGAGATACTTGAACCAGTACATCTATTTCCCTAAACGTCAACAACTCACTGACGTCAAGAGTGACTTCTATGCCCTGGGGAGGATGCCACATGTCATCGGCTCCATTGATGGGACACATGTGGCTTTGGTACCACCACAGGCACATGAGCAGGCATACAGGAACAGGAAACATTACCATTCTATCAATGCCCTGGTGGTATGTCTTGCAGATATGAGCATCTCACATGTGTGTGCACGTTTCCCCGGTTCTGCACACGATGCCTACATGATGAGGAGTAGTCGCATCCCGAGGATGATGTCACAGATGCAGAACCAGCGTGCCTGGCTTGTCGGTGTGTACTGACTTTGTACCATTGTGTGTGTTCTGCAATGTTGTATTCCACCCTCTTTTCCAACTCAGCTAATGTGCAATTGTCTGTATATAGGTGACTCCGGATACCCCAACATGCCGTGGTTGCTGACACCCCTCAGAAACCCTGTGACACCAGCCCAGATGCGCTACAATGAGGCACATGGTCGGACCAGGAGAGTGATCGAGCGGACATTTGGTCTCCTGAAGAGCCGCTTTCGCTGCCTGGACAAGACAGGAGGGGCCCTCCCATATGCCCCTGCAAAGGTGTGCAAGATTTTCATCGTCTGCTGCATGCTACACAACCTGGCAGTGCGGAAGGAGTTGCCTCTCATCCTGGATGACGATGACCAACATCCGCCACCTGTGGAGGATCCTGGCCTGGGCCACGATGCCAGTGATGATGATGATGATGATGAGGGTGATGTCCGCACACAGCTCATCACCAACTTCTTCAGCTGAATGTGAGTATACAGAGATGTTATGTCAATGATTTGAGTTTGCATGATATGTGTTGGTGGTGCTCTGTTGCTGTTTGAGTGTGGCCATGTGCTACTTGACTGTATGTGTGCAGCGATGTGTCCTTACAGGTAGTCTGTACTCCCCAACAGTGTTGACATGCTAACTTGGTTTTGTGTAGGTATCTTGTGACATGTATTGGGCATGAGTATTGCAGTTCTGTCCTGTTCTTCAGTGCTTTTGACTGTGTGTCATGTCTGTCCTTCACAGGGTACTTTCAGAGTTGTTTGGTCAACTCGCATCCCCCGACACCATGATTCAACTTCCAGGGTGGAAGCAGTCGTTTCCCTGCAGGTGATGTGCCACATACCCCTGGACTTTATTTCCTCTACACTTGGTGACTGTGTGGCCACTGCCACGTGGGATTACCTTGCATCTGTAGTGGACACAACATGTTGCAAATGTGTAATAAACCTGTGCTTCACTTTGGGATGTGCGTTGTCTGTGGTCACACATCTATCTGACATTTGCTTACTTCACCTGTGGGATAGTTAACACATACTCTGAATAGGTGTGGTGTCTGTGCATTCCACTGTATTTCCTGGCAACATCAGTGTAGGCGATGAGTCAGATGGCCCTGGTGTGTATGTGTTGTGTAGCCCTAGTGGTGTGTCTCCCTCATATGTGTCACGTCGCCATGACTCACATGACGGTGTTGAACTTGCTGTAGCAGTTAGCATGCACAGTGTCATTTAGCAGATCATCATCTCCATGACAAAAACAACGTTGGAATCACAGCAGAGGCAAGTATGGTGTATTAGTGAGTTTATTTACATACATGTGTGAGGATAGTGCACAGGATGGTGGGTGCTGTACATTGGGATTGGAATCCAAAGTTCCCAGATGAGTTGGAAGTGTTGGTAGCAGAAATGTCCTGAGTAAAGTCCACAGTCATCTGATACATTGGTCCAACTTGAACTCCCCATGTCATGTGGGAGAGTTGGGTTGCATTCGACAGGGCGAACAGTTTGCACACAAAGGGGAATTTCCAGAACAGGTGTTGGGTTCCTGGGGGATGTACATTGCCATCGGCCTCTCAGTTTTCCTTCCTCGGACGACCCCTCTTCTTTCGGGGGGGACCCTCACGTGCAGGCCGCTGTGGTGCAGAGGACTCTCCACCAGAGTCATCCTCCCTCCCTGTGGCAGTTGCAGTTGTTGCGGCACCAGATGTTGTGGGCACACAGGGAGGTGTGGCCATGTTGGTGCTAATCTGGCGGAGGCATGTCAATATGTCCCTCTGCACCGCTGTCAGTTCTTCCAATGTGTCCCACTTGGACTCCATGCGAGACATGTGTGTCTCCACACGGGACATGTGGGAGACCAAGCGGGCATGATGGGCAGCCTGCTGCTGTTGAATGTCCTTGAGGATCCCCACTACCTGGCTGACCTCTCCGGTGCTATTCTGGTACGCATCAGCAATGCGTACCAGTTGTGGGTCATCATGCAGTCCAGACCCCTCTGCAAACAGCGACCTCTGCCTACCACCCCTCCCACCACCCCTGGCCACACGTGCGGGACCTGCGGTGGCACGCACAGGTGAGCCTAGGCCCCCTTGGGGGTTGGTACTGGGGTTGTTGTCCGTTGCTTCACGGTGGGCCGGGGTCCCTGTGCTGTTGTCATTGAGTGTCCTTGGTCTGTCATTGTCGGCGGGGGTGGTCTGTGTGTTGGCAGATGTTGGAGGAGTGGGTGCAGGGGGTGCAGATGGTGGTCCTGCTGGTGCTGCATGATGACTCACTCCGGAGGGGCCAGGTAGGTCTTCGCCATCCGAGGAGGGCAGAGGCTGTTCCACACCAGAGAGCTCAGGGTCCCCCGGAGCCTGGGACAGGGACTCCTCATCATCTGCTGCTGTGTCCCCATCATCACCTGTTTTTGGAAGAGACACACAATGTATGTTATGTTTCTACAGGCATCAATGGTTCAAACACCTGACAGTTGTGACTGTACCTCTGGATGCGGGCCTGTACATTGCATTGTCCTACGTTGTCACAGTCAGAGGTTGATATTGGTGTAGCACATTGTCCTGCCAACCTGAAGCATTTCAATGTGAATGTTGAGGTGTGTGCATGACCAGCATTGGTGGTATTTGGATGACATCCGGACCTCCTTCTCCCCCCAGCCCAGTTATCCCACCATGAAGCATGCCACCCTTGCAGTGGGTGCAGCTTAACTCTCAGGATGTCAGTCAGTGGTGTCCTGCTGTTGGTTGGTGCCCAGTTCCCAGCAGGGCCTGGTACTCTCCACAACAGAGCACCATTGTCAGACATCTTTGAAGTGGCTTTTCACTCCCTGTGAAGTGTGCATGCTTCAGTGTGAGCTTGCTGGGCCATGTGGGTGGGGGATGTTGAGCTGTGACTACCACTCCCATCATGCTATTGCCTACACCCCCCTTCCCAGCATGCCCATACTTCCTTCCTTTTGAGTGGACTTCACTGTGTGCGAGTGTGACAGCAATGGCAAGATGGCTGACAGTGTGGTCCTGTTGTTTGTTGGTGCCCAGTTCCCAGCAGGGCCTTGTGCTCCCCACAGTTGAGGCCAGTGTCAGACATCTTTGAGGTGGCTTTTCACTCCCTGTGAGGTGTGTATGCTTCAGTGTGAGCTTGCTGGGCCATGTGGGTGGGGGATGTTGAGCTGTGACTACCACTCCCATCATGCTATTGCCTACACCCCCCTTCCCAGCATGCCCATACTTCCTTCCTTTTGAGTGGACTTCACTGTGTGTGAGTGTGACAGCAATGGCAAGATGGCTGACAGTGTGGTCTTGTTGTTTGTTGGTGCCCAGTTCCCAGCAGGGCCTTGTGCTCCCCACAGCTGAGGCCAGTGTCAGACAGCTTTGAGGTGGCTTTTCACTCCCTGTGAGGTGTGCATGCTTCAGTGTGAGCTTGCTGGGCCATGTGGGTGGGGGATGTTGAGCTGTGACTACCACTCCCATCATGCTATTGCCTACACCCCCTTCCCAGCATGCCCATGCTTCCTTCCTTTTGACTCTGCTTCCCTGTGGGGTAGTGTGCCTGTGCTGACAGGATGGCTGACAGTGTTGTCCTGGCGTTTGTTTGGCTACAAGTCCCAAAGGTGTCCCTGTGCTTCACACAGCATAACCCAGGGTGGTGGTTCTTTGTGGGATATTTAATTAGAGTGTGAGGAAATGCATTCTCCAAGGTGAGTTGTGTGGAATTTGTGTTAAGGGTGTGTGTGAGAAAAGCTGCTGGTAACTATGGTCAGTGCTGTCAGTCCTCCTTCCCACCCAGCCAGATATCCCACCATGGAACGTGCTTCCATTGCAGGGAGTGCAAGTTGGCTTTCAGGATGTCAGTCAGTGGTGTCCTGCTGTTGGTTGGTGCACAGTTCCCAGCAGGGCCTTGTGCTCCCCACAGCAGTACCCAGTGTCAGCCATCTTGTCAGTTCTTTTCCACTCCCTGTGATGTGAGCATGGTTCAGAGTGGTGTTGATGGGCCAATTGTGAGGGTGACCAATATCTGTGACTACAACTCCCATCATGCTATTGGCTACACTGACTTCACCAGCATACACATAATTCCTTCCTTTCAGTGAGCTTCCCTGTGAGGTGGTGTTCTAATGGTGGCAAAATGTCTGACAGTGTTTGTTGGTTAGATTTGTGCCACTGCCTTGCTCTATTTGTTGTTAGTTTTGTACATGTCATGACACAGTTACATATCACTATGAGATGGCAGGTGTTGTGTTTGTCTGACAAGCATACACATCTTGGGATGATTATGTTTTGGTTACTGTGGCTTTGCTAACGGTGCATGGTTTCACTATCCCCTTGACAGTGATGTGTGTGTATTGTCACACAATATTGGGTATATTGGTTGTGTACTCACCAGGCTCTGGGATGTTTGATAGTCCATGTACGCTCTCTGGTGGTAGGATGGCCCGCACCTTCTCCTCCCAGGGCCTGAGGTATACTGGTTTGGCAGGAGGGCCACTGCCGGTGCGATGACTCAAGGTGTAATCCTTCTTCAGTAGGGCCTTGACCCTCCTGCGCACATCATACCACCTGTTCTGGATGTCTTCCTTTGTGCGCAAACATGGTGATTGTGCGTTCACCCAGTCGACGATCCTCTCCCACATCTTGGTTTTCTGCGACATGGGGGTCTGTTGGACCAATGTACCAAACAGGTGTGGCTCTACCCTGAGGATTTCATCTACCAGGACTTCCAATTCACTGTCTAGGAACTTTGGATTCTTCTTTGGGGGCATGGTGATGGGTGGTGGTGGGGATTGATGTGTGTGTGAGTGTGCAAGTGAGGGTGGGTGAGTGTAGGTTTTGCTGGGTGTATGTGAGGGTGCTATTTGGGAGGTGCTGATGGTGTGTGGCTTGTGTGATGGATGAGTTGTGGGTGTGTCTGTGGTTGCTGTCTGATGGTGTTCTGTGCTGGCAGGTCAGTTGAATTTGCAAAGGATCATGGTAGGGATTTGTGGCCTTTATATGGGTGGAGTTGTGGGTGTGTCTTTGTTCCATGTTTTTTTCCTCCTGTATTTATTGACTTTGTCATTGCTTGTTTGGCCCTTTTTTTTTTTTTTTTCCTTTGTAGTTTTTAGGCATGCAGGAGATGTTCTTCTGACCGAGTAGGACGCTGCAGTTGGCTCGTGCGAGCTTCTCCGAGTCTTTCAAGCTGGGTTTCATGTGCGGCGTACGCGTCGGTCGCGGGGTATTGGGTTGCTTCGGCTCCGTTTTGTATGCGTGTCGGTCGTACGGCTTGTGCTCCGTGCGACTCGGTCTGGTTTTACACGCATTGCATCGTACTGTGCGGGTCGGAGTTCGCGGGTACGTTTCTGTCGGGTTCATTCCTGGTGCGTGTCGGTCGGTTCGATTCGCGTGGTTTTCCGGCCGGAGAGCTGGTTTCCGTGCGGTTCGGTCATTTGGCTTGTGTTCCGTGCGAGTCGGTCGTGATTCACATGCATTGCATCGTACTACGCGGATCGGGCAGCGCCGGTACGTGTCGGTCGGACTAAATTCCCGTACCGAGTCGGTCGGTACGTTTTCTGGCCTGAATCGGAATCGGCCCCTAAATTTGGAGCATTTCCTTTAAATTGACACTTTCACTGAAAAAGCATGGCCTTCTGACGCTTGTAGTGGTTCGACTTATATAAACGACCTCAATTAGGACTTCGGCTTAAGTATCAATCCCCAAAAACTGATTTTTCGAAGTAACAGATTTTTTTATCTTCATCTTTTTCCACCTCTTAAAACTGTTTTTAAATGATTTTAAGACAATGTTTTTACAACACTTTGGGGCCGATTCCGATTCGGGCCGGAAAACGTACCGACCGACTCGGAGCCGGAATTAATACCGACCGACACGTACAGGTGCAGGCCGACCCGCAAAGTACGATGAGAAGCATGCAAAATCCGACCGACTCGTACGGAACACAAGCCGAACGACCGAGCCGCGCGGAAAACAGCCATCCGGCCGGAAAACCACGCAAATCGAACCGACCGACACGCACCAGGAATGAACCCGAACGAAACGTACCCGCAAAGTCCGACCCGCGCAGTACGATGCAACGCGTGGAAAACACGACCGAGTCGCACGGAGCCCAAGCCGTACGACCGACACGCATACAAAACTGCGAGCAGAAGCAACCCAATACACCGCGACCGACGCGCACGCAGCATAGAAAACAGCACAAACACAGCGTGAACGACTCGGAGAAGCTCGTACGAGACAACTGCAGGGTCCGACTCGGTCACAAGAACGTCTCCTACATGCACAAAAAGTACAAAGGGAAAAACACACAAAAAAAGGCCAAACAAGCAATTACAAAGGCAATAAATACTGGGGGGGGACAGGGAACAAAGACACACCCACAACTCCACCCATATAAAGGACACAAATCCCTACCATGATCCTTTGCAAATTCAAATTACCAGCCAGCACTGAACAGACAGCAACCACACCCACCCACAGCTCATCCATCACACAAGCCACACACCATCAGCACCTCAACAAATAGCACCCTCACATACACCCAGCTAAACACACACTCACACACACTCACCTGCACACCAACACACACATCACTCACCATCACCACCCATCACCATGCCCCCAAAGAAGAATCATAAGTTCCTAGATAGTGAATTGGAAGTCCTGGTAGATGAGATCCTCAGGGTAGAGCCACAGCTGTTTGGTACACTGGTCCAACAGACACCCATGTCGCAGAAAACCAAGATGTGGGAGAGGATCGTCGACAGGGTGAACGCACAATCACCATGTTTGCGGACAAAGGTAGACATCCAGAACAGGTGGTATGACGTGCGCAGGAGGGTCAGGGAGCTGTTGAAGAAGGACTACCTCTTGAGCCAACACACCGGCAGTGGCCCTCCTGCCAAACCAGTATACCTCAGGCCCTGGGAGGAGAAGGTGCGGGCCATCCTACCACCAGAGAGCGTACATGGACTATCAAACATCCCAGAGCCTGGTGAGTACACAACAAATGTACACAATATTGTGCGACAATACACACACATCACTGTCAAGGGGAGAGTCAAACCATGCACCCTAAGCAAATACACACCAACCAGAACAGAATCATCCCAAAATGTGTATGTCAGTCAGATAAACACAACACATGCCATCTCATAGTGATATGTAACTGTGTCATCACATGTACAAACACAACTACAACTACAGCTAGGCAGTGGCACAAATATAACTAACAAACACATCCAGACATGTAGCCACCACTACAACACCACCTCACAGTGAAGCCCACTGAAAGGAAGGAATCTTGTGTATGCTGGGCAAGTCAGTGTAGCCAATAGCATCATGGGAGTCGTAGTCACAGATATTGCCCACCCTCACAATGCGCACATCAACACCACCATGAACCATGCTCACATCACAGGGAGTGGAAAACAACTGACAAGATGGCTGACACTGGCTACTGCTGTGGGGAGCACAAGGACCTGCTGGCAACTGTGCACCAACCAACAGCAGGACACCACTGACTGACATCCTGAAAGACAACTTGCACTCCCTGCAACGGAAGCACGTTCCATGGTGGAGAATCTGGCTGGGTGGGAAGGAGGACTGACAGCACTGACCATAGTTACCAGCAGCTCCACTCACACACACCCCTAACACAAACTCCACACAACTCACCTGGGAGAATGCATTGCCTCACACTCTAATCAAATATCCCACAAAGAACCACAACCCTGGGTCATGCAGTGTGAAGCACAGGGACACACATGGGACTTGTAGCAAAACTAACCCCAGGATAACACTGTCAGCCATCTTGTCAGCACAGGCACACAACCCCACAGGGAAGCAGAGTCAAAAGGAAGGAAGCATGGGCATGCTGGGAAGTGGGGTGGAGGCAATAGCATGATGGGAGTGGTAGTCACACTCACACACAGTGAAGTCCACCCAAAAGCAAGTAAGTATGGGCATGCTGGGAAGTGGGGTGGAGGCAATAGCATGATGGGAGTGGTAGTCACAGATATTGGTCACCCCCACAACTGTCCCATCAACACCACCCTGAACCATGCGCACATCACAGGGAGTGGAAAACAACTGACAAGATGGCTGACACTGGCTACTGCTGTGGGGAGCACAAGGACCTGCTGGCAACTGTGCACCAACCAACAGCAGGACACCACTGACTGACATCCTGAAAGACAACTTGCACTCCCTGCAATGGAAGCACGTTCCATGGTGGGATATCTGGCTGGGTGGGAAGGAGGGCCGGATGTCAACCAAATACAACCAATGCAGACCATGTACACACCCCAACATTCATATAGAAATGCCCAAAGTATGCAGGAGAATGTGCTACACCAATATCAACCTCTGACTGTGACAACTTAGGACAATGCAATGTACAGGCCCGCATCCAGAGGTACAGTCACAACTGTCATGTGTGTCAACCATTCATGCCTGCAGAAACATAACATACATTGTGTGTGTCTCCCAAAAACAGGTGATGATGGGGACACAGCAGCAGACGCTGAGGAGTCCCTGTCCCAGGCTCAAGGGGAAACGGAGCTCACTGGTGTGGAACAGCCTCTGCCCTCCTCGGATGACGAAGACCTACCTGGCACCTCCGGAGCAAGTCATCATGCAGCACCAGCAGGACCACCAGCTGCACCCCCTGCACCCACCCCTCCAACGACTGTCAACACACATACCACCCCTGCTGACACGGACAGACCAAGGAGCACCACCACCACCAGCACAGGGACCCTGGACCAACGTGGGGCTATGGACACCAACACCACCAACAACCCCCAAGGGGGCCCAGGGTCACCTGTGCGTGCCACCTCAGGTACTGCACGTGTCGCCAGGGGTGGTGGGAGGGGTGGGAGACATAGGTCACTGATCGCAGAGGGGTCTGGACTGCATGATGACCCACAACTGGTACGCATAGCCGATGCGTACCAGTCCAGCACCGGAGAGCTCAGCCAGGTAGTGGGGCTCCTCAGGGACATTAAACAGCAGCAGGCTGCCCATCATGCCCGCTTGGACTCGCACATGTCCCGCGTGGAGTCCAAGTGGGACACACTGCAAGAGATGACAGCGGTGCATAGGGACATATTACAATGCCTCCGCCAGATGAGCAGCAACCAGTCAACACCTCCCTGTGTGCCCACAACATCTGGTGCTGAAACAACTGCAACTGCCACAGAGAGGGAGGATGACTCTGGCGGAGAGTCCCCTGCACCGCAGCAGCCTGCACTTGAGGGTCCCCCCCCAAAGAAGAGGGGTCGTCCGAGGAGGGGCAAGTGAGAGGCCGATGGCCATGTGCAACCCCCAGGAAGCCAAAACCTGTACTGGATAATAACCTTTGTGCGCAAACTGTTCACCCTGTTGACTGCAACACAACTCCCCCACATGACATGGGGAGTACAAGTTGGACCAATGTATCAGATGACTGTGGACTTTATTCTGGACATATGTGCTACCAGGACTTCCAATTCATTTAGGAACTTAGGATTGAAATCAAAATGTACAGCACCCACCATCCTGTGCACTATACACACACATGTATGACAATAAACACACTAATACACCATACCTGCCTCTGTTGTGATTCCAACGTGGTTCCTGTCATGGAGATGATGACCTGCAAAATTACACTGTGCATGCTAACTGCTACAGCAAGTACAACACAGGCATGTGAGACATGGCAACGTGACACATATGAGGGAGACACACCACCAGGGCTACACAACATATACACACCTAGCCCATCTGACTCATCGCCTACACTGATGTTGCCAGGAAATACGGTGCAATGCACAGACACAACACCTATTCACAGTCTCTGTCAACTAGCCCACTGGTGCAGTAAGCAAATGTCAGTCAGATGTGTGACCACAGACAACGCACATCACAAAGTGAAGCACAGGTTTATTACACATCTGCAACATGTTGTAACCACTACAGATGCAAGGCAATCCCACCTGGCAGCGGCACACAGTCAACAAGTGTAGAAGGAAGGAAGTCCATGGGTGTGGCGCACATCACCTGTAGGGACACGACAGCTACCACCCTGGAAGTCGAATCACGGTGTTGGGGATCACAGTTGACCAAACCACTCTGAAAGTACCCTGTGAAGGACAGAAATGAAACACAGTCAAAAGCACTGAAGAACAGGACAGAACTGCAATACTCATGCCCAATACATGTCACAAGATACCCACCCAGAACCAAGTTAGCATGTCAACACTGTTGGGGAGTACAGACTACCTGTAAGGACACATCGCTACACGCATACAGTCATGTAGCACATGGACACACTCAAACAGCACCAGAGCACCACCAACACATATCATGCATACTCACATCATTGACATGACATCTCTGGATACTCACATTCAGCTGAAGAAGTTGGTGATGAGCTGTGTGCGGACATCACCATCATCATCATCATCACTGGCATCGTGGTCCAGGCCAGGATCCTCCACAGGTGGCGGATGTTGGTCATCGTCATCCAGGATGAGAGGCAACTCCTTCCGCACTGCCAGGTTGTGTAGCATGCAGCAGACGATGACAATCTTGCACACCTTTGCTGGGGCATATGGGAGGGCCCCTCCTGTCTTGTCCAGGCAGCGGAAGCGGCTCTTCAGGAGACCAAAGGTCCGCTCAATCACTCTCCTGGTCCGACCATGTGCCTCATTGTAGCGCATCTGGCCTGGTGTCACAGGGTTCCTGAGGGGCGTCAGCAACCACGGCATGTTGGGGTATCCGGAGTCACCTACATACAGACAATTGCACATTAGCTGAGTTGGAAAAGAGGGTGGAACACTACATTGCAGAACACACACAATGGCACTAAGTCAGTACACACCAACAAGCCAGGCACGCTGGTTCCGCATCTGTGACATCATCCTCGGGATGCGACTACTCCTCATCACGTAGGCATCGTGTGCAGAACCGGGGAAACGGGCACAGACGTGTGAGATGCTCATATCTGCAAGACATACCACCAGTGCATTGACCGAGTGGTAGTGTTTGCGGTTCCTGTATGCCTGCTCTTGGGCCTGTGGTGGTACCAAAGCAACATGTGTCCCATCAATGGAGCCAATGACATGCGGCATCCTCCCCAGGGCATAGAAGTCACTCTTCACGTCAGTGAGTTGTTGGAGTCTAGGGAAATAGATGTACTGGTTCAGGTAAATCAACATAGCCTCCAAAACATCGCGGAGCACACGGCTGAACATGGTCTGTGACATCCCACCAGCAGTCGCCACAGTGTGTTGAAAGGTACCGGTGGCAAAGAAGTGTAGGGCTGCCATCACCTTCACCTTGGGGGTCAGCGCTGTAGGGTATGTCCGGCCAGCTTGCAAATGTGGGGCCAACCACACCGTCAACACCTCAATCAGCGGCCTGGTGAAGCGGTACCGTCGGATGCAGTCCCGTTCCACCATGGTTGCAAGGTCAGGGAATGGTCTATGGACAGCTGGTGCCCTGCAGTGCATAGGTGAAGAAAGAAAGATTGTCAGTCACCCCACATATGTGGCATTGACCATACTCAATATCACATGATACATCATTATGAGGCACAAGTACATGATGTGTGCAGTTCCGTAAGGACATGTATGGCACATGCATGGCCAACATCTAACATCACAGTTCAACAAGTGGCATCAACAAGTCCCAGGTTGTGCCATGGGATATCATGAGGCCGTGTCACAGTTCCCATCTCCTGCTGCCACGTTCCAAACACACCCCACAGTGACATGTGAGGACAGATGTGCCCCAGGCATCACAGCTCAACGACAGGTAGATTCCCAGGGACCCTGTATTGCCACATGGACACTGGCATGACATGGTGTATCATGAATACACCACAGCAAAACAACCATGACCCCCACAGGTAGTGGTCCCTGTTGCCTCTGCAGGACATACATGGACGTCTGTGACACACACACGTACAACATCAAAGTCCATGCACAAACAACGTGGATGTGGAGACTGTCTCCCATTGTGCACATGGAATCAGAGACATTGTAAACACAACATGCACACAGACTGTGGAGGACCATCAACATTGTGGCAATGGGTCACCCTGGGACGTACATACCGTCACACATGGGACTCAGGGGGTATGTGACATGACATACACATACACCACCGTGAAATGTGACCATGCCACATGCACAGAAATGAACAGTTGCACATCACAGTGGTCATGTACATGAAACACCAAGGATTCTGTCCCCATGAACACGTGTACAGCCTGGGAGTGGCTGCCCCCAAGTGCCACCCACAGAACAACATGTTCACCCCCATACACGGAATAGGAATGCAGCCTTACATGCCTCAGGATACATGGTGGACAGGGTGTGGTGTTGTAGGTGTGCCCCTCACTCCCTGGGAAGTATATGTTGCTGGCATATATTCACCTGTGACAGGCATGGTGACATATGCCAGTGACTTGTACAGGGACGCGTTGTACAGCAATGGACCGATCGGTGTCCCCGGCCAGCCCATTGCATTCAATGTGAGCGGGTACGCGTTGTATCCGGGTACGCGTTGAACAGCAATGGACCGATCGGTGTCCCCGGCCGGCCCATTGCATTCAATGTGAGCGGGTACGCGTTGTATCCGGGTACGCGTTGAACAGCAATGGACCGATCGGTGTGCCCGGCCGGCCCATTGCATTCAATGTGAGCGGGTACGCGTTGTATCCGGGTACGCGTTGAACAGCAATGGACCGATCAGTGTGCCCGGCCGGCCCATTGCATTCAATGTGAGCGGGTACGCGTTGTATCCGCAATACGCGTTGAACAGCAATGGACCGATCGGTGCGCATCCATTGGCTATGGCCTGGCCTGGCAACGGACGCGTTTTCAAATCTTGAACGAGTCTGATGCTGGAAATTCAGTTGGTCACCCACAACAATGTTGCAAATTCATGGGTGTCATGAAGTTGAACTTTTGAAGGACGCTGTGGGCGTGTGTAAGTGGTGCAATTCCATGGATTAGCCAGATTCAGAAGATGCTAAAGACTTGGACCTATCACTTTGGACACATGGGATAGTATCTGCCCCTGCAGCACATATATAATGCTGGCTGTTCCCCTGAGAGCTCACTTGCCTGCACTACATGCTCCTGGATGACATCTGCCACCACCACTGCTGCTGTATCTGCACCCTCTGGACCCTGCAATGGCACGTACTGTGGAGAGAGCCCCAGCCTTCAGCACTGAGGAGAACCAGGCCCTGCTGGACAGCCTCCTTCCACAGTACAGCAAGCTATATGGGAAAGCAGGGGAGCAGGGGAGTGTGCTGTCCACTGCCTTACTAAATGTCTGACTAGCAAGGCTAACAGTCTGCACGCCACTGGCTAGCAGGCTCACTGAGTAGTTGTCACCCCCCATAGTGTGTGGTTACATGCACTGAACAGGTATTGTGCAGTGACAGTGCATTTAAACAAGGTTTTACTTCCCAGGCAATGATACCATGTAGTAACTGCTGGCATACTGTCCATAGCCATCGTTGCACTGCCTGTGTACATCATGTGGCCCTGTGATTGAGACATGTATATCCAACTGTGACACGCAGACCTCCTTTCAGATACCTTAATGGACCTGCTGATATCCAGCTGGGAAGCCTTATCCCCTGCGGAACCCACAATCACACTGTTATATACACCACTACGCCTGACACACCCCTGCGGGGTACTTCTCTGCATTTCACCAATACTCATATCATGCCCGGACTTGCATCCGGTGGCGTACATAGACTTCCCTTTGGACACTACACTACACCCTCACGCGCTCCTTTTTGATGTGGGCCCCCCTTCTGGGACCCAATTGCCATGCCATCCCACCATGTCAGATATACCTCTATTGAGCACTTCTCTACGCATCTTATCTTGGAACGTTAATGGCCTCCTGGACCGTTTCAAGCGGATGGCTGCCCTGCGCTATGCGCACCGCCTAGGGGTGGACATATTACTATTGCAAGAGACGCATTTGCTGGGTAACCATTGCCCCTTCCTAGCGCGCTATGGATATGATAGGGTGTGGCACTCGGGGTTCACTCGGGGATCCCGAGGGGTGGCGATCCTGGTGAAGCGCTCTCTTCCCCTTGTCATTGTGCAGACAGCCCTCGATGCCCAGGGTACATTTATGGCCATCAGCGGTAAGTTACATGGGAGTCCCATTAACCTTGTATTGCTCTATTCTCCTCCTTCAATGCTGGCGGCGACATTAGCTAAATCTACAGATCTCCTGGCGTCCTTACCATTGGGCCCCACTTATCTCGGGGGGGATTTCAACGCGGTCTCCTCACCCGACCTTGATACGTCTGGCCCCCTTCCTCCAGTAGAATTGCTCAGGCAAAGCAATTGAAGACCTGGTCTGAGTCCCTGGGCTTGTGTGATGCCTGGCGTACATGGCACCCGCATTCTAAGCAGTTCACACACACTTCGGCAGCGCACCATACGCAAGCACGTATTGACGCCATTTTCGTTCCAGCAACAGATTGCCTCACGGTCCAGGACGTCGCCATCCTCCCACGTGGTATCTCGGACCACTCCCCGGTGGTGATTCGCACGGGCCCTCCTCCCACCTGCATGCGGCAGACATGGAGATTTAATGCCTGGTTTCTCCAAGACAGGGAGTTCCGGAAGGCGGTGGGTCAGGAACTTAAGCAATATTTCCTCTCCAACGACGGATCCGTCTCCTCCCCGGGTGTTCTGTGGGAGGCGGGCAAGGCCACGATTAGGGGGTTCGCTAAGGGCCAGCTCAAGCGTCAGCGACAGGCCCAGGCAGAACAAATTACCAGTCGTGAGGCGCAAGCCTTACGCCTCGAGCAGGCCTCTGCTCAGTCTCCAGACACCCCTGAAGCCAGACTCCTTGCCCGGCTCCGGTCGGAAATCAAGCAGTTGTCGCTGGAGGCGGCCAAACTCCTTTGGCGTTCTTCCGTGGCCAGGGTGTATGGCTGGGGCGACAAGAACGGTTCGCTCCTCCATCGCCTTGCCACATACCCTAGGGCAAATCGCATAATTCCAGAGGTCATAGCGCAGGATGGCTCGTTGTGTCGGTCCCCAGACGGGATGGCCCGTGCCTTTGCGTCCTACTATCAGCAATTATACATGGCCAGATCCCCACCCCTTTCACTCGCTGGTATGTTGGAGGTCGAGGGTGGCCCCCTCCCCAGCCTAGATCCCATTAGCCAGAAAGACCTTGAGCGCCCCATCACACGTGAGGAGATAGAGGGAGCGATTGCCCTCGTTTCCTCCGGTAAGATGCCAGGCCCAGACGGCTTCCCTCAAGAGTACTACATGCATTATCGGGACAGTCTCACTCCGCATTTGGCGGGGCTGTTTCGGGAAGCTGTTGAAAAGGCTCCTTTCCGCAGGAGGTGGATCTGGCCACCATCGTGGTTCTTCCCAAGTCTCAACCACCCTCACCACGGTGTGCGGACTACCGTCCCATCTCCCTCATCAATACTGAGATTAAACTGTTCGCCACAATTCTTGCCCAACGACTCAAACCCCACTTGTCCACGCTGGTCCACCCCGACCAATGCGGATTTATGCCCTCACGTGGCACTAGGCATTGTCTTCGTAGACTGCACGTCGCCCTGGCACACCGTCATCTTCTTACTCCCTATATCACGATTCTTCTGGTGGACTTTGAAAAGGCCTTCGATTCGGTGGACTGGGGGTTCTTAGCGGACGTCCTTGCTAGGATGGGACTCGGTCCCCGTTTTTGTGCCATGGTAAAAGTTCTTTATGCTTCCCCCCGCGCCCGTGTCTTGGTGAACGGGGTTCTGTCGGAGCCCTTCCCGGTTCGTAGAGGAACAAGACAGGGTTGTCCCCTATCCCCACTGCTGTTCGCCTTGGTGATGGAGCCCCTGACGTCCATGATGCGGTCGTGCGAGAGTATGCGGGGATGGGAGTGGCCCAACACCGAACCAGACAAAATTGCACTCTATGCAGATGACGTCCTCATCTATTTGGCAGACCCCGCCAGATCAGGCCCCCTTTGCCTCCGCATCCTACACCTCTTCGAGCGGGCTTCGGGCCTCAGGCTTAACCCGGATAAGTCGGCCTTGGTTCCCCTACACCTGTCCCGCGAATGTTTCGACTGGCAATCCAACATTCCTCTTCGCCGTCAATCCTTCAAATACTTGGGGATATGGATGACCTTGCTCCCTGAGCTCAGCTGGGCCCTCAACATGGCCCCACTGGTGAAGCGGGTTAAGGCAGACCTACAGAAGTGGCAGTCATTGCCCCTGAATCCCATGGGGAGGGTCGCCCTATTTAAAATGATGGTGCTCCCCCGGTTCCTCTATGTACTGCAAAATACCCCCATCGGCTTTCCCAGAGCCTGGTTTCGTGAACTTGATAGCATTGCCAGCAAGTTTTTATGGGGAAAAGGTAGGGCCCGGTTGGCACTCACAGTGTGTAGGATCCCCTCATTCGACGGGGGATTGGGGATGACCCACCTCTATTTATATTATTTGGCCGCGCGGCTCCTCTCCATACATGATTGGTTCAATGAGGGTTGGTCGGACCCGGCATACAGGCTCGAGGTCGGAGAGTTGGGTTTCGCCAAGATCCAGGCTATGCTATATGGGGCCCCTATTCCCTCCCGCTTGCCAGAGGTGACACGCTCTGTGCTGTTGGCCTGGCGAGCTGCACTGCGACATACCAAATGGACACGTACGTTAACCCAATGCACACCCTTGTGGCAAGGGACCTGGCTCAAAGAAGTCAACGCACTACAGGGGTTTAGAGCCTGGGATTTGATAGGCATTTCGCAGCTAGGCGATGTGTGGGTGGGGGATCACATGCGGTCCTTCGACGACCTTCAAAGCAGGTATTCCTTACACCAGTCACAATTCTATAGGTATTTGCAGTTACGCCACGCCCTTCACACCCACCTAAAGACTGGCACGCGTCTTCATGACCACAGTCCGCCTGAGGCCCAGATAATGTTTGGTGACCTGGGGAGAGGCGGCATCTCCCGCATCTACCGTACACTGATCAACAATGCCCCCACTTCCTTGGACCGACATCGGGCTCAATGGGAGGGTTGGGTAGGCACCTTAGACGAGGAGGACTGGCGCGACGCCCTTATGGCTCCTAGGACGGTCACGGCCTCAGCCAGATTGCGCTTAGTGCAATTATACTATTTACATGCTGCATATCTTACCCCAATGAGCCTTCACCGGGCCGGACTTAGCCCAACTTCTGCTTGTGCCAGGTGCGGTCACGACCCCACAGATTTTTTCCATATGGTATGGGTATGTCCCCGCTTGGAGCGGTTCTGGGAGGAGATTGAGGAGGAACTCGCTGGGAGGTCCCCCATGACCCAAGGCACGCACTCCTGGGTATCACTGATGGGCTGGATGAGTCACGGAACGAAAAACAGTTTTACACTACGGCAATGGTGGTTGCAAAGAGAGACATTGCGGCCTCCTGGAAGCTCTCCGAACCTCCGTGCGCTGGACGCTGGAGGACTGGAGTGGACTGGTGTGCCACGCAGGAGAAAGTTATGTACGAGGCTCGTGGGTGCCCTAGGAAGTACCGTAGGGTTTGGGGGAAATGGTTGGGGGAGATGGAGTAGTCATAGAGGGAACGCCCAATTTTATACTCTTATGTATTTGTTTTTATCATTGTCTGTAAACTTTGTGGTGCTGCTTTCCTTTCCAGGTCCTGGAAATTTATGGTGTTGGACTGTAAGGCTGGTGTTTTGTTTGTTTTTCTTTCTCTTCATTTCATTAATCAATAAACAAAAATTTGTTTATCAAAAAAATGTTTTATTTGTTATATTTATTAAAATGTATATTAAACCTAATTTATTTTTTTAAAGTTCATTTTATTTTTTATATATTTAAATATTATTTTTATATATATATTAAAATCGATATTTTGTACAACTATATTTTCGATATTTTTGACATTGATATTAAAAACTCGATATTTGTGTATGGCGATATTTTGGAGGTCGATATTCTGTCAGTGAACCGTGTATGAGATCAACTCATTGCGATGCCGAAAGGAGCATGTCCTGCATTTCCCTGCACTGCGTGGCAGGCACTGCACAGTGCCTACCACCTGGTACAGGGAAATGTGAGGGGAACCATGGGTACCCCCAGTGCACCCACCCCCAACACATTGGGGCCCGCAACGGGCCCCGGAAGACAATCACCGCATGCCTTTCAATGGCGGTCTGACCGCTGAGGAAAGGCTGGCTACCGCCGGCATCATAATCCTGCTGGCGGAGCCTGCTCTGCACTGCCACCATTATCCCGGTCCTGCTCCGTCCGCCAGGCAGGAGTGCGGATGGCAACCGGCGGTAAAGCGGCGGTCGGAATTTCCCACCGCTGCGGTCACCACCGCCATCCTAATATGACCAGCGGTTTTCCTGGTTGCGATGGCGGGCGGATGTCCACCGCCGGTACGGCGGGCGCCACCGCCGGCGGACATCCAACCGCCATCATAATAGACCCCATAGTGCTTGGATCTTGCTAACCCTGCGAGCTGATGTTATCGCTACAAGGAAAGCTGTCTTTCAAGAAAGGTGTTGCAGGGAGGATTTGTGAATAGGCTCAAAGGGATCCTGCATAAGGCATGAACGTACTGTGTTAAGTTTCCAGGGAGGTGAGGGACGTCTAATGCGAGGGAAAACCTTCTTCAACCCTTCTAAAAAATGTTTTATCACCGGGATTTTGAAAAATGAGGTTTGTGAAGGACATTTTCTGTAGGCATTAAGGGCCATATGTATCAAAATTGCTTTTTGCGATTCTCAAAATGCGATTCTTAGCGAATCGCATTTTGAGAATCGCAAAACCCGATGTAAATAAAAGATCGCAAAATATTAGCGATTCCCAGAAATTCGCAGAATAAAATGCGAATACCTATTTTGCAAATCCTTAATTGCGAATTCGCAAATAAGGAATCGCTATTTAGAGAATCGGCAATTCAGGTGCAGCCTGATGACATCACAACCAGGAAGTGTGACTGCCCATGCTGCACCTGATTGCCAGAAGCTGAGTGACAGGCTGGGAGGAGAGGAAGAGAATTGTGCACTGCAAGTGAGAGAAGGAGAAATGGATCCCCAAGAGAAGCAGCAGGAGGAGAATGTAAGAAAAAGGAAGCAAACATTTTGTGAGAGGGAGCAGGAGGTGCTCATCCAGGAAATGGTAGTTAGCCATGAGCTCCTGTTTGGAAAGAAATCCCTACGTGTGCCAGAGGCACGTAAAAGGAAAATTTGGCTTGAAATCCAAAAGAAGGTGAATGCCATCGGCGTGACCCACCGCACTGTTGATGACCTCCGCAAAAGGTGGTACGACATGCGCCAAAGATCAAATGAAAAGGTTGCAACAAGGTTGGCGGAGGCAAAGAAGACCGGTGGGGGGACATCCACAGCAACTGAGTCTACGCCCCTTGAGGAGTTGGTGGAGGGCACCCTTCAGCCCGAGAGTGTCAGTGGCGTGGCTGACCTGGACAGCTCCGACACCCCGAACACCAGACAAGGTAAGACGCATGCCATTACTCCCCTGATACATCACCACCTCACTCACACACTCAGGAAACACACAGACACCAAACATGAATGCAAATCCAGTACATGTTAACAAGCACACCCAGCAATGCATTTTGGGAAATGTAGTGCACATGCACTAAACAGTGGAGCAGTGAGACACAGCAAGGTAGAATAAGGATGAGTAATTCAGGAAAGGCTAAAAACAGACAGATAGTACTCATGTAATTCGAAATCTGAGAACTGTATTGCATTACCAATGCGAGGCAGGACACCAAATTAATGTGTGCATTTACATTCACAGCACCACCTGAAACACAGGAATTAATTGCAGAAGGTGAGGATGCATCCACCAATGAAGACCAGGCAGGGCAAGAGCAGCAGGATGAAGGCAGACCAGTAATCCCTGTGCCATGCAGACGGCGCCTCATAGTGCCACCTCTCCCACTGCTGGAGGCAGGACCGCAGGACACAAGCAGCGAAGCCCAGCCAGTCCAGAGCCAGCATGCAGGACAGCACACAGCACAGTCCCCTGTCCATCCTAGTGAAGGGAGTGGGTCCAGACGCAGGGCACGGCCGTCCACCAGCGCTGCTGCTGTAGGTGAAGACACAGTGTTTTCAGGGCTTGGAGGCACCATGGTCAGAGTCTAGCGCCTGCAAGCTGAAGCATTAAGGTCAATCCAGCGCCAGTTTGCCACACACAATCACAACATGACCGAGATGAGGGAAGGTTTCATGGGCATGACAGGTGCTCTAGAAGGACTGTGTACAGAGATGAGGAGAGACCGGGCAGCCAGGTGCAAGGAGAGACAACATCTCCACAGCCGGCTGGACATGTACGCCAAAGCTGTGAACCACCTGTCGACTGCCACGTCCCTGCTGGCACGTCGGTGTGTTAGCATGCAGCATGAAATGGCTCACTGCTGCCAGGATGTTGCTAGGGGCCTGGTGCAGGTCACACATGCCGTGGATCAGCTGCGGGCAGCTGCCACAGGTGGCACAGGACCCCTGAGCTCATTGAAGAGTGAGGATCAGTCCAGCAGGAGCAGCATCACTCCACCAATTCCCCAGGACAGACGGCGGAGTGCGCGGCAGGGGAGAACAGCCGAAGACTCAAGGGAGGACAGTGGGCACCCTGAGCGCGGGGCAACAGGCCGTGCCCGCAGGAGACGAAGTGTGATCAGTGGCACATGGCAATGTGTGAGGCAACACATTGCCTCTTGACTCATGTATGAAGGACATCCTTGCACTGTGACTCTAACATGTGCATGCAATTGTGATTAAGTCAGGCTGTGTGACAGATATGTTCCTGCCCCTAAGGAAATAAAAAACACAGTTGTGCACCAATCTGTAGCATTGTGTCCTCATTACTCACCTAGAAATAGTTCTGTGTGATCTCATCTCGTCTCTGGTGCCCGGCAGCCGCACCGACACCACCTGCTGGTCTGAACCGTGGAGCTGGGCCCTCCTCATCTGATGACTCGGAATCTGTGAGCTCCACTGGGGTGCCTTTCTTGGTTGCGATGTTGTGTAGCATGGCACATGTGGCCACGATTTTGCAGCATGTCTCAGGGCTGTACTGTAGCGCTCCTCCACTCTTATGAAGGCAGCGGAAACGGCTCTTAAGGATTCCAAATGTTCTCTCAATGGCACAGCGTGTGGCTCTGTGGCCGCTGTTGTACCTCCGCTCCCCTGCAGTGGCTGGATTCAGGTACGTAGTCAGGATGTAGTCACGTACAGCATACGCACTGTCACCTGCAGGGTGACAAGAATTAGGTTAAACACTGTCCAGCCACTTCAGACCTTTACTGCATGTGTGTTTGAAAGCCATGCATTTACCTAGCAGGTAGCCCTCACCAAACTCGCCAGCTGGGAATCTGCGGTTTATTCCACTGTGGCGAAAAATCAATTAGTCGTGTGTGCTGCCAGGGTATTTAGCAACAATATCAGTGATGACATGTTTTGCATTGCACACTACCTGTATGTTCAGGGAATGATAGGACTTGCGGTTCCTGAACACATATTCATTCTGTGAGGGGGGGGGGGGAGTGCGACATGGGTCCCATCTATGCAGCCAATTACGTGGGGGAATTGGGCTATCTGGTAGAAATCATGCTTGGTCTGATCTAGTGCCTGTTGTGTGCTAGGGAATTGGATGTGGTGATGCAGCCTCTGTACCATTGCATCAAGGAAAGCGTGGAAGAAGCGCGACAGTGCACTCTGAGAGACCCCTCCTGCTGTGGCTATCACCCCCTGAAAACTCCCTGATGCCAGTAAGTGCAGTGAGCACAGGACCTGTATATGGGTGGGAATGGTGTGTGCCCTGCGTGTGAGGTGTTCTAGTATGGGTTTGAGCTCCTCTATTAAGTCCAGGATGCTGTCTGCGTCCAGCCTGTAGTTCACATGGATCTCCTCCTCGGTCTGCTGGAACAGGGTGATGCGCGCTCTGAAGATCCTTTCCTGGCGTCTCCTTCTCTGTGCAGTAGCTCTGATTCGCAGCCTCCTGGCTATCACATACAGCCCAGCCATTGTGAAACCCCCTGTAGCATTGTGGGCCTGTTTATATTGTTTGCACCTGGTTACCACCTGCTCTGAGTTGGTGGTAATTGCGATGTGCAAAATAGCGAATTTCGCAAATCCGCAATTTGCGATTTTTACCTGCATTTCGTTTTGCGGATTCGCTATTTGCGAGCAGGTTATTAGCGAATATCGCAAATAAGGTGTCGCAGATTGCGAGTTCGCATGTTTATTCGCAGATTCCCTGCCTCGCAAAATTGGTAATCGCAAAATTTGCGATTACCGTTTTTGCGCACAGGATGCCCTTCTTACATAGGAACACTCTGTTTTGCGATCGCAAACACAGTTTTTTTGTGATTCGCAGTGTTTGCGATCGCAAAACAGCTTCATACAGATGGCCCTAAGTGCTGCCAGGTGAACCTTTATAGAAGAGAATTGCAAGCCAGATTTAGCCAAGTGTAGAAGGTATGGGAGAATGACATCTTCTTGGCATGTAGTACGGTCCACGTTCTTAGAGGAACACCAAATGCAAAATTTCTTCCACTTGAAGGCGTATGCGAAACGGGTGAAAGGCTGCTTAGCCTTTTTGAGGATCTCCATGCAGTCTTGACAGGTTCAAATGTCCGTATTGAACTAGCTCAGGAACCATGCAGCCAAATTCAAGGAGGAGAGATTGGGGTGAACCACCTGGCCTCCGAATTTCGTTAGTAGGTCTGGTCTGCATGGGGACGCTCTGACCGGTGAAGCAGGTCTGTGAACCACCATTGACGTAACCACTCTGGAGCTATGAGGATCATCTTGGCTCTCGAGTGGGACAGCTTAATTAGGACTGCTGGGATCAGGGGAATCGGTGGAAAGGCATTAAGAAATTAGACAAGTCGATCCATAGGGCATTCCACAGCGTCCCTGAATGGTAGTAACTGGAGACAAAGCTGCAGTATTTTCTCTTTTCTGTGGTGGCGAACAAGTCGATGGTTGGGGTGCCCCACATTTTGAAGATATTTTGTACGACCTCGTTGTGCAAAACCCATTCATGGTTTTTGTCAGGAACTCTGCTGAGAGCGTCTGCCTGAACATTTTGGACACCTGGGAGGTGAGTTGCAGTGATTTTCAGGTTTCAGGCTAAGAGCCATTTCCAAATTGCCTGGGCCTGCAGTGACAAGGCTCTGGACCTCGTCCCCCCGCTTGGTGAGGTAGTACATGGTGGTTGTATTGTCTGTCTGAACAAGCAGGCTCTTGGACGTGAGAAATGATTGAAAGGTGATCGCTAGATGAACTGCGCGGCGCTCTAGGCGATTGATATGGTAAGTCATCTCCCTCTCTGACCATGTGCCCTGAATCTGGAGGTGATCCATGTGGGTTCCCCATCCTAGTAGTGATGCACCTGTCACTATGGTCAGAGAGGGAACCTGTTGGTGAAAAGGCATGCCTTGCAGGATATTGGTTGGAGAGCAACTGCCATTTCAGGGACTGTTTTTCATGTATGGACAGTTTGATCTTGTCTTCCCAGTTGCCTAACAGTTGGTCCCACTGGTCCTCTAGACATTCTTGGAGAGGCCACATGTGGAGGCGAGCATTTGGGGTGCGAACGATGCATGTGGCGATCGAGCCCAGAAGAGATTATACTGCTCTCACAGATGGATGAGATACCTTCATGAGAGTATGACATTTCTGAAGGATCGATAAGCGTCGCTCCTCCGAAGGACACACTTTTGCTTGTCTGGTGTCAATGGAGATTCCCAAGTAATGCAAATTCTGAACCTGAGTTGGGGTGGACTTGCTGAGGCTGACATGAAGCCCCAACTGTTGAGTGGGATCGCAGGTCCACTTGAAGTGAAGTTGAGCTTCCTGAGATGTTGAAGCCTTTATGAGCCAGTTGTCTAGGTATGGTAGACGAAGATTCAGATAGGCTGCCACCACTGCCATGCACTTTGAAAACGTTCTGGGTGCTAACTTTAGGCCAAATCGAGCAAAGAGAATCTCCCTGGTGTAATTGGGGCAGATTTGATGTAATGTTAGCATCTCGTCGACTCAACTTGTTGGCTATTTTGAGATTGAGTATGGGTTTGAAAATTGTTTTTGTCTTTCTTTTTCACCAGGAAGCACCTGGAGCAAATGCCTGTCCCCTGCTGTCTGTGGGGAACGGCTTCCACCACCTTTTTCTGTAAGAGGATGCTTACTTCTGACCATACCAATGTAAGATGGAAATTGGACGGTTTTGAAGGAATGGACAGTGGCGGGGTGGTGAAACTGCGACAATATCCATTTTGCACAATATTCAAAACCCAGGCATCTTTTGTGATGTGTTGCCACTCTGTTAGATAATGAGAAATGCTTCCTCCTACCAGAGTGGGTAACGTACGAAGTGGAAGAGAAGACTCATGGTTTGATCCTGTTGCCTGTTTACCCCCTTAGGCGGACTGTTGGGCAGAGCGTCCTCTCGTCTGTTTTTGCTGGTGCTGGTACGACCTTTGGTGTTGCTGTTGAGGTCTACCTGTGTACCACTGAGGGGCTTGACCCCTCTGAGAATAAAACTGACTTTGGTAGGGTCAGAACAATCTTCTTTGTTCTTTTGGCTTCTCTAGGCCAACTACTTTGAGGTTCTCCATTTTGCTTTTCATTCTCACCATTTCATCATCAGCATGACTTCCAAAGAGTGTGGAACCTGAAAATGGCAAGTTCTTTATACGTTGTTGCGACTCTGGCTTCAGGTACGTCAACTGGAGCCAAGCATGCCTCCTTAAGGTAACTGTGACATTATGCATGTGTGGCTAGTAGGGAAGAATACGCCGCTGAGCTAATCAACTGATTAGACATCATTGCCCCCTTGTTGACTTTCTCTATGAAGTCTTCTCTCTTGTCCCTTGGGAGATGTTCAGTGAAATGCTGGATGGGATCCCAGAGGGCTCTGTCATATCTTCCCAAGAGAGCTGTAGTACTGGCTGCTTTCATTGATGTTGCTGCCGTGCTGCAGACTTTGCACCCTGCCAAGTCCAATTTCCTGATCTCTTTATCCAGAGGAGCAGATGATGATGGAGATGTGGAATGGTACTTCTTGGCCACTAATTTTACCACAGAGTCTAGTGGAGGATCAGAGCCGAGGAATAGAGTCTTGATCCGGAGGCCGGTAATTCTTTTGGAGCCTTGACAGAGCAGGATGAATTATGGCCGGTGTCAAAAACAGCTCAATGGCAGGCTCTAGGAGGCCAGGGACCAACAGAAGTAGAGGTCTGGAAGCTGTATGTTGGTGTAGTTTCTCGAATATTACAGATGTGGAAGGTGTTGGGACCAACATATGTCTATTCTGTTTAGCCGCCCCTCGAGCCAGGACCTCTTGGAAGGTTGTAATGTCATCCACAGGGGAGATACGAGGCGGTGGAGAGTCCAATATTGTTGGAGAATATCCTCGTGTAGACGTGGAGGAAGTATCTGTATGTCTTTGGTAAGATCTTCATAAAGATCTTGTATGGTGAGATCTATGGCGTCGATGGGACCGGCGCAAAGATGTTGATGAGTGTCTAGGACTATGATGGCCATGATGGTGAGAACGGTGGCACGTACAAGAGCGTGACCTATTCTTCTGGAGCTGAAATGCCTCTAGGTGGAACTGGAGTCACTTGAGGAGGCTCTATTAGTGGAAGTGGTGGTGGAAGAGGCGAGGATGGTTGCGGAGGTGGAGGTAGCGCCAGCAGTGGTGGTGGAGGAGGAGACGTAGGATGAGGAGATGGAGTTGATGGCACCAGAATGGGAGAGGGTTAATACGCTCTCGAACAATGAGAGTCTGGAGAAGAATATATTATTCTCTTCTTTCTTGTCTCCTCAACATCGAGAAACTCTTCGACATCAACATTTCACTACGTTTACAAGTTGTCCCACTCCTCGACGTCAACCTCCCTCAACGCCTCAACGTCAAGTCACTCCTTCCTGACAACAAGGCACTCCTCGACTGCAGCCTGCGAGTCGACAGTGTATTGGCCCTTCGACGCTGACTGGGGTTGCCTCAAAGTCGAACGACGTCGCTTCCTCAACGTCGATCCAGCTCTTGACGGCGAACAAACCAGCGATGTACCTTGCATCGACGTTGATCCTCTCGACGTCGACTGGGACCAATGTCATTTTTGGGAAAATATCTCTTTTCAGACCTCCCACGTCCTCTACAGGTTGAAGAAAGAGCCCTGGTGGAATATTGGCCTTCCCCTCGCTCTGAGGTCCCACCTTCAGGATGTGTTTGCTGGCTCTCTTCAGTCCCATGAAGGTGAACCTTCTCCCTTTTTCATAAGGTGCGTCACAAAAAATTCCTGCAACTATGACCTGCCTCAGGAACATGAGATGGTGGTGGACACATGATACAGACCTCATGAGGGTCTGTTTTGGCCTTCTTCCTCCCACATCTTGGGCACTTGCCAAATAATGAAGGCATTTTATTTGACTAAACACCTCACTTTTCTGTCAGAAAACAATAGAAAAAGGCAGGAAGAGATGAAAGACGTTGAATAAAGATGTGGTCACCACGTTCTGTAGCAAAGTTTGAGAGAAAAAGCCTTAAAAAGGCAATGCTTAATGCTCCAGGGCTCTGTCAGCAGGAGCCGGAAAAAAGAATTAAAGCAAATGCTACCTGCTGAGCATGATGGGATACTGGTGGTCTCTGGGTTCTTAAAGGCACAGTCTATATTTTTAACCTTATAATGACAGCCTATGAGGCTACACTGCCTTTCTCTCCTTCATCTGTATCATAAAACCGGCTTAGTGAGGGAGATTTATGCTGTTTGCTTAAACATCTTGAAGTTATACACAAATACTTTGGTCTGGCCCTTTTTAACTTAATGATGAAGGATTTGGCCATTGTAGTTTATGTATATAGGCTGCATAATCTGTCTCTTTCTTAGGTGTGTTTGCAGGCCTTCCCTTAAAAAGGCAAAAGTCTACACTTAAGAAGATATATATTGAAGAAGTGCTCCAGGGTCACCACACGTGGGCGGGACTGTTCAGTGCATATGACTATAAATGGAAATCCCCTATGATAGAACCTAATGTTTCCCCTCCTAACGCTCTCCACTCTGACCCACTACAAAGATTACTGAATGTCTGTAAGAGTTCTCTTACTCATATCAGATGCCTGGGCTCTCTCTGAGCCTCCATCTTAGATATCTCTTGGATTCTGTAACAAACTAAATCAAAGCCTCTGAGGCCATGGCCATATGCACCACACACTCTATGCACTGCTTCCACTCAGTAGACAAGTTTACACACAACATGTCATTCTACGTCCCACTTGGCTGGGCCAGGGACGTAGTTGCAGAGGAATGGCAGACAAATTTAAAAACATGGAACAGGCCAAAAAACCCTTATCCTGAGAAGGCGATAGGTAAAAAGGCCTGTTCTCTCACTATAATCACTTCACTGGCACTACTGACAGCCCTGTACAGCCTAGTGAAAAGACAGTAGCCATACGTTTCAAAAATAAGGTGCACATTGAACACCCCTTTCACAACAGAGCCCTGCTTTGGGCCTCACTCCATATCATGGAAGAGCCTCGGTGCACTCTCATGATTGTCATGTGCACAGAGGTGGGGATCAAAAAACACAACAGCTTACTATGGGGAACTTACGGTAGGGGTGCACGCTCCTCCGAGCCATGCAGGGGTTATCCACCCAACACTGAGTGCTAGATTTACTTAAGTATTGATCTGGGGCAAAAGTCACACAAAGTGGCTCAAATTCTTGCAAGGGTACTTACTTTCTTGCGCAAAAGGTATTTTGGGCTGGAAAGGTGCCTTTTTCTCAGAGCCAATAGCCCTTTCAGCTGCTTTGCAACACTACGTCAATGGGGTGGTACTTTAGTGTAACTTGGGTGGATCAGAGCAAGTACGGACAGTTTTTGATGAAAAGCCCAATCTGATAGAATAGTCACACTGTGCTTTGTGTAAAAAGATTACACCATCTTCAGCCAGGTGTTAACCAGGGGAAATATTTTCCTTTCTCTAAACTTTCAAAACATTGCTTGTGAGCTGCACTGTGCATCACACATACAATGTATGGATTTTAAAGAGTTTCTCTAGCCACACACACACACCTCTGCACCATGGTGCAAAGGTTGTGTGTGACACTAGGCAGTCTGTCTGTGTATCAGCACAAGGGTAGGGAGCAGTAGCAGGCCATTTTTTAATAACTATAGCTCTGTTCTGCTTTCTTTCTCATGCAAAACACAGCACAGCATCTTTGGTTGCTACAATGCATTGCCCTACAAAATAATAAATCTACCCAGAGTACTCTCTGGCATAGGCAGGGAGAGTGGGTTGGGGAGTGCAAAAGCTCTCTTCTGAAGGTGACCTGTACAGCACCACAGCCTCTGTTTAAGGACCTGAGAACTGATGAATGTCTCGTCCTTCAGGCTACCATAAAACTAGTGCCACTGATTGTGTAGAGCCCACTTAAGAGCCTGAGCTTCAAATAAACGTTTGTTACTAAAAGAAGACAACAAGCCAGAAGTCTCCAACAGCCATAAAGCTGACTTGCCCTCAAGGGCGTATGCTTTCTTGATTATAGACTGACTAAGAAAGATTTCTCTCAGTTGACACAGACCTAAAGTCTATAACAGAGCAGTTATAACCAATAGACGTGCACAAAAGAGATAGAGTAATGGCCATGATCATCCAGTTGTTCAGGTACAGATAGATACCACCAAATTTAATCTTAAATGACCAGCCTCTTCCTCCATGACCATTGTAAATACCCTTAGGGGCAGATTTACAATAAACTTACGTAGCGCGGTGCAGCAAGTCATTTTGCTGCGCAGCGCTGCGTTAGTTTGGTAGCACAGGGATGTGACATATTTACAACAATATGTTGCATCTCTGTGCTTCTTCCTGCGCTGGCGCACAAACTGCAGCCATGCGCCGACGCAGGCACCCTTGCACCATGGTGCAAGGATGCCTGCGTCACAGGGATGATTGTTTATGTGCAGGAAGGGTTCCCTTCCTGCACATAAAAAATCAGAAATGGCGTTTTACAATTCTATGTGTGCTGCATTAGCACACATGGAACTTGAAAAACGTCTTTATTTAAAGGATTGTTTATGTGCAGGAAGGGAGTCCTTCCTGTACATAAACAATCACCAGAGGTGATTTCCTCTTTCTATGTGTGCTGCAGAATGCAGCACGCATAGAAAGAGGAAAAAAAATTGAGGAGAAATTAATACATTTCTCCTTGTTGCACCTCCCTACGCGTAGCATTCAGACGCATTTCCAGATTTACGATTTCTTGTAAATCTGGAAATGTGTCTGGTTCCATGGGTGTTGCATGGGTACACCCACAGCAACACCCATGGAACACCCCTTTCTCGCAAAGTGCTGCGTGTAAAGGGGCCGTTTTTACAAGGACAGGAAAAGCCACGCAGGGTGGCTTTTCCTGTCCTTGTAAATATGGGGCAGAGAAGTGACGCACTGGCAGCGCAAGGGGCTTATAAATCTGCCCCTTAGTTCCTAAAATAGACCAAATGGCAACAGCTTGGACTAATAATTCATAAGCAAGTAGCCAATCTGATGATCCAGGGTACTAAACAATCCTCATTCACCACCCTGGCCGGGCTACTGCCTACCAAATTACAAGTTTACCACCAGTCCAGCTGTGATCCCTGTGCTTTCAGAGGAGCTGCAGCCATGGCAGCTCCTCTAATGGCACTGAAGGTTCGGTGTGTCTATTAGGCAGCCACAAAGTGAAAAAAAACACTAATGATCCCCACATGCTGGGAGTTGTTCTCCCATGGAATGGTGATTTTTTTTTCTGTCCAGAGAGAAACTAATTGGTTATCTTGTTTTTCATTGTTCTCACCACCCTCACTGATACATTTTTGGCCATGCTTTTTGCTTCCTTTTTCAGAAGCATGATTCCCGATTGTGTTTTTTCTTCTAGGAGACAATATGTTCAGGGAGGTTTTGGTGCCTTGCTTGTCAATGGCAGTATAAGGTATTATCCTCAATCATAAAATTCCACTATTGCCATGGAGTTTTTTTTCTGGCCTTTGTTCCATTAACCTCCTACCGAGAACCATTTTAAGGAGACACTCTGTACTTTCCACATGTATTTTAGCTGCATGGTGGCACTGTGGCTTCACAGAGAATTATTCTTTCTTGGGGCAATCAAGAAGGAAACTAGAAGGACTATAATAGCGCCCATTCCTTGTCAATGGTTATAAATGCCATTGATGAACACATGTTACCTCAGCCACCAGTTCAGAGGGAACGGAATTACCACAATAAACACCGCAGGCACTCCACCATTATGATTGCTCGATGCAATGCCAGGGGATGCCTCACTCATTAGATCGAAGCCTACCAGACAGCACAGCTGTCTGGTTTGCCTAAGACATCTTGGGGACCTTTTGAAAGCCGACAAAGGAATGCAATCCTTCCATTGCTTACCATTGGCTTTGTGGTTTGTAACTAACATTTGCTTGCTTTTTATGTGCTGGTTTTACTTATTTTAGGATGTCCAACTTGAATTAGTCTCTTCCGTGGAGCACTGCCTGTTTACCATCACTCCTTGTATTTTTCCACGAGTGCTCACTTTCTGTAAAGACCTTTAAATTTTGTTCTTATGATGTCACATTTGCTGTGCATTCAAAGACAGAGGTCAAATGTCAGGCTCTTGTCGTGTAGTTTCTATAAACCTATATAGGATCTGCGCGTTTAGACAACATAGACTGTGGGATTGGTGTTCAGACTGATTCCAGACACCCCCACCGAGTATGTTCGCCTGTATACCAGCTAGCTCACAGTGCCACTAAAAACCCCTCTTACCAAGGAGAGAATAGTTCTTGGCAACTATCGAACATGACAACTCTATCCCATCAGGGATCGTGGAAACAGTACATTACTTTTTGCTCAGTCACTCGTGCTCACTTCGTCTCAGAGAGATACACAGAATAAACGGTGGGGACATTTTCAATAAGCATTTATTGAACCAGCGTCATTCTAGTGTAAAATAGGTGTGCTGAAACAACCATTAGACAGAAACATATATAAATGATTATAAGCACCAATAGAGTAAAAGGGTGGTAGATTTCTACCATAGTGCTAAAACGATGAATACAGGCAGGTATAAAAATACATGACAGTAAAATGCGTACTCCTATGACGTGACCCTAACTAGATGTACCTAAGTGTACCTAGCATGTATGTAGATGTAGAGCCAAGAATCGCTCTAGGATAAAGTCAACCCCATTACCTGAAGTGAGAGACTGTGGGACCCCGTCTTGGTCTAGAGATGGACACCCCGCGAGGGATGTCAGATCACTGCGAGCTGGAGTGTCTGTGTGCAGGAACCTCAGCGTCTCGCGTCAGTGTGTCAGCATGGAAGTCCTTTTTCTCCTCTGCTTACCTCAGCAAGATATGGTGTATATATACCCAAAGTGGTGCCCTCAGGGGTTCTACCTTGCTGTGTCATGTCGGACTTAGGATGACGGAAGGAGTGACCCTTATACATAGTTATTATGCAGGAGATGGTAGTCCTGCTGAGTATCCAAGAATTCTCATGCATAATGGATGAGGCTAGTTTTCAGGGAAAACCCCATGTCCTGTAAGCAGTACAGTAACTAGGTAAAAGGTCAGCCCCAAGAACCGTTATGTAGTGTAATGTAGGGGAGAATATAGGTGAAAGGATAGGTAACTACCTGAGCCTATATTGGGGTACCTATATGAAACATAACACCCACTCCTCATCTGACTGGACGACATACTAAAATTATAATGTACTTCTAGGCATTTGTACGCAAACAACTAATTAGTCCAAAACATTAGTGTGTTAAAAAATATCTCAAAAATGCTTAAAAATGCTAAAATTGTATTTCAACTGATAGAAGTCCTACTAAAATATGTTTGTATATATAGTTCGAACAACTATGAGTGTCTGAAAGCTTTGCAATTCAGCAAAAAGTGTCTATTGTTTAAAATTCCAAATTTGGTTGTTTTGAAAAAGGCCAAATTTTCCCCAGCACACGATGAGCCAAATGTTTATGTGTCCTAGCTGGGAGACGCAACGTCACTGTTGCTTGCCATCACAGACGACGATCCCTGCAACAGCTCACAGATTAGGTCAATCGAGCACAGATGATCTTCTGCAGTATCCACAGCCAATGCTGGGGAAGCCTGTGTGACATCCAAGGCCTGAGTACTTGTTGAGGAGCCGGTATCCGTTCCAACAGGAGCTGAAGCATCCTGTAAAGGCTCTAAGAATGCAGACATCAACATTGGAATACACTGAGGACACAGCAGAACCTGGGCTGTTATCGGATCCAGTAAAGCATCAACGTCCGGTGGCGCAACAGATGGAAGTCTTAGACAGAGATCCAACACGCATTCTTGTCTGCAGAACAGGCATCGGAGGGCAGACAGAACACAGTCAATCCAGACTGGTTTAAATGACAGGAACCAAGACTCGCTCAGTTCGCGGAGCCGAGGTGTGCCCAGATGGATTACCATGCGATCACGGTATCGGCACTCCAAGAGCCTTTTTTCCATCTACTTGGTGACTGGGACGTCCATTGCGTAGCAGAAAAATGACAATCAGGATACCTGCTATTAGGAACAGGATGAGCGGAAGCCCTCCAAAAATGCTTCTGAATACGGAGTGTATGAAGTTGGGAATAACTCTGAAGACTGTCTGAAAGGTGCTTAACAGTCCAGAACCTATGGTCTTAAATAGGTGGACAATACCCATCGTATCAGTCATGTTAAAGATACGTTGTACCATTTCTGTGAAATGGAAAGGGCAGTTTGTTCGTACTAGTGCCTGTATCTCAGCTGTATCTCAGCTGAGGACCCTGCGACCTGAAGATCATAAGTTTCTCGGGTAGAGGTTAAGGGCAACGTTTTCTGTAAAAGCATGGCTTTCATTCGGCTCAGAGTATCAAACCGTATAAAGGAAACATTCAACGAAGGCCATAACGGCGCCTCCATGACTGTGTGGGTCGGTGGAAACAATACTTGCCTACAACAAGTAACCCTAGAGTCTACAGTGACAAGATATGCGATGCCCGGAAGCATCCCACAACAACCTTGATCATTCAGCATCAAGTAACTCCCATTTGAAAGCAACTTGAACACCGGATTAATCACGACAGCTGGGGACCCTTTCAAATGACAGGATAAGTTTGCAACTGAACCGTTACAGGCCCCGTGAAGCATGATATCCTGGCATATGAGAGATCCACTTAAAGAGTTCTCGCAGTTTGTACCGCTTAGAAAAACTTCCATGTCCCCACTCCTTCATCGAAATCTGTATGGCAATTCCCAAGATACCTTGATGAATTCCCTACCCATCGCTTCATATCTGCCTGCCTGTTGTTGTTCTAGGCAATACTGAAACTGGAAAGTTGTGACCGGTAATGTTATATGGCCATGGATTAACCATTCTGTGGATGGTGACTCTGCCACAGTAAAAGGTCATTGGTCTAGTTTTTCAATACGCAGCATTGTATATTTTGCTCCTCTTTGTGCCATTGTTATCTGTTTTTTAGTGAGATTGTATGCAGAGAACAAGGATGTACTGTTGATAAATCGCCAAGGCACATAACCAGCGCGCAATGATTGCAGCGTCCAGCTTAACAACATAATAGAACGTAGTTGAGATTGTCCGTGTTGTAGTATGGACAAATCCTGTTCTAGTATATCTATAGCAGAAGATACAATGTTGCCCAGTAAATAAATCCTGGATGTTAATGAAGCCATACCATTATCGACTACAGCTAATACTTTCTCTAGGTTAATACTATCGATTTCACGGAGTCTCTCTGCTGCTTCTTGTTGAGAGATTTTCCAGATTTCATTATAAACAGCGTATAAGAAACGTTTCTGACGTGGCTTTCGGGGACCTAATAAAAAATCCCTTAGATCCACCTCATCTGTGAGTAAGGATAAGTGCTGTTTCACCTGGGACAGTGTCGAGTTTTTTAGCCAATCGTGGCACAACTTCCCAACACTGTATGATGTCACCAACCCCAGATGTTCTCTTTGTACATAGCATTGGTCCGGCCTATGGATACTAAACCCCTCGGTTGTACCCCTGAATCTTGATTGATATCTGTTTGTGTCTGTGGGCCAAACTAACCATCCCTTCTAATTGGGGTCTGATGAATTGTACTGTATGATGTCATCTATTGTATCCCCTCCACGTGATGTAAAATTGATGTGTGATGGTGAGGGTATCCGAGGCGTGTTCAAGTGTTTGTTTTTGGCTATTCCAAGACATGAAGTCTGTTGCACAGAGTCATTCAGAAATATTATCTGCTGTGGAATGAGGCACGCTCTAAATAGCGCTTCTGTTCCCTGAACTTGCCATTCCTTTGAACCCCAGACTGATTTTATGTCTATAGTGTCCTTCCATAAGTCGAAACACTGTTCAGACAGTTGGGAAATAAAGGATGCAGAGTAAATCTGTTTGGTGTTAGCATATTTTTCTGTGCAGTTGTAGGTGCAACCCTATAGTAATATGAGGTCGGGTCAGAAGTGTTAAACCCTGAAAAATAAGAACATTTCTGTGCAAACATTCTCGAACTACTTTTGGTGGTGTCGGGCAATGTTCCCATCGATGGTATGTAAAAACATTTCGTGGGATACTGGATTTGTGTAAAAAGTGATGACCATAATGTTGGTAACAGTACATAGTGTCATAGTCTGATGTGTCTTCTAACATTTCAATGCTTGAAAATGCAGCGGATTGTTCTAAATCAGACAACATATTATTTACAGTTTCAAAATTTCAATCGTCAGAAAATATACTGGGGGTAATGATATCGTTTAGAGAAACTTTAAATACATGAGGTATTTTTAAAAGTTCAGTGGGACCAAATACATCATAATCAACCTTGTCCCAAACTATACCATCAGTAATTGCAACAGCTGTAATGTTCACAAAGCACAGGTCTCTTTGTTCACGATGAGATGACGTATGAGGTTTCAGGACCAAGTTCACGTTTGAAACTGCAGAGCGTTCTGGGAGATAGTTTCCATTCATGAGTAAGCAAAAGACAGTCACTAGGCCAATCCAGAATAGAAAAAACAATATTCCAGTTATTATCCAGAGCTGTAGTCATGGTGAAACTAGGTAGGTCTTTTTCAGAAAAGTGTAGAAATCATGAAGCTGTTGCTTACGGGAAACTGGAGCTGGCGTTGTTTCAGGTTCACTGGGATCCAGAGAAAATGTATCAAAATCGATGAAGTAGCCAGATGCAGTTCGATCTATTTTTGGTAGCTCAGCAGGTTTTGTTGAATTGGCAGATGTCTCTTGTAGAGGCATATTGATGTAGACATTGGTGGTAGGCCGAATTGATATTTGTCTTTCATTTGTGTGTTGAAGTTCTGTTTCAAGAGGAACAAGTTCCATTTCATTGTTGGATATTCCATTACTTTGTATTGGCGACTCTTCAAATGTTATGAGTCTTTCTGTTTGAAATTCCTGTATGGTAGCGAGAGGAGAGCGTCGGCTACACAGTAGCCCACGAGGCCTATTATTCAGTATCGCCACATAGTGTGGTTTGATCAGATCGATGGAGACAAATCTCTTTTCTTTTTTGCCGACAAGAGGCGGAAGAAGTACTGTTCTTGTTCCTTAGACAGCCAGGACAGGTACAGGCTTTCTGTATGATGGCCCAAATTCTTTCTTGTCCACAATCTTTTCTCTGACCAGATCCCCGACTTTAGGGATCCAGGCAGGTCTTGCCGTGACTGATTTGACTTCCCCAGTGGCGGTGCGTTTTACTTGCAAGTTGCTTAGTAGTGCCCGGGATTCATTCAGATCCTGTAAAGCAGCCAAACGTTTATTGATATCAAATGGTTTTTCATCGGCCACTGTGCTTTCATAATCGAGATCCGGTACCCACATTCTCGTCCCAAATAGGACCTCGTAAGGAGTGACACCTCCTAGGGAACTTCTTGGCATATTGTTAAGGGCTCTTTGGACCCCGAATAAGTGATTGACCCAACTACCACCGAACCTAATACTCTTGCTGTTAAAGATAGCTTTAGGTCTCTGTTTTTCCTCTCCATGACCTAATTTCCCTCTGGATGGTATGGAGAGGAGTACCGCAATGCAACACCCAAACTTCCCATGGCCTCCTTGTAAGCCCTAGAGCTAAACGCAGGGCCGCGGTCAGAATGTAATGTGCCAACTTTGTATGTCCCTATAAAGACGGCAAATCTTTTATAACAGTTTGAGCGCCAGCCGAGCGCTGAGGCCATACCCACAGGAATCTGGAGCATGAATCCACTGCCACCAAGGTATACTTGTAAGCCCCGTCTGATTGTAAGGGGCCGCAGTGGTCCAAATAGACACAGGCGAGTGGTCTGTCTGATATTAGTAATGGTGTCTGCGCTGGACATGCTACGGTGGAACCCTTCATCTGTTGACAGATCAAAATTCTTTGTCTGTTTAGTTAGTCCTGGCCACCAATAGCGTTGTTTCAACAAAGAAACTGTCGCTGTAACTCCTGCGTGTGCAGAACCTAGACCCTCGTGTGGAGCTAGAATTAAACCTAATCTGCGATCCATGTTTGGTATTACTCTATCCCCCACTCCCGGAATTTGAGCATACTGAATGTTATTTGCATCTAACTTGTAGGAGTACTTGAGTGGAAAGCCTTTCGGTAAGGCTGTGATGTTTTTGCGTGAAGCAATGACAGCTACCATTATCTGTCTGTCTAGTCTCGTTTTTGAACAAGTGATTGCAGCTATGGCAGCAGTTCGTACTGCCCCTTTTGCGGCTTCATCGGCCAATGAATTCCCTGCAAAGTGAACGCTATCACGTTGATGACTCAGCATGTGTATCACAAGAGCTCTCAGTAGTTCTTTTTTCAACTCAGCTACCTGTTTCCATAGCATTTTATGCTTAATTGTGCCACCTTTTGAGTCTTTAAACCCATTTTGACCCCAGTAGTGTAGATATTCATTGTATGACTGGACACAGTAAAAAGAATCGCACACAATCAGTGTGGGGAATTCTCGATCCGTATTTATTAATGCCAGTAACAGGGCTTTTAATTCTGCCAGCTGTGCCGTGCAGTCTCCTAGAGACTGTGTCTTCGTATTGCTAGGAAGGAACTTGCCTTCCTGCATACGACCCTTCACAATAGCACATGCAGCGCTGTATTGTTGTTTATTACCTATGGCCGGCTGAGCAGAACCGTCAGTGTAAATAATATATTCATACTGATCTAGAGGCATTATTTCATTCAGAAGAGGATATTCTTGTTCGTATTGCAGGAAAGCTTGTGTTTTAAAAGTGTAGAATCAAATTTGTAATCTACATCTGTTGCAGTGAGAGAATTAGCCCATTGTATCCATCTTGGATGTAAAGCTTTAGCATTTGTAACGCTCTAGGGCTGGTACTGCAGTTACGCCAATTATTTGTTTCCCCTGAGCCAGTACTCTTTCTCTCACTACAGCGGTCTGTACTGCTGTCAGAATTTTTTCTGTAGAAGCAAAACGCATTTCAGGGTTTGTGTACAAGTGTGATTTGTATGCTATGGGTACTGTTTCGCCATTATTGAAGGTTAAGTAAGTGTACCCAGATTGACCCCCTATAACACGGATCACCAGATTTGTGGTGTTTACACGTGTGTGTAAGTGTTTGGAAGCTATCATGTCAGCTTGTAGGGAACAAAGTATATCTGTGTGTTCCTGTGTCCAATGCCTAACTGAGAAATCAGGTCTTATTAAATCGTAGAAAGGTTTTACTTTTTCTGCGTTATCTAAAATGTAAGTTCTGCCAAAATTTAAGAATTCCAATATGGATTGTAAGTTTTTCAGCGATTTAGGAGGTTGGAGCAGCGCACACTTTTCTAAAAAGTTAGCTGCCAGGCTTTTCCCTTCACTTGAAAGCTCATATCCCAAAAATAGGACATTGAGGTGGGTTATTTTCGATTTTTTAAAGTTGAATTTGTAGCCCTCAGAGGAGAACCTCAAAATAATGTTGTTCACCCTGGTCAAGTGATCCTTTAAATCATCATCCGTCAGATAAATATCATCTACATAGGACAATGCCTCTTCATCCAAATTCTGAAGTAACTCTGTTACCCTAGCGGAGAACAATCCAGGGCTATTCTTATACCCTTGGGGGAGTCGACAAAATTGACGCTGAGAACCTAGCACTGAGAATGCTGTCAAATATCTGCTTTCAGGCGCTATATTTTGGCAGAAAAATCCATTTGAGATATCTAGTGTTGTTTTGTATTTTTTCCGCACAATGTTATTAATCAATGCCGCACTGTGTGCATTCTGTACTGCAAACATTTTAGTGCATGTGTTCAGATGTCTGTAGTCTAAAATTAGACGGAATGAATTATCGGGTTTCATTACAGGAAACAAAGGATCATTCATTGAGGAGGTGCAACTTTCAATTACACCCTGGTATTCAAGTTGATCTAAGATCTCCTTGACTTGTTTTTTCGCTTCTTGTTTTATTGGGTACTGTCTCTGTGGAGTTGGAGTAGTTTTTACTGGGATTTCATGCTGAGGTGACTCAGCATCCCACCCAACATGGTTGCAATATAATGCTGGAATCAAGTGCTACCGCCTACTCCTGCGTGTATGTATGTTTTAAGTATATTGGAAAGCGGTCGGAAAAAGCCGGGTAAAATTACCCTTTCTCCTTTTGGGCAATCCATAACAATTTCAGGCGGCCAATCTTTTTCAGCTAAAAGGATGTCATAGCCATGAGTCAGATTCTCCTAAAAGAGACCTTTAATTTTTCTGGCTTTGTCCCCCTCCATTTGGAGTGTTATGGGACACTTACCCATGTATCCGGTGTCTCCACTGTGATATGTTTATTCAAATCCGCTGTCACCAGAAATTCCATCAGGTTCTGGCGAGCTATTGTTACTTCTGCTGTGCTGTCTAGCATCGTCAGAGCCCATTCCCCATTCAGAAGTTGAGTCCTCAGAATTCTGGGCATGTCTAACTTTAAGATTTGCTACTTTCTTCTTTTTAAATTGAGGTTTTGATTTTGTTTTTTCTTCTTTTTTGGAAGCATAGTCTGAAGTGCGTAGCGTGTCTCTTGACTTTGTACGCTCTTCTTGTCTGTGTTCTGACCGTCCTTTCCTCTCTGAGTTTTTTAATGAACCCTGAAAGGAACGAGAGGAATGTGTATCAGTATCCTGATACCTGTCAGGTTTTTTAATGTTATCACGATTCCTAAGGTTGTACCTCCTTTTGGAGGGCTCCTTTTGAGGGGACCCACCCCTGGATTGTGATCTATTCTCTCTATTCTTTTGTTTTTTATTGTTATTATCCCATTTTTTTCTTGGAAGAATCAGGTGCTTGCTTGGTGTTATCCTTTTCAGGACCACCTATGAGTTGGGGTTTTGTTGCTCTAGCTCCCAAACTATCTCTACCTAATTCGGCATGGGTGTCTTCAATAATCTTAGGTAATTCACGTTCCTGTTGTAAAGGAGTGAAATCCCTCAGGCGTTGGCGTATTGCCACTGCTGCTGCCTCCCCTTTTGTGTTTGCTAATATAATAGCTGATACCTGGGCAAAAGTTCCTAACAATTTCATCCCTAAGGTCAGAGCAGGTTCTGCTCCATACTCATTCTGTATCTGTCTTAATACATCTGGTATTACTGCTAATGAAGGGATACCATGTGTTCTGGTATATATGGCAGCGAAAACTGTACCCCAAGTGGTACAATCCTCTATCTGGGGAGCTATCCCCATTGGCAAGCAGATTGTTAACATTCTGTGTTTTTCTTGAGGGCTTGTGTGTGGAAATACTGCCTCTAGCTGTGTTATTTTTTGAGCTATCCAGAATGGCATTTGCTCACGTCTAGTGGGCATTTTACCCATAACTGCGTGTAGCGTTTGTGGTGTTATTTTAGTTGTAGATACCCAAATTTGTCCTGCTGGTGTAGCCCTTGCTGACTGAAGTGTGAGTGTTCTCATCACGAACTGTGTCAGGTTTCTGTAAAGTTTTATTATTTCTTTATGAAGTGGACGTAAGTCTGCTACTGGCATTGTGTCAATGTCTGGATGTGGTGTGTAGGTCGCTAGGACTGGTCAAGTTGCTCTATCTCTTCCGAGCGGACCGTGTCTCACTTTTTCTTTTGTGTGTGGGAGGGCGCCTTTAAACCAGTTTATGTACTCCTGGTAGGTGAGCGGAACTTCAATGTCCTCATAGGGACAGTATTCGTTTGGTGTTTCATCTTCAAAGTAAGAATGAAATGTATGTGATTGTGCATCTGATTGTGGGAATTTAACCCATGAATAGAATACATCTGTTCTATATGCTGCGTGTGCCTCAATCACGAATGTGACTGTCTCCCACCTAGCCGTGACTCCATAGTCTGCTAGTTTTAGAGTAAGGGCAGTTCTAACATTTTCTAAAATGTTAATTTCCCCTTCCTGTTCTTCCTCCCTAGCTGCAGCACGTTGTGCTGGCGCAACGGCATCTTCGTCAGGCATTATTATGAAAAAGAAGAAGTTTCAAGGAAACAGAGATACGGTTTTATGCACAATAGGAACTGTTCGTCCTTCAAGCTTGATAAAGCTACAGCCAATACGTAGGATAGCATACTCAGCTGTGGCGGATAGTTCCCTTCCCACTCCAGACGTCTCTGGGAAAATGTGAGTAGGGGTCTTTGAGAATAGCATGACCGAACTACTCAGATTTGACCGTTAAATATGTACCAAACCAACGTTGGGCTCCATGTCGTGTAGTTCCTATAAACCTATATAGGATCTGCGTGTTTAGACAACATAGACTGTGGGATTGGTGTTTAGACTGATTCCAGACACCCCCACCGAGTATGTTCGCCTGTATACCAGCTAGCTCACAGTGCCACTAGAAACCCCTCTCACCAAGGAGAGAATAGTTCTTGGCAGCTATCGAACATGACAACTCTGTCCCATCAGGGATCGTGGAACCAGTACAATACTTTTCGCTCAGTCACTCATGCTCACTTTGTCTCAGAGAGATACACAGAATAAACGGTGGGGACGTTTTCAATAAGCATTTATTGACCCAGCATCATTCTAGTGTAAAATAGGTGTGCTGAAACAACCATTAGACAGAAACAGATATAAATGATTATAAGCACCAATAGAGTAAAAGGGTGGTAGATTTCTACCATAGTGCTAAAACGATGAATACAGGCAGGTATAAAAATACATGACAATAAAATGCGTACTCCTACGATGCGACCCTAACTAGATGTACCTACGTGTACCTAACATGTATGTAGGTGTAGAGCCAAGAATCCCTCTAGGATAAAGTCAACCCCATTACCTGAAGTGAGAGACTGTGGGACCCCGTCTTTGTCTCAAGATGGACACCCCGCGAGGGATGTCAGACCATTGCAAGCTGGAGTGTCTGCAGGCAGGAACCTCAGCGTCTCGCATCAGTATGGAAGTCCTTTTTCTCCTCTGCCTACCTCAGCAAGATATGGTGTTTATATACCCAAAGTGGTACCCTTAGGGGTTCTACCTTACTGTGTCATGTCGGACTTAGGATGACGGAAGGAATGACCCTTATACATAGTTATTATACAGGAGATGGTAGTCCTGCTGAGTTACCAAGAATCCTCATGCATAATGGATGAGGCTAGTTTTCAGGGAAAACCCCACGTCCTGTAAGCAGTACCGTAACTAGGTAAAAGGTCAGTTCCAAAAACCGTTATGTAGTGTATTGGTAGGGGAGAATATAGGTGAAAGGTTAGCTAACTACCTGAGCCTATATTGGGGTACTTATATGAAATATAACACTCTGTCTTTCAAAGGAACTTGGTGTTTACTTTTCTTTCTCTGACTTCAAAGTATGAGGATGTATGTGATAGTCTTGCTGGGGTTCTGAAAGGAAAGGCTTTTTTCTAGCACACAACAAAATTTAGATGTCTGTAAATGAACTGTGCAGCTATTTCAGATCACAATTAGGAAAGCACAAATGAAGCACCTTTTTTGGTAATTCTGAAGTGTGGTGGAAACAAATACTTTAGTACAATCAAAACAAATCAATACATTAGGTGAGGCCATTTCCACACATTATATTTGTGCGCTGTATAGTTTTATCAATTAAACTGTATGTCTGTTTAAATGTAATGGTCATTTCAATTGAAAATGTGTTGTCTATAATGGCAGTGCACTATCACACCATGCATATTCCACACTATGCCACTCTAATCCACTCCACTCTACAACACTCTACTGTACTCTACGCCCCTCCACTCTATGCCACTCTACAACACGCCACTCCACTCTACAAAACTCTACGTCACTCCACTCTATGCCACTCTACTCTACGACATGCCACTCCACACTACATCACTCCACTCTGCGAAACCCCACTGCACTCTACGATATGCCACTGCACTCTACGATATGCCACTGCACTCTACGACATACCACTCCATTCTACGACACTCCATTCCACTTTATGCCACTTCACTCTATGCCCCTCTACTCTACAACACTCTATGACACTCCCTCCACTCTACGACACACCACTCTACGAAACGTTACTCCACTCTACTCTGACATGCCACTCCACTTTACTCTAAGACAAGCCTCTCCACGTCACTCCACTTTATACAACGCCACTATACTCTATGACATGCTTCTCCACTATGAGCCACTCCTCTCTACTCTTTACGACATGCCCCTCCACTCTACGCCCCTCCACTCTACACCACAAAACTCTAAGCCACAACACTCTACGGCACTCTATTCCATTCCACGCCCCTCCACTCTATGCCACTCTACTACATGTCACTTCACTGTATGAAACTCCACGTAACTCCTCTCCATGCCACTCCACTCTACGAAACACCACTCCACTCTTTACATGCCACTACACTCTATGACATACCACCCCATTCTATGACACACCATTCCACTCTACACCACTCCACTCTATGCCCTTCCACTCTATGTCACTCCACTCTATGCCCCTCCACTCTAAGCCACTCCACTCTATGTCCCTCCACTCTACGGCACTCTATGACATGCCCCTCCACTCTATGACATACAACTTTAAGAAACGCTACTCCACTCTACTCTGACACACCACTCGACTCTACTCTGCAAAAAGAACAATTGATGGACAGAATGCAGAACAATGTCATACATTCACCCCAGTACAGAGATCTGGGCCTAAATCCATCGTTTTTTTGCTCACTATGCCATTTCAGTTTGGACCGAGCCAAATGCAAATCAGTCTTGAGCCTGCGCCCAATGGGAACAGTCTATCTCGAACTGCCAGCCAGGTACTCACTGGACTGGAAACAAGCATCCTAGGACAGGTTTCGGGGGTTCACCCCTCATCAGCCAGGATAGCTTGACTCCAGTGGCATGGAGAGCACGGGACCCACGTCTGGGCATACCCATCCCACTTGGGGTGACAAATGCAAATGCTCACTGCACCACTGGATTCAAGCTAGCCTGGCCGATGAGGGGTGATGCACCGAAACCGGTTCCAGGATGCTTGTTTCCGGTCCAGGAAGGACCTGGCTTGGCAGTTCGGGCTGGACTGTTCCCATGAGGCACAGGGTCAAGACTGATTTGCGTATGGCTGGGTCCAAACTGAGCAAAAGAATGATGGATTAAACCCAGCTCCTTGTGACTGGGGGTGAATGTTTGCATTGTTCAGCATTACGTCCATCAATTTCTTTTGCACTCCCCTCTACACTGACACACCACTTCACTCTATACCACGTAACTCTACTCTATGACACGCCACTCCACTTTGCGCCACTCCACTCTACGCCACAGCACTATATGTCACAACACTCTACTTCACTTCACAACACTTTACTCCACTCTACGCTATGCGACTCCACTCTACGGCACTCCAAGGCACTCTACTCTATGATACTTTACTCCACTCCACGCCCCTCAACTCTATGCCGCTCCACTCTATGCCACTCCATTCTTTGCCACTCTACAACACTCTATGATGCTCTACACAATTCCCTCCATGCCACTTCATGCCACTTTACTCAACCCTACTCTATAACACACTACTTTACTCTACTCCACTATATGCTAATCCACTCTACAACACTTTATGCCACTCCGATCTACGCCACTCCACACTATAACACTGTAGAACTCTACTTCCCTCTTTGCCACGCCACTCAGCTCTATGCCACTGTACGATACAACACTCTACTCCACTATATGCCACTCCACTCTACGGTGCTATACCATTTTATTCTATGACACTCCACTATACAATACTCTACTCCAATCTGTGTCCCTCCACTCTACTCTATGAAACTCTACTTCCTCCATGATACTCCACTCCACTCTATGCCATGCAACTCTATGACACTCTACTCCACTTTACAACAATCCACTCCATTCTACGCCACTTCACTCTGCTTCACACTAGGACACTGCACTCCCTCCACGACACTCTATTCTAAAGCAATCCACTCTACGACAATCTACTCCACTCTAACCCACTGTACTCCATGACACTCTATTCTACTCTATTCCACTCCACTCTACAACACTATAACACTTTTTTCTATGACACTCCACTCTACGATACTCTAGTCCAATCTAAGTCTCTCCACTCTACTCCCTCCATGACACTGCAGGACACTCCACTCTCCACGCAACTCTACACCACTCTACTCAATGCCACTCAACTCTATGCCCCTCCACTCTACTTCACTCTATGACACTGTACTCCCTTCATGACACTCTATGACATTCTACTGCACTCTACGCCATGCTACTCTATGACACTCTACAATGCAACTCCCTCTACACCACTCCACACCACTTTACTCCACTCTATGCCACTAAACTCTACTCCACTCTACACCACACGAATCTATGCCACTCCACTCTATGCCACTCTACTCCGCTCTATGCCGCTTTAGTCCAATCTACGCCACTCCACGCTATGCCCCTTCCCTCTACTCCATTATATAACACTCTACTCCCTCCACCACACTCCATCACACTCTACTTCACTCTATGGCACGCCACTCTATGACACTCTACTCCACTGTACGCCACTCCACTCTACAACAATCTACTCCACTCTACACCACTCTACTCCACTCTACGCCCCTCCACGACGCTCTGCTCCCTCCACAACACTCTACTCCCCTCTGTCACTCCACTCTACGACACTCCACTCCCCTCTATCCCACTCCACTCTATGCCACTCTACTCTATGCCACTCTGCTCCAATGTACGCAAATCCTTCTACACCACTGCACTCTATGATACCCTACCCTACTCTACAATACTCAATGCCACTCCACTTAATGACACTCTAGTCCGCTCTGTGCCCCTCAACTCTACTCTACACCCTTCCAATCTACCCCACTCCACTCTACCCCACTCCACTTTCCGCCATTCTACGACACTCTACACTCCACGACACTCTGCACCGCTCCACTCGACTCCACTCTACGCCACTCTACAACACTCCACTCTATGACAGTCTACTTCACTCTACCCCACTAACTTTTAGCCATGCTGAACACCAGCCACACTGGTGTACAACATGGCTAAAACACATTGGCAAAGCCAGTAACCCTTGAATAGACAAGACTTATTGGCTTTGCCAATGCTTGCTTTTACAGTATCATCTTCCACCATTAATCTATTGCACATGAGCTGTTTAATGGGTATTATGGACACACGTGGCTACTAAGTCAGTACAGCTAAACCATCCCGGGGCTGCATGTATACTTGAGGCATGCTGATTGGCACAAATTACAAACCCCTTCCTAACAGACCCATTATGGGCACACTGATTGCATGCCTGAATAGAATGTTAGGATCATTGTGTGGTATCTACTGTAACCCAATATTGCACGTGTTGCATATGATGCTGTGTATATCTTTTTGTCCCATTTTATTCACCACCTACCGATATCTAGCCACCCTTCCTCAGCAGAGATACAATAGAGCGCATGTACTGATATACAGATACTAGGTATCATAAAGCAGGCATATGACATCCTGGAGTTGTTCTTTATATGCAGTGATCACACTGGGGGTGCTCATATACTCCACTGAAGTCTACTGCATGTTGCATAATATTACCTTCCATCATGACTTACAGCTATGTCCAAGCCTAGCTCTGGGGCGACATCCAGGTCCCTAACCTGGGCCTGTGCTAAAAGGGAAGGGCCTGCATGTGCATGATAAACTTGTGGCTCATACTTCACTTGAACAGCAAGTTTGGCTGTCGCATCACAATGATCAGAAAGCGTTACGTAATTTATGACAGGAGTACCATGTTACTGTTGCACTAGCATGCTGCTACGACCAAACCTTCCCACATGAATGCACAACACACTTACGAAGCCATTACTGATCACGTCCTGGTGATCCAAAATGCGCCACTCACCTGTACTTGTTTTCTGACTACACAACATAACACTCCACTTGTGTGTGGATAAATACACAGACTTTAAGTATTTACACACATATGTGCCTTAGAAACCCGCTTTTTATAAATTGTTGTTTCTAGTGGGTTTTTTTACCAAGTAAGCAATGGTTGGCACCACCAGGTTTACTGTACCTCTCCTCCACCTTTCTTTTTCCTGTTTTTCAGAATCCACACAGTCCACATGGGCATAGTGGTAGTGAAATTTCTGTCATCTACGTCTACAGGAAGCTAGATAGCAGAGTTGCGAAATTGACCATTCATCATCATCATCATCATCATCGAGAGAGAGCATGCACCTCCATCATGCTGATGTGTATGCTTTTTAAACGCCCAAAATGGCTGACAAGTCAGAGAGCACCCCCAACTTTACAGAAGAAGTGGACCTTATCAGCGAGGGGGTAATCAAACACTACTCTTAGCTGTATGGGGGATCAGACTCTCAGCCTTGCCAAGTATTGCACATTTGGTAATTAGGACTGAGTTTGCCTGAAAGCAGACTGAATTGGGCGTTGGCTCCTGGAAAGCCAGGGACTGCAGGAAGTACTGGGAATATCTCCAATGCATATTGTCTAGGCCCACCAGGAGCCACACAAGGCATCCTCAGTTCATGTCTCTGCAGCAGAGGGCCCTATCAAAAACCTGACTAATGCAAAAAGAACAATTGATGGACGGAATGCTGAACAATGTCAAACAATCACTCTAGTCAGAGATCTGGGCCTAAATCCATCACTTTGACCTTCAGGACCAGCTGGAGGCACTTCAGCAACAGTATGACATTGAGTACTTTCTTTTATCTAATCAATCTTGTATTTGTGTTTGTTTTGCAAAGTTGTGTTATTAGTATTGCCATGTGCATGTTGGCATCTGTTACATGTCATGCAAATAGACACACCACAATCGACTGTTGTGGCATGATGATTTCCTGTTCAATCTAATGCATCTTGGATTTGGTTTACACTTTAGTATGGACGAAATGGAATGCGCTACAGCAGCTTTTAAAAATGGCCTTGGTGGCCCATGTGATAATGATGCATGTTCAACATCTACACTTGCATGGCACTGTGGAGTAATAAACGTATGCATGCAAGTGTAACAGTGTAACTTAGAGTTGGGCAAATACCACTGTCAATGTTACTTTCAATGTACATCAAGAAGAAAACAAAACGTGACTGATAACCATTCTCGCTATCTCTTTCTTTGCAGTAGGCAGCCAAGAAGCATTTAAATAGCGACTCCTGCAATCCAATGTTGTCACATGACGGCACATGATCGTCACATCAGATCTGGTGGCCTGCGGTAGAAGTGTGCCTCAAGAGTGCAATGAAATAGGATTAGGTTGCACACAAAAAAGAGCAACTATGCACAGTCAATGCTGGAAGGGGTGATCACCTGCTCGTAACAAATGCATGCCTTTACAGTTGAACCTCAAAGAATTGGAAAAAACTAAGTTCGACCGTAACTCTCTATTTACTTCCAGAGTGCGTTATCCCTTATCATGTCTCAAGTAGCTCTAATATGAACATGGTGAAAAGCTGCCCCACTTGTTAGTGAAGCAGCCATCAAGTATGATATTCCTGCCATTTCCTTCTCTGTAAAAGAATTGTTGACACATCCTTTGGAACTCACCAGAGAATTTGGGAAATTTTATTGGCAACTGTACAGCTAAGACCAAGGAGACAATTCTGAGGTGGAGATGGATTTCTTGGATTAGATGAAGCTGCCCCACTTATACCCAGAGGAAAGAGGCTTGCTGGAAGGGAACATTACCACTGAAGAGGTACCGAGGGTCATCAACAGGAAAAGCACCTAGAGAAGATGGTCTCCCAGCAGAATTCTTTAAGCTCAAATGTCCCAGACCGGTTACACTGCTGAGTTAAGTCTACAAGGATGCAGAAGACATTAGACACAGCTTACTAGAATTTAACAAGGTCACAATAACGCTTATACTGAAGGAAGGCAAAGACCCTCTACTCTGATCGCTCTACAGGTTTATTTCCTTGAATAGCATGGACACTAGAGCCTGATTCACAAAGCTTAGGTACACTTTTAAGTAAGTTTACGCCTTGTAGTGAATTTGACTATTTTTGATATTCACAAACTCCCGGTGGAAACTTACTACAAAAGTGTAAGGGCCTAATTTATATGTTGGCGGAGAGGAACCTTTGATGTAACGGCGACCATGTTCCCTTCCTGCCAACTATGGGCCTAATTAAGATGTCAGTCAGACGAGCGTCCGACCGACACTGGTGCGGAATGGAACCGCCCAACCGTAAGTCGGCAGTTCCACCCGGTGAATTAGGATGCGACCGCCCTATGGGCAGTCGGAAACATCCATTTTACAATTGCAGCTTGTGCGGTGGCCGGAAAAGGGCTGCAGCACAAGCTGCAATTGAAAAATGGATGTTTTCAAACATCCCTGCACCGTGTGACAGGCACCATGCGGTGCCTGCCACACGGTGCAGGGATCTTTAGGGTGGGCAGGCCCCATAGCGGAGGGCCAGGGGGAAGGGGGCCCTGCTAGGGGCCCCCAAAGTCACTTCCGCATGCCTTTTCATGGCGGACGGACCCCCATGGAAGGGCAGGCAGAAAGCGACATCATAATCCTGACGACGGAGCCGAGGCTGGCTCCGCTGTCATTATGGAATTACTATTTTGCCCGCCACAACACCAAGGGGCTCTGTAAGCCTGTCGGAAGCAGAGCGGAATTCCCCCGCAGGTTTCCCTCTGACCTCCACTACTGTAATACGGCGGTCCGACAGAAACCTATGATCTCGAGCAGAAAGCCTCCGACGAGCTGTCGGATGGCTTTCCACCCGACATCATAATTAGGCCCATAGTGGTCCGCCCGCCCAGAAGGACGACAATTAGGCCACGGCGGTGACTACTCTGTCACCACAGTGGCCAAACTTCTCCGATGGCCTGACTGAGTAAGGGCCGTCAGAGAATTGGCCATATAAAACAAGTTACTAACCTGTACGCTGTGGTTCTCCAGCATTGATATCTTTTATATATTCACATGTTTGAATCTTCCCCGTCGTCATAGAGGGAGTTCCACAATAACAGTAAAAATAGCAGTACTGAAAACATTACCATAAAGCTCCATAGAAAAGAAAAGAACAAGTTACTTACCTTTGGTAATGATGTATCTGTAAGAGACATATATTAGTTATAGATTCCTTACCTTAGAATTACCCCCAGGCGTCAGACTGGATCCGGAGAAATTTTTTCTTAGCAGTATCCCTGCGCGTCGGTAGGTGGCGTCGGTCGACTCCGCGTCCGTCGTTGGCGTCGTGGTCGTCAGAATGACGTTGCAGTATCTACTTAGACGCCGCCAATGCGCGCTGACGTCAGTTCTGACACGGCTTTCCACACCAGAAGCGCAGAGCCATGCAAGACACTGACCACTGGTGCACAAAACTAGGGCACTGCAAGGGAGTCCCTATCCCTAGAAGTCAGTTTGCAGAACGGGGAGGATGGGTGGGGCAGTAAGGAATCTATAACTAATATATGTCTCGTACAGATACATCGCTACCGAAGGTAAGTAACGTGTTCATCTGAAAGAGACTATTAGTTATAGATTCCTTACCTTAGAATAGATACCCCAGCAATACCAACCCCGGAGGTGGGTCTGCGAACTAAGTTCACACCAGGAAGTCCTGAAGAACAAAACGGCCGAAAAAGCAGTCTCTCCGGACTTGGCTGTCCAGGCAGTAATGCTTAGTAAACGTGTGCAGGGATGCCCACGTGGCTGCCTGGCAGATGTCAACCAGCGGAACTCCATGTCCCAAAGCAGTAGTGGCTGCCGTCGCCCTGGTAGAGTGGGGGTGCAGTCCTACTGGAGGTTTCTTTTTAGCCAAAGAATAACAGATCTTAATGCATAGGACAATCCATCGAGAGATGGTACGTTTGTGCAGTGCCCGACCTTTCTTGGCACCCACATAACCCACGAAGAGTTGATCGTCCACCCGGAAGTCTTTAGTGCGGTCAAGGTAAAAAGACAGCGCACGTTTTGGGTCCAGACGGTGGAGTCTCTCCTCCTCTTTGGAAGGGTGCGGAGGCGGGAAGAAGGTAGGCAATGTGATGGTCTGACCTATGTGGACAGAGATAACCACTTTGGGCATAAAAGAGGGCCTAGTACGGAGGACTACTTTGGATGGACAGCAAGAAAGGGAGGTCTGGAAGATAAGGCCTGAAGCTCACGAGGTGATGGCAAGCAAGCAAGCAGTCTTCGAAGAGGACAATTATGTAGGGGCTCAAAGGGAGCACACATAAGATAAGTGAGGACAAGATTCAAGTCCCACGGGGGCATTACGAAAGGAGAAGGAGGAAAGAGATGAGTAATGCCCTTCAGAAATCTGTTAACAATAGGGGACCTGAAAAGAGAAGGCTGATCAGGAAGGCGAAGAAAGGCCGAAATGGCAGAAAAATAGCCTTTAAGAGTGCCCAGAGCAGAGTCCTGCTGGGCCAAAGAGATAATGAAGAGGAGAACCTCTGAAAGAGGGGCAGAAAGGGGATCCACAGCCTTTGCTGTGCACCATGCCACAAATTTGTTCCATCTACAGGCGTATACCGTTTTAGTGGAGGGGAGCCTGGCTGCCAAGATGACATTACAGACTTCGAGAGGAAGGTCGAAAGCTGTCAACTGTCGCCGCTCAATCTCCACGCAAGGAGGTGGAGACTGGACAGGTTCGGGTGGAGGAACGTCCCCTGCTGCTGCGACAGAAGATCCTCCCGAAGAGGCAGTCTGATGGGAGTATCGATGGCCATGCTCAAGAGCTCGGGGTACCAGACTCTTCATGCCCAGTCCGGAGCCACAAGAATGACTTGGGCCCAGTCGCGCTTGATCTTCTTCAGCACTCTGGGCAGAAGTGGTACAGGCGGAAAGGCGTACAGGAGGCCGCAACGCTACTAGTGACGAAAAGCATCGCCGAGCGAGAGCCGCCTTGGAAACTCCAACGTGCAGAACTGCTGACATTGCGCGTTCTCTTCGGTGAGGTATAGATCTAACCAAGGCTCTCCCCACTGCTGAAAGACACCTTGCACCACCTCCGAGTGAAGACGCCATTTGTGATCCATCATGCACCGGTGGCTGAGTTCGTTTGCCCTGGCATTCAGGGAACCTGCCAGGAGTTGAACCACCAGGGATATGCCCTGATGTTCCAGCCACGTTCAAAAGCGAAGAGCCTCTTGACATAGGGTCCATTACCCCACCCGCCCTGTTTGTTGCAGTACCACATGGCGGTGGTGTTGTCCGTGAACACCTGCACTACTCTTCCTTTGACAGAGGGAAGGAATGCCTTCAGTGCAAGACGAATCGCCCGGAGCTCAAGGAGGTTGATGTGGAGCCCGGACTCCGCCGGAGACCAGAGGCCTCTGAACTCCGCCTGCCCAATGTGGCCGCCCCATCCCAGAAGTGACGCATCCGTCACTACTGTAAACTCTGGTTGGGGAAGGGAGAGGGATCTGCCGCTGGCCCAATTCTGGTCTGTGAGCCACCACTGCAACTGACTTGCAGTCCCCTCCGAGATCTGGATGACATCGGAAAGATTCCCCTGATGCTGCGCCCACTGGAACTTCAGGTCCCACTGCAGAGCCCGCATATGCCATCTGGCATGACCCACCAGCAGGATGCAGGAGGCCATGAGGCCCAGCAGTTCAGGGCCATTCTCACCGAAATCCGGGCTAGAGGCTGAAACATCGGTATCATAGCCCGAATATCCCGGACTCGCTGCTCAGGAGAATAGACCCGAAACTGCGCTGTGTCCAGAACCGCTCTGATGAAAAAGAGCTTCTGAGAGGGAATCGGGTGCAACTTCGGCACGTTGACTGTGAACCCCAGTGAATGCAGGAGGTCTGCCGTAGTCTGGAGGTGGGAGACAACAGATTGGGGCTAGTCCGCCTTCAACAGCCAGTCGTCGAGATAGGGGAAGACTGGAACCTCTAATCTGCACAGATGAGCTGCGACATCCGCCATCACTTTCGGGAACACCCGAGGGACGCTGATAAGACCTAAGGGGAGCCCGGTAAACTGAAAATGCTCGTGGCCCACCGCTATCCATAGGTAACGCCGGGGGGCAGGCAAGACGGGGATGTGAAAGTAAGCGTCCTGCAAGTCCAACGCTACCATCCAGTCTCCAGGGTCGAGGGCAGAAAAGACCTGAGCCAAGGTTAACATCTTGAACTTCTCCTTCTGGAGGAAGCGGTTGACGTCCCTGAGGTCCAAGATAGGACGCAAGCCTTTGTCATTCTTGGGTACCAAGAAGTAGTGGGAGTAGGAACCACGACCTACTTCTGGCACAGGGACGGGTTTGATAGCTCCCTTGGCCAAGAGAGCCATAACTTCCTGGAGGAGAAGGGCAAAATGATCCTCCAACATGCAATGGAGTGTTGGTGGCATGGAGGGAGGAGTATTCTCGAAGGGGAGGGAGTAGCCCCTTCGGACTATCTGCAAAACCCACCTGTCCGACGTGATGTTGTGTCAGTGGGGAAGGTAATGGCGGATCCTGCCACCCACTGGCAACTGGTGGCCCTGGAAGGTCGGACTAGGAAGGTTTGGAGGCTGCTGCAGGGGGGGCTTTGGTGGACTAGCCCGCCCGCTGGCCCCCAGACCCACGACGCTGGGTCCCACGTCCCCGACCATGCAGAGACTGGGTAGCTTGCACAGCCCCGTGGCTCTGGGTGGAACGTGGTGGAGCACCCCTTCCGTAGCCACAAAAGGGGTGAAAGGCAGACTACATGGGGCAAGAAGTTGTCGCGAGGCCCAAAGATCTGGCCGTAGCCCTAGAGTCCTTGAAAAGCTCGAGCGCGTAGTCTGCCTCGTCACCAAACAGGCGACGGCCATCAAAGGGCATGTCCAAAAGGGTAGATTGGACATCCCCAGAGAAGCCAGATGTTCTTAGCCAGGCGTAGCGCCTCAGGGCTACCGACGTGGAAACCGTTCTACCCAGCGAGTTGGCGGTATCCAGCCCACACCGGATAGTGAACTTCGCTGCGTCTCGACACTCAGCAAAATGTTGCGGGTGAGCACGGCCTGGGCCTCCTACGGGCACTGCAGCAGCACTTGCGCAACCGTATCCCACACCGTGTGTGTGTAACGGCCCAAGAGACATGCGGTATTCACCGACCGCAGTCCTAAGCTGGCGGAAGAAAACATCTTCTTCCCAAGATGGTCCAGCTTCTTGGATTCCCTATCTGGGGGAGCAGTAGGGAATGCGCCCTTTGAGGTTGAGGCTTGGACTACCAAGCTCTAATGGGTAGGGTGTTGGGAGAGAAAAAGTGGGTCACCCGGGGCTGGGCGGTGGCGTCGGGCAATCATCCTGTCCACAGGAGCCCCTGTGCTGGGCTGTGACCAAGTGCCCAGAAGGAAGTCAGTGAGGGCCTCATTAAAAGGCAGCAGGGTCTCCGAAGAGGCTGCTGCCTGCTGAAGCACCTCAGTCAGGAGGTTAGTCCTGACAGCCACCATAGGAAGCTCAAGGCCCAAGGCCTCAGCCGCCCTACGCAACACCACAGCATAGGAGGCTCCCCGTAGCCACGGTAGGGGGAGAAAGCATACCAAGGTCTGGGGAGGTATCCAGACCACTGGCATCAACCAACTTCTCTCGCCAGTCCGGCTCCTCAAGTTGGTCTGCTAGAGGGTCAATAGACGCCTCCCAGTCCTCCTCACCCTCCTCTGGCTGCCACTCAGGGTGGTAGGGAACGCCAGGTATGAACAGCGGTACAAAACTACCCTCCGGTGCCGGTACCGACGTCGAGGTCCGGCACCGTGTCCACGTCGGGGTGAGGCTGGGGTTGACGCCGGTTGGGGTCATCCCTTGTGCTACCAGGAGTCGAAGACTCAAAAAAGAGGTCGACAAAAGTAAAAAAAGGGATTGGTCAAAAAGTGACTAAGGGGCACGCTCTCTCCGGATCTGCACTGGCTGGCGCGGAAAAAGAAAGAACTGACGTCAGTGAGCAGGGGCGGCGTCTAAGTAGACATCGCAACGTCATTCCGGCGACCACGACGCCAACGACGGACGCGGAGTCGACCAACGCCACCTACCGACGCGCAGGGGTACTGCTAAGAAATCCAGTCTGACGCCTGGGGGTAATTCTAAGGTAAGGAATCTATAACTAATAGTCTCTTTCAGATCCACAATTTAGTAAATTTTCAACCTTATTTTATAACATCCAAAAGTTCAGCGAATCACAGCAGAGATCTCAGAATACCCTTCGCCTACAGAGCCACCCTACCTCAGATTTCGAGCACAAGTACATATATAGATAACTCAGAGGTAAAATGGTGAGCCTAATCGGGGAAGAGGGAGGGTTGCATGTGAATCTATAAAATCTATAAAAGATATCAATACTGGAGAACCACAGTGTACAGGTAAGTAACTTGTTTTTAATCCAGTATTGTATCTTTTATACATTCACATGCTTGAATCCGACTAGTAAGCAGTATACCAGCAATAACACCAGAGAATGGCAGTGGGTAGGCGAACTATCCCACCATGATGTAAAAGAGAAATACCATAAAGCAAGAGGAAAAAGAAAAAGTAACATGAAATCATATAGGACTATAGAGGGCTACCATAGTGCGGAAAGACGTGACCTGGTATCATTGACAGCTCTGGATGAGTACCGTTTTTACAGAGGAATCAAACCACAAGAGGAAGACCACCAAGAGGAAGAGGAGGAAACAGAGGAAGAGGAAGGCAACAAGAAGAAGCGACAGAGAAAGAAACATTGCCACATGGGAGAACGACGAGGCAAACCAAGAAGAAGAAATGGGTGAGAAGGCCCTAACTGTCATTAACCTTTCCTCCCACACTTTGACTCAAGAGGAGCAATCTGTCCTGGAGTTTGGCCTATCATTTTGTCCTACAGCTAACTTTGATTTTTGCAGGACACGGATTGATATATTTTTGTTTATTCGCAAACTAAAACTTAAGAAAGTTTTTCTCCAGTTTCCGAAAAAAGAGTCTGCTAGGAAGAAATTGGCATCCACTGCTACACAGGTTGCTGGGAACTATGCGAATGATCTGAATCTTGGGGATGTAAAGGGTCTCACGACACTTGTCCATTTGGGAGGGTGTGTCACAGAAGGTAGCAGTGAGAGAGCTATGCTAGAGTCTTTAAATTTGGAATTAGACAGTACCATCACCACCCCCTTTAAACCCAAGTCCACTTGCAATCCCAACACCCCGCATGACATGATTGACACCTTTCATGAGGTGGTCATCAGAGATTTGCTGAGAATATGGCACAAGGCCAGGGGCACTTCTGCTTCCAATATTAACAACAGTCAGAGGGAAGCTCTAAGGAAACTACAGGAAGATCACAACATTATCATCAAGCCTTCGGACAAGGGAGGAAATGTGGTCCTGTGGGATGTAAATAGGTACAATCAGGAGGCTTTTAGGCAACTAGATCTTAGTGGGGACTATGAGAGAACTACTTTTCAGAGCTACAAACACAGTATTGAGACATATCTATCTCTGCTCCCCAAATGGAGGGACGTTGGACTTTTGTCCAAGGAGGAATTTCTTTTCCTCAATGTTAAGCATCCGGTAGTTCCCTGCTTCTATATGCTGCCTAAAGTTCACAAGGACAAAGAAAACCCTCCCGGCAGACCTATTGTATCAGCTTGTGATAGTTTGTTGGAGCATACTTCAATGTACTTGGATTTTTTCGTATTACCATATGGCTTGGCTCTCCCCTCTTACTACAGGGATAGCACTGATTTTATTACTAAAGTGCAGAATATACCTTGGCAATCTAATTTCTTACTGGTCACAATGGATGTCACGTCCTTGTATAAATGCATTGACCACACACTAGGAATTGAAGCATGTAAATACTTTTTTTTAGAGACAAGCCCATCTCCAAGTATGATCACACTATCATGTTATTGACTATGCTGGAATTTTGTCTGAATAATAACTTTTTCATATTCAGGAACCTATGGTTCAGGCAATTGGTCGGGACTGCGATGGGCAGTTGCTTCACGCTGAGCTATGCCTGTATGTTCATGGGATGGTGGGAGGCAAATTGTGTGTGGACAGATGCAAATTAAAAATGGACCAGGCACATTGCCTTGTGGACTAGGTACATAGATGATTTGTTTATCATATGGGAAGGTCCAAGATGTATTTTGGAAGAATTTCTGTCACATTTGGGTAACAATGATTTGAACTTAACCTTCACACACAAGATACATCCAACATGCATGGATTTCCTAGATGTGACAGTTGAGGTCACTGAAGGACAGCTTAATACCAGACTGTTCCGTACAGAGACAGCTGGTAACAGCATTTTACATACTGGTAGCCACCATCCCCGTAACCTTAAGTGGAGCATACCCTATGGCGAGTTATTGCAGGCTAAACGCAACTGTAGTACGGTTGCAAGTTTTGAGGGGGAACAGATGAAGATGCTGGGCCGTTTTAGAGCCAGGGGTTACCCAACGAAAGTTTTGAACACAGCAGTTGACAAAGTGTCTAGGGTGGCGAGGGACAGCCTACTCATCAACCAAAAGAAGAACAAGGATGATGGACTGGCACAGGTGCATCTCATTACCACTTTCAATAGCAGCAGCCAAGATGTCAGGAAAGTGTTGTCACGCCACTGGCATTTGGTCAAAAGTGATCCTACGATAGGCAAATTAGTCAGCCTACATCCACAGATCACCCAACATCCACAGATCACCTATCGTAGACCAAAATCACTATGTGATATTTTGGTACACAGCAACACGGGGTCAGACAACAAAAGAGATGGTTGGTTACATGAACAAAAAGGTTTCTACAAATGCGGTAGATGCAAGGCGTGTAAGAAGAGTAACAATATTAGAGTGTTCACCATTGCCACAGGCAAACAGAGACGTATAAACAGATTTATGACGTGCACAAGTGATTTTTGTATTTATGTCTTGGTGTGCCCATGTGGCCTCAAGTACATGAGCAGTACAATAGGCCTGGTAAAGAAATGCATTTTGGAACACTACAGGTCTATCAAGAATGTTGATCAGGCATATCCTGTAGCAAGACATTTGGCCAGTCGTCATCATCAAAATGCTGACCTTCTTGTTTTCTTTACAATTGACAGGATTGAGAAAACAATCAGAGGTGGCAACAGGGAGAGGCGTTTGCGGCAAAAGGAATCGTAATATATTTTTCTACTCGGCAGCAAATTCCCTGGAGGTCTGAATGAGAGTGAGAAGCTTCACATACACATCGGCTGATGTGGTACTTTACTGAAGTTTTGCTCACTCCCCCTTCTCTCTCTCTAACCTCAGATGACAGCTATAGATTCTGTCCCTACAATTCCTTATCGATTTTGCTCTTTTGCTCTCTGTCTCTTTTTTAATTTTTCTCCTAACTTTTCTTCTATCTTTTTTCAAATGTCTCTAACACTCTCTCTCCTACTTTTCTCTTTTTTCTCCCCCTCCCTCTTTTCTCTCTCTCTCATTTCTGATTCATTCATATTAATTTTGTCCACAATTGAAATTATAGTGACGCACACATGGGGTTCCCCATCGATCAGTGATGCAGGAGATATGATGTTTGATGAATTCCCCCCCCCTTATCAAATTGCCTAATACATGATGAATTGTGTGCTTTTCTAAAATGTATTACCTTTTAATCTCACTTTATGTGACTGCTCAGGTGCTGAGCAGGATATCACATGCTATATGATTTTGTTGTTCTGTAGACGAGGATTTGGATTTTCATTATAATGAGAGACTGTTTGTATTCAAATATGAGGTTTGTTTACTCTATGCGTAATTGCGAATATGTGGATCATTGCATCAGGCCACTTGGCCGGCATCTCTCTTTCTTCTCTTTTCCTTTTTCTTCTTCTTTTTTTCTCTGTTTTCCCTTTTTTCTTTTTAATTTTGGCACCTTGTTCTGGTCTATTGATTAGTCACTTGACTGTTATGAAGTCAAGCTGTTGCGTAATGCGGGCCATTAGCCACTTGGCTTGGATGTGTGGCACAGCTTGATCATATATGTGATCAAAAGCGAAGATGATCAATGTGACCGGGGTGCCCTATCAGCATTGTTTTCAATTGAACAGTTATGTGTCTTTGAATTGTTAATATCGCTATTTTTCATTTGTTGATTGTCTAATCGCAAATTACAGAGATAATTTGACTTATCGCATGAATGTGAAAAATTGAAATTATATTGCCAACCAGTCTGTTTTCAGATCCTTCCTCGAAACAGACAACATGGTGTTCGTGTTTTTTCACTGTTTAATGACCTAGAGGTTATTTCTAATGTTGGTTGGCCACTTTTGGTAACAGGCTGTGAAGAAGACCTTTTCAGGTTGAAACGCGTTGCCAAATAAACTTTATTGACTATGGAAACTGTGTGCGGTCTTGCGCTTCTCTGATACTGTGGGAGGCCTGCCTTGGAAATATATATATATATATATTCACTGAAAAAACCATAGGTTTCAGGGACGTTATAGTTAGTTGGACATTTCACTCGTACAAAACCAGAGAAATTTGGCCGTTATAGTTAGTTGAGCTAACTATAACTCGCGCCCCCGCAATGCACTGCTGATGACGTCACATATTACATCATTCATGACATGGTCAGTGACATCACTGATGACATCTCAAATGACATCACTGATAACATCATCCACGTGATAATCTGATGCACCTCCTCATACCCTAATCTAACCTTTGATACACCCACTGTAAAATACAGACTATCATTTTCAAAACCATAGACAAACCAATACCAGTTACTACATACCCACTCACTGATTCCTAGGTCTACACACGCGTCCACTCATTCACCCATACAGTCACTCATACATGCAGTCACTGATCAATACAGCACTATCATTTGCACTCATACACCTATAGAGACACTCACACATCGCCACTCATCCATAGAGTTACTCGCACACCTAGTCAATCATGCAAAGAATCATTGACACTCCCATTTACTCACCTATACAGTTATACACACACCACCTCACTTATTCATACAGATACTGACACATACTTACTCTCTTATACAATCACTGATACAAGCACACACTCATCCATACAGCCACTCTCACTCACTCTCACATATAGTGATTTATGTACTCCAACACTCACATATACTGCCTTTTACAGATGTAGTTACTCACACATGTACCACTGAGACACCCATTCATTCACCAAAACACCCATACACACACTCACCCACCCATACAGCCCTTCACAGATGCACTCTTGAACCCATACACCCAGTGAGTTACCCACTCACACATCTATGCACAGAGTCACACCCCCCCACCCGCCCACACAGACACCCATACAGATACTCAGACAACCAATCAATAACCCAAAAAGACACTCATGTAGCTACTCACTAACCCATGCAGCCGCTTACACACCAACTGACACACTGATACAGACATTTAAACAGTTTACGCACTAAACCATGCATTCAGTAAGACATGTTTAATCGCTGAGTTATACAGTCAGTCACGCACCTACTAAATCATCTATTCAGACACTCATACACCCACTCATACTTCAAAACACCTTGGCATATATATATATATATAAAACATATTTGAACTTTACAGAAACACACAGTCACTGGGTGATGTCATCAGTGATGTCATTTGAGATGTCATCAGTGATGTCACTGACCATGTCATGAATGATGTAATATGTGACGTCATCAGCAGTGCATTGCGGGCGCGAGTTATAGTTAGCTCAACTAACTATAACGGCCGAATTTCGCTGGTTTTGTACGAGTGAAATGTCCAACTAACTATAACGTCCCTGAAACCTATGGTTTTTTCAGTGAATTTCAAAGGTTTTTTTAAATGCTAATTTCTAACTATAACGTCCCTGAAACCTATGGTTTTTTCAGTGAATTTCAAAGGTTTTTTAAATGCTAATTTCAACTATAACGTCCCTGAAACCTATGGTTTTTTCAGTGAATTTCAAAGGTTTTTTAAATGCTAATTTCTAACTATAACATAGCACTCGCGTTTGCAGAGTGGTGGAGAAAGGTGAGCGTGGCCTCCGAACACCTCTTAGCAATCCCACTGTGTGAGATTTACTGGAGGTAACAGGAGGGGTAGTTAGCCCCCAACGTCAACCTTGGGGGCCAACTACCCCTCCTATTACCTCTAGTAAGTCCCATACAGCAGGATTGCTAACTTCTCATACTAGGCCACGCTCCCTTTCTCCACCACTCTGCAAACGCGCCGCCTGGCGCGTTGTAAGCTGGGGAATTAATTCCCCTTGAATACTGAGGGTCCCTGGGGGCCAACTTGCCCGCCAGGTACCTCCAGTAAGCGCCACAGAGCTCGATTGCAGAGAGGTGGACACAGGCCACGCCCCCTTTCTCCACCACTCTGCAAACGCGCCCCCTGGCGTGTTCTAAGTTGGGGGATTAATTCCCTTTGAATACTGAGGGTCCCTGGGGGCCAACTTGCCCGCCAGGTACCTCCAGTAAGTGCCACAGAGCTCGTTTGCAGAGAGGTTGACACAGGCCACGCCCCCTTTCTCCACCACTCTGCAAATGCGCCCCCTGGCACGTTCTAAGTTGGAGGATTAAGTCACCTTGAATATTGAGGGTCCCTGGGGGCCAACTAGCCCACCAGCTACCTCCAGTAAGCGCCACACAGCTGGATTGCAGAGAGGTGGTTCGAGGACACGCCCCTTTTTACACCACTCTGCAAACGAGCCTCTTGGCGCACTGGTGGTGGGGCGATGAGGTCCTCTTGTGTCCTGAGGACCTCAGGACACAAGTGGACTTCATCCCCCGAGCAGCAGTAAGCCAAGAGGCGCGTTTGCACAGTGGTGTAAAAAGGGGGCGTGGCCTCGGACCACCTCTCTGCAATCCAGCTGTGTGGCGCTTACTGGAGGTACCTGGTGGGCTAGTTGGCCCCCAGGGACCCTCAGTATTCAAGGGGACTTAATCCCCCAACTTAGAACGCGCCAGGGGGCGCGTTTGCAGAGTGGTGGAGAAAGGGGGCGTGGCCTCCGGCATCTCGCCGGCTTTTTTATTTTTACTTTTTTAACAAGGGGGCTGTGTGGCCCCCTTCTTTACATTTTGGGGCCCTGGGGACCCCATCCCCCAGGGCCTGACCCCTTTTTACAATTTTTTTTATAAAAACGGGAAAGGGGCCGCGTGGCCCCACTCCCGAGGCCAATTTCGGCCCCAGGGACCCCATCCCCCGTGGCCGGCCTTTTCGTGTTTTTATTTTTTTATATAAATTTTACTTATTGGGGAGGGGGGCCGCGTGGCCCCTCTCCCAGGCCACTTCTGGCCCCGGGGACCCCATCCCCGGGGCCTGGCCTCTCCGTTGGGGACCGTGGGGGGAGCCCCAATGCCCCCACGGTCCCGCCGGCTCCCCGCCTCCTGCGGGAGCCGGCATTGCTTTTGGGCAAGGGGAGCTGCTAACATGCAGCTCCCCTTGCCCAAAAGCAATCTGCTTTGCTTGATTGAAGCGAGAGCAGGTTTTCCTGCTCTCGCTTCAATCAAGCAAAGCAGAGTTTGCTATGTCTGTCATAGCAAATGGCAATGTCCAGGGGGTGGGTACCCCGGGACATTGCAGGAGCCGGCACTGGGGGGTGGCGGTCCCCAGGGCCATCAAGGGCTCCTAGAGGGGGGCCGCGCGGCCCCCCTCCCTTAATTTACATAGCCCTGGGAGGTGGTGGTCCCCGGGGCCCCGCTACGGACCCCGCATTGAAATAAGTCTGTGCCCCGGGGAGGTGGTGGTCCCCGGGGCGCCCCCCACACATCTTTTTAAAAAAACAACAAATAGAGCCCCGGGGAGGTGGCGGTCCCCGGGGCTGCGGGGGGGGCCGCATGCCCCCCGCATCCAATTAAAAAAGCCCCGGGAGGTGACAGTCCCCGGGGCAGCGTAGGGGGGTTGGGACCCCCCTACGCATTCATTTTAAAAGAAGCCCCGGGGAGGTGGTGGTCCCCGGGGCTGCGGGCGGGCCGCGTGCCCCCACACATAATTAGCATAGCCCCGGGGAGGTGGCCTACCCGGGGGCCTCATTAAAATGAAGCGCGCTTCATTTTTATTTTTTTTTGGCAGGATTCGCGCACCCAGCGCGAATTCTGCCGATTTAAAAAAAAAAAATGCTTCTTTTGGCGGCCCCCTGAGCAGGCCTAGGGGGTCAGGGTGTTTCTACCCTGCCCCCTTTTCTTGTTTTTCACCTTTTTTTTTACTCTTTTCTTGTGACTCTGTTACCGAGTCACAAGATGGCTGCCAACACATTCTGGATTAGAGTGTTGGCAGCCAATCAGAGTGAAGCTCGTGCCCGGGAGGAGTCGCGACTCCTCCTCGGTGCTCAGATAGCGATATTTTTCTTTTTTTAATTTCTCAGGAACTACTGAACGAATTTACACCATTTAAAAAAAAGGTTGCTTTCTGAACCAAGACCTACCTTTTTGCCCAATTTGGTGTAATTCCGTTCAGCAGTTCGGGCTGTAGCCTTGTCTAAAATTTCCTATGGAAATTAACATGGGGAAAACGCGTTTTGGGACCCCCCTTTTTTCTCGGCCCCCGCTAGACGAATCACCCCGAAACTTTAAAGACAGGAGCTGACCAGAGCGCCCCATTAGTTTTGAAAATTTCGCGAAGTTTCGTCAACCGGCACCAAAGTTATTGGCAAAACAAAAAACGCTTTTTGAATAGAAACGAGGTCCTAACTATAACTACCTACTGGCGACCGCCAGTAGGTAATATATATATATACAATGCAAGTATAAAAACAGCAAACGGGCATATAAAGAAAAAGAGGCTAATGGCCGCATACCTTAAGCAAAGAGGCATCGAAATGCAGCTTGCCCAACAGCTATATCTGCCATCTTCTAACCATTGATTCAGTAATGCTTCGTGAATGTGTGAGTGTTCGCCCCCGTTGCTGCACTGCAGATGTCAGGTAGAGATGCTCCTGCAAACAGGGCTGAAGAAGTTGCCACCTTCCTCGTTGAGTGAGCCTGTGTCTTTGCAGGCAGTGGACGGCCAGCCTTTTCATGGCAGAAGACAATCGCTGAGGTGACCCAACGAGCAATACTGGCCCTTGTTAAGGTTTGTCCTTTTCTAGGTGCAGAGAAGGATATCAGTAATTGAGAGAATTTGCGAAAAACCTTCGTACTTTGCAGATAAAACTTCAAACAACGTTTGATGTTCAGTAAATGCAAAGCTTTCTCCGCCGCCGAGGACAGATTACGAAAGAACGTAGTTAGAACCATAGGCTCATTGAGGTGATAAGTTGAAGGCACTTTAGGTATGAAAGCAGGATTAGTACGCAGGATAATCCTGTCTGGCAGAAACTGAAGATATGGCTCTTTTATGGTGAATGCCTGGATTTCACTGATACGCCTAGTTGACAAAATGGCCAAGAGAAAAGACACCTTCCAAAAAAGAAACTTCAACTCGCATTTGTGCACCGATTCAAATGGAGGTTGCATAAGCTGCAACAGAACTGTATTTAGCTGCCACAGTGCAGGAAGCTGGGTTTCTGTTGCAGTACCCCCCTCCACTTTTTGCCAGACTACTGATGCACTTTGACTTGATGTGCCCTGGGTCCCTGCCAATCAGGTTCCCAGGGCCTGTGTTCTTTCCCAAAAACTGTACCTTGTACCCCCAATTGGCACTCTCTGGCCACAGGTCAGCCCCTGGTAAATGGTACCACAGGTACCCAGGGCACTGTGACCAGGGAAGGCCTCTAAGGGCTGCAGCACTTATTGTGCCACCCTAGAGGCCCTGTACCTTTACACTCACACACTGCCTTTGCAGGCTGCATGTTTTGGTGCAGAACAAAGTGAAGAGTCGACATGGCACATCCCTGTGTGCCATGCCTACAACCCACTGCCCTGGCATAGATCAGCCACCCCTCTAGCTGGTTGCACTATACCAGTGGTGAGGGTACAGGTGCATGAGCCCTGTACCCCTACAGTGTCTAAGTCAATTCTTAGACATTGTAAGTGCTGGGGGGGCGTGGCCAAGAGGTTCGACATGGCGGACGCGCCTTCGCCGAGCTCCGTGGGCCCGCTAGATATCCTAAAGTTATCCTTCACATCAGCTTCCAGAATTTCCCCCAACCTGTCTCCCCCCATGCTGGATGCCTTGTAGAGTGGCCGGTGTGTCGCTCTGGGACCTGTATGCAGCTGGAGTGGCGGTGATCGGACCCGCGTCGCACGCCCGGCCATTGTCGCATCCTCGATACGGCCCTGAGGGGTGGCGCCAGATCAGGAGCGACGCTCGCGGGGGCTTGGCTGCTGCCTCTGCGGGGCTGTCCCTGCCTGCTGGGCTCTGTGGGCTCTACCGAGCGGCGGCCATCTTGTGGGACGACCCGGGGGCCCAGACCCGCGGCAGTGACACAGCGCTAATACATCTCGGCTGCCACTGGATCCTCGTGCCTGGACGTCGTTACGCCTCGGTGCGGCTGCTGGCTGGTCCGCAAGGTGCTGGGTGGATACCGCGCCATATTTCAGGCCGCGGGGCGCTGTGAGCGCGGCCTGGACAGCGGCGGCGGCCGCCGCGTTGACTGGGTGATTATGGGGTCGGGGGCTGCGGCCCTGGTCCTCCGGATCTTCTCCTGGTGCCTGGGCGACGTAGCGGTGAGTGAACCACGCTCCCCTTGACTTCTTTGGTGTGATCAGGGGTTGGTGGAGGCCCGCCCAGAACTGTGGCTGCATGGTGCCCCCCCTCCTAGAACTATACTTGGGCCCCTTTGCTATCCTGTGGGCTCTTCTCTGGGGACTGGACGTTGCTGGGTGTGTTGCGGGGTGGTGGGGCAGGGTGCCTGGCCCGAGCACCTGGCGGCACCCCCTCATATCGCCTTTGCCGTCCCCCTCCCCCGGCACGACAACTGAGAGGGGACTGCGAGTGGGAGGTACCTGGCTGCCTCTTTGTTGCTCCTCGCAGGATTCGGCGCTGTGGCCCCTACGGACTCCTATCTGCAGGGATTTGCTATACCATACATATCTTAAGAGCGGGAGGATCGCGCAGCGCATTTCTACGACCCGCTTCCCCCGGCCTTGGTTGCGGTGTACGAGGGATAGACGCGCCTGTTCGCTCGGGGCCCAGCGGTGGCCTCCTCCTCCTATTGTGACTTCGCGACGTTGGGCGGATGGTGACACCCAATAGGGGGTGCAGAGGTACCTGTACGCGGAAGCAGTCGGGCTAGGCCCGGTGCGGCCTGTGTGCGGGCTGCCTTAGCGCCTGTCTTCCCACCGATTTAGGCGACGACGGAGTCGTGGACTCCCTACCTTTTCAGAGCCGCTGGCGCGGTGACAATAAACGGACACGTCTGGTGGCGCCATATCCCTCTTTGTTGGGTCAGTATATGACTATTATCACTGACGATGACTCGGGACAAACTACAGAAACAGAGCACTCTGGACCCCTATGCGGGTCCTGGGCGCAAGCGCCAGAGTCGTCGAGTCAGGGCTCTGCCGTCCCAGACAATGCTGCACTGATGGCGGCGATAACCCAGTCTCGTGAGGCACTGGAGGCTAGGATCAGTGAGGTGGGGTCGGATGTGGCACTCATCCGTCAAGATCTCCGCAAAGCGGTGGACAGAATTACGGAGGCAGAAACTCGCATTTCCACTGTGGAAGATACAGTCACATCCCTCCAGACGCGGATGACCTCTCTGGAATCTATTACGAAAGGGCTGGCGATCAGGGCGGAGGATGCCGAAGGTAGAGCACGGAAAAACGACCTCGGCTTTATGGGCTTTCCGGAGGGATGCGAGGGCAACAATATGGAACAATTTCTCGCAAAGTGGATTACGAGTTGGATTCCTCAGACGGCCTTGTCGCAGTGCTTTATTATCGAACGGGCGCACCGTGCCTTAATGCAAAAGCCTCCGCCTGGGGCCCTGCCGCGACCTGTTATTGCCAGACTCTTGAACTTTCATGACCGTGACGCCGTCCTTGCACAGGCCAGACTGGCTGGCAAACTCCAATTTGAATCTCATCATATCCTAATTTTCCCGCACTATAAGAACTGGTACAGCAACGTCGCCAGTCATTTACGGCTGCTAAAGCTTGGCTACGTGAGCTCAAAATCCAATATGCACTGCTTTTTCCTGCCCGATTGCGAGTTGTCTACAAGTCACGCACCCACTTCTTCGACACTCCGGAGGAGGTCTTCGCCTGGACAGATGAGAGGCGGAGTCCCAGGCCACATACCCCGCCATGGTTTGATTCTGAATCTTCATCCGGAGAAGCCATGAGACAGGCGGTCAAGCCCAAGGTGAAGCCGGCCCGCAGGTCGCGTTCGAGGCGCCGTTCGAAGTCACGGAGTGCTTCTGGCTCCCGGACGGCGGGTGCCCAGCGAGATTCATCACCAGCGTGACATGGGGTTTGAGAACTTGGACTGTAATGTTTACTACGCTGATGTCTATGTGAGGCCTTCCCCCCATAACTCTTCTCTCAGTATCTGAGAACATTGTATCTGTTTGGGGACAGTTTCATGGGGAACCTTTGGTATGGGGCTGTGCCCTGCTCCCGTTGGGGCAGAGGTGCAACACCTACCGCGACAGATGCTTCTAATGTTTTGAGGTATTGGGTGGGGTGGGTGGGGAGGGACTGGATTTGTAAAATTGTTTGCTGTTATCTATTAATGCCACTATGTCTTCTGCTATGTGCGATTCTGGGATTGTCACTGTCACTCGACTCGCTATTTTCCTACACATATGCCACGACCGACTATGCCGCAGGACTTAGCTGGGGTCGGGAGTAGAGAGCTCAGAGTCCTTAGTTGGAACACAGACGGCCTGCTTGATAAGATCAAGCGGGGAGCAGTGCTGCGCAAAGCTAAGCGCCACAGGGCGAGTGTCCTCCTCCTGCAGGAGACCCACTTAGTGGGTAACAAGACACCTTGCTTGGGAAGTTTTGGCTGTGCACACATTTATCATGCCGGATTCACTAGAGGCTCCCGAGGGATTGCAATCCTTATACACCGCAGCGTCTCCTTTGTTCATAGTCGAACATGGTCGGACCCCCAGGGTAGATTCATTGTGATATATGGGACACTGTATGGGGAACCCGTTGTTCTGGGTAGTGTCTACTAAGGGTGGGCGTAGTTGGCGGAGTACCACTACACGGAGTTCTGCGTAATTGAACAAAAACTCTGTGAACTCCGCCCCGCAACTCCGTTCTATCTCATCCCAATTAATAAAACAGAAACCTCACATACCCTTGATAAAACAACAAATAACTCTATCTTTACAAGCAAAAATGCATATGGTCATCTCACAAAAGTGAAAATGAAAATACAGCAAGCAGTGAGAGAGGTGATGATTTTGGTGTCCTCCCTAACCTAGGGAGAGAACCAAGCAGATGCCTTGAACACAAAGAGCACATCATGCTGAACGATGGTCCCATCCTCCTAAAACCACCCCAAGCACAGTTATGGGCAAAAATACAATCACAACCAAAGGCCCTGCAAAGCATTATGGGACGAGATTCTAGAGTGCAGTGAATATTATAGTATCCAATATCAAAACATTCCTCAAGGGGCAGGCTCTCCGGGCTCAGCTGAGAGCTAATACTATAATATTCACTGCACTCTAGAATCTCGCCCATAATGCTTTGCTGGGCTTTGGTTGGCATTGTATTTTTGCCCATAACTTTGCTTGAGGTGGTCCTAGGAGGATGGGACCACCACAATCGTTGAGCATGATATGCTCTTTGTGTTCAAGGCATCTGCTTGGTCCTCCCCCTAGGTTAGGGGGGACCCCAAAATCATCACCTCTCTCATTGCCTGATATTTTTCAAAGCCCACTTTTGTGAATTGGTTATATGCTCTTTAGCATGTAAAGGTAAAGTAGTTTTATCAAAGGGTTGTGGGTGCAGTAGCTTACTCCAGAATTGTTGCATGAATTCCGTGTTATGCATATTAATAAAACAGAAATCTTGTGTTTTCAATGTAATGCGTATTAATAAAACAGAAATCTCACATACCTTTAGTAAAACAACAAATAACTATCTTTACATGCTAAAATACATATAGTCATCTCACAAAAGTGATAATGAAAATATAACAAACAGTACCTTTAGTTAAACAATAAATAATTCTATCTTTACATGCTAAATTGCATATAGTCATCTCACAAAAATGAAAATATAGCAAGCAGTGAGAGAGGTGATGATTTTGGGGTCCTCCCTAACCTAGGGAGAGAACCAAGCAGATGCCTTGAACACAAAGAGCACATCATCTGAACATTCAGTGGTGGTCCCATCCTCCTAGGAATATCGTAGAGCAGTTAATTCCGAGAATGAAAGGCAAATGAAGACGTGTCACGGTAAGCGTATTATTGAACTGCAGCATTTTGCAAATAGTGAAATAAAATCATGGTTTAAGTGGCCAGGTTACGAGAGCGCCTTAGAACCTTGAAGTTTTGTTAGAGTAGAGACCAAATCAATGGGTATAGTGGCGAGTATGAACACCGAAGCAGTATTGGATACATGGGTCTTATACTTGTGCAATTAGGGATGTTTCAACCGAACATTATAGACATAGAAATAGGCGGCGCAGAGTGAAGTAATGTTCCACAATTCAATTCATTTAAATTTAATAAGAGCACTGTAGCTTGTGTATAGCATTATAAATGTCTTTGTTTAACTAATGGTTATTCATCTTTCACATATATGTTTCTTAAATAATTTTTTCAGATACCCCTGATGAAGGGTTGTCCCGAAATGCATTGGGTGTTTTAAATAAATCGTGACATGTGGAAACACTTGACTCTCGTGTGCTTTTGAGAACATGGGCGATTAACAGAATGAGTAAAATGAATTGAAGAAAATTATGGATGAAAGATGAAAATAAAGTAGTATAAAGTGGAGTAAATGAAGAGTTGAACATAAATATGAATTCGATTGATTGGATTCATTCGTTGAGAACGGCTGTGCAGCTTGAATGGAGTCCGAAATGGTTCCGTCGTGTTCGTTTCAATAATTACAGCGCAAATTGGGCGGAGCGCGGAGCAAGCATGCACGCTGATAAACGGTTGAAACTAGTGAACTCATGAAATACAAAGTATAAATGGAGCATAACAAGGAGTGCATCTCACCACCATTGTCCCATCCTGCTAGGACCACCCCAAGCACAGTTATGGGCAAAAATACAATCCCAACCAAAGGCCCTGCAAAGCATTATGGGACGATATTCTAGAGCAGTGTTTCCCAAACTGTGGTCCGCGGACCCCCAGGGGTCCGTAACACATTCCCAGGGGGTCCCCAGGAGGCAGTTTTAAAAGCACTGCAAAGTTCCTTGTCTAATTAGCAGTTTTCGAGCAACAATAAAAGTGTCAAAATAACGCCAGTGATTAATGCACCTGCTGGAGAGATGAGAGTTTTGTCCAGTTGCAGCTTTGAGTAATCTAACGTAGCACAGATGGTTAATATGCCTACTGCAAAGAACGTGTACCATGCATTTAAAAAAGTGTTTTATGTGCATTGGTCAGTGGGTTGCTGCTTTTGTCACAGAAATGTTTTTGTTACTCTGCAGTTCATAAGTGACAATCGTAATTTAGCACAGTGACCTATAAACTGTCATCAAAGAGCTGCTTGCAAACTGCATGGTACAAGTTAGTAACTTATGTTTTTTCCCAGTCTTTCATTATCCTGATGCTGCTAAAAAGGTTTATTTGGACGGAAATACATTTTTATTTTTTAAAGTCAATGCTAACCACTGGCTGATGTTCTGAATCCCAAGTTTGCGCTTCTCCGGATCAAGCACTCTTTAAAAATGCCTACCAGTATGAATGACATGTGAATCCTACACATTGTAGTACCCTTTGCCTTATGTAACATTTTCTATACACTGATTTACACGTATGATTTATTGTCGCTATATGTGTGTGATGTAAAGTGCTCTGACATCCTACAATGGTATGAGAGATACTATAAAACAAATGAAATACAAGTGACAGAGAGGCTATGGAGAGATGAGAGACACTGTTGAAGGGTGATAATAAGGGAATCATTGAAGAACCCCAACAAAGATTGTCGTATCCTGGTGCATAGTAAGGTCTTCATTTACTATTTGTTAAAAGCCAATACAATTTAATATATAATGATAAATGTGTTTTAGACTGCACCAATGTTTCCTAAATTTCTTGGGGGAGAGCCTCCCAAAGCCCCCTTTGTAGTGGTCAGACTCACACACTGCACTTGGTGTGCACCGTATGGCGACTGGTTTGAAAACATTTGCCAGGGCTGCTTTGGGTTTCCAGTCTGGCCCTAGCAGGAGCCTCGTACTGCGAAATAAAACCAACCATTTAAAAGTTAGTCACGGGGATGCAGCACCAACTTTCCCATTAAAATGTTTTGTTTTTGCAAATTCTTTGAATATAAAATACTAAGGGCGATATTTACAACAGAAGTGGCGGAGCGTGTCGTTAGCCTCCTTGGCTTAACGACACGCTCCGCCACTCGAAGCACAGGGCTGCACCATATTTACAAGAATATGGTGCAGCCCTGCGTTTCCCCTGTGCTGGCGCTACACTTAGCAGTGTAGCGCCAGCGGGCACCCTTGCACCATAGTGCAAGGGTGTGTGCATGCAGTGGAAGATTGTTTATGTGCAGGAAGGTCCCCTTCAATCTTGAAATTCCGTTTTGTCACTTCTATGTGTGCTGCTTAATGCAGGACACATGGAAGTTACAAAATGGCATTTTAAAAGATTGTTTATGTGCAGGAAGGGTCACCTTCCTGAACATAAACAATCCAAGGTGTTTGCTTTTTCCATGTGTGCTGCACAAAGCAGCACACATTGAAAAGCAAAACGAGGAGAAATAAAGGATTTCTCCTCGTTTTGCCCAAGACCTGGTTTTTCCCTGGCTTAATTTTGGCGCTACCTCCTATTTACACTGCCCTTGTAAATAGGGGGCAGCGTCAAAATCAATGGGTGTTGCGGTGGAACGCCCACCGCAACACCCACTGCCCACCCCTTTCACGCTAGGCATTGTGTGACAGGGGGCCTTATTTACAAGGCAGCGTTAAGCCATGTTAAGTGGCTTAACGCTGCCTTGCTAATAAGGCAGCTTCTATCGCCACGGGAACGTTGCAAAAGTGACGTTCCCATGGCGATAGGGGCTTCTAAATATGCCCCTAAAATCCTTAGTAATTTGAGTATTTGTTTTGTGTGCACGTGTGTTTATTTTTTCTGAATTACTGTTTTAATGTTTGAAATTTAAATCATACAAATTGCTTGGGGGTCCTCGGCTTCCAGTGGTGACTCAATGGGGGTCCTCAGGAGTCAAAAGTTTGGGAACCACTGTTCTAGAGTGCAGTGAATATTATAGTATCCAATATCAAAACATTCCTCAAGGGGCCGGCTCTCGGGCTCAGCTGAGAGCTAATACCATAATATTCACTGCACACTAGAATCTCGTCCCATAATGCTTTGCTGGGCCTTTGGTTGGCATTGTATTTTTGCCCATAACTTTGCTTGGGATGGTCCTAGGAGGATGGGACCACTACCGAATCGTTCAGCATGATATGCTCTTTGTGTTCAAGGCATCTGCTTGCCCTCCCCCTAGGTTAAGGGTGTCCCCAAAATCATCACCTCTCTCATTGCCTGGTATATTTTTCAAAGTTCACTTTTATGAATTGGTTATATGTTTTTTAGCATGTAAAGGCAAAGTTGATTTATCAAAGGGTTGTGGGTGCAGTAGCTAACTCCGCTACGTGGCGGAGTCGGAATTATTGCCTGAATTCTGTGTTTTCAATGTAATGCGTAGTTAACAAATGTCCGCAACCTCCACTGGCGGAGCGGAGTTCATTGTCCAGTTAATTGCCCACGGTTAGTGTCTATGCCCCACCCCCTCTCGTGGACCTTAGTTGAAAAACTGACGGTGCACTGGACTGAACTTCCATCTGGGTTGACCCTGGTTGGGGGAGATTGGAACAATGTTATGTCCCCATCGCAGGATAGGTGGCATGCTTCGGCCAGAGTTGCAGGGACCCAGGACTCTAAATTATTGCCCCTTGTTCAGTATTTGGGGTGGATTGACACATGGAGGGCCATACACCACACCATGTGTGCTTACACCTATTTCTCTGGAGCCCACAAGTCCTACTCTCGCTTAGACTACATCTTCCTCTCGGGAGCACACGCCCATAGATTGGCCGCGGCCGAAATTCTCCCCAGGGGTTTATCTGATCATTCACCGGTGTCCATCCTACTGTCTCTAGATCCCAGGCGCTCTCAGTTTCGGTGGCGTCTATCACCGTGGCTGTTGCGTGACGATGACTATAGAGTGCATATTCATAAATCTTTAGCGGACTATCTATTATTGAACACAGGCACGGTGGACTCTCCGATCATTCTGTGGGAGGCAATGAAGCCCACTCTCAGGGGAGCGGATATTGCCTTTTGTACCGCAAGGCGCCGGGAGCGCCGCAACAAACTGCTACAAATTGAGGCCCAGCTGCTCGATCTGGAGCGCGCAAGTAGGGACACTGAGGGACGGATCGCGCGCATACAACTATTGAACATACAGCAGACGTACGCCAGAGAGCTCCTGGACGAAGCCCGGCTCTATTGGCTTGCCACCCGTAGCCGGATATACCAATGGGGAGACAAATCTAGTGCTTTGTTACATCGCCTGTGTCAACAGACGCTGCGCCCCCAGACGGTCCCATGCATATGTGGTCCTGACGGGACTGCCCTTACGGACCCGTCCGCCATTGCTGATTGCTGTGCCTCGTACTTCGCAGACCTGTATGCTCCCCATGAAGTTCTGCCCGCGGCCATAGTGCAGAAATTTATTGATGACTTTCCCCCTCGGGCCTTATCAGACACGGTGCGAGACACGTTGGATGCTCCTTTATCGGTAGATGAACTGCTGACTGCGCTCCTTGATATGCGAGTGGGAAAGGCACCAGGCCCGAATGGCTTCCCCTGTGAGTTTTTCCAGAAATATCCCTCGCAACTGCTAAAACTTACCTGCGGCTCTTGAGGCTTCCTCGAAGAGTGGCAGTCTCCCGCGGGATTGGCGGCATGCCGAAATCGTTGTGTTCTTGAAGCCGGGTCGTCCGCCAGAACAGTACTCGTCATACCGCCCGATCTCTTTACTCAACGTGGAAGCTAAACTTCTGGCCAAGGTGATCGCCAACCGCCTGGTCCCGCATATCACGGATTTGGTTCACCCGGATCAGGCAGGCTTTATGCCGGGCCGCGCTACGCGGCATAATATTAGGCGTGCACATAATGCCCTAGCCGCGGTCGATAAGCTTGGGACTCCAGCCGCGCTCCTCTTGGCGGACATGAACAAGGCCTTTGATTCCCTCAGCTGGACGTATCTCTTTGCCTTGCTCGGCCGTCTAAATATCGGCCCCCGGTTATTGAATTTTATCCACCTGCTGTATACAGACATCACCGCCTCGGTCCGAGTGGCCTACTCGGTTTCCAGAGGCTTTCCCGTTGGGCGGGGGATGCGTCAGGGCTGCCCACTCTCCCCATATCTTTTCGCACTCGCCATGGAGCCGCTCGCGGCCTGGATACGAATAGACGCGCAGATGCGTGGTTTCGAATGGGCATCGGGAGTTTCCGATCGTATAGCTCTTTATGCGGACGACGTCCTGTTTTTTCTCACGAATCTCGACCGGACTGGTCCGCGTCTTCTTCGCATTATGCAGATCTTTGGCGAGACCTCCGGCCTTTATATGAATCGGGGAAAATCCTTTTTGTGGCCGCTTCGGACGGGGATCGGCTGGGCGACTGGTCGCGGGAAGTGGTAGTAGTCCCGGATGGCTTTAAGTACTTGGGCGTATTTCTCTCAGCGTCTCAGGCATTGGCGTGGGACAAGAACCTCGCCCCCCTATGGATACAGGTGAGTGACCAGACGCGCGTGTGGTCCCACCTACCCTTATCTCTATTTGGCAGGTCTGCTATCTTCAAAATGATTTCCGTACCCCGTCTCCTCTATCAATTACAGAACCACCCCTATCCGATAAAGCCAACGTGGTTTCGCCAATTAAACGCCATTCTAGCCCGCTTTCTTTGGGGGGCGGTGCGTCGCGAGTAGCCCTAAGGACTTGCTTCCAGTCTACATACTCTGGCGGAGTGGCCACCCCGGACGTCCAAGCGTACTACATGGCCTCACATCTTCTCGTTCTCAATGATTGGTGGTACGGCAATCGCGGAGACCCGGCGTATGCTGTAGAGCGTTGGCTGCTGGGAGACAATGCACTCCACATGGTTCTTTATTCAGCGGCGCTGCTTAAGGGGCTACAGCCCGCTACAGCCACGATCTTTAAGATCTGGAAGTCTGTGCTCCACCTGATGGGTTGGTGGGGGAGACACACCAGGGAAACCCCACTGTGGAACAACGGACAGCTGCCACAGCTGGCGCAATTGTCCGGCTTTCGAGGCTGGGGAGCTATCGGGATTGACACGGTGGGGGCAGTTGTACGTGGATGCACCCTCAAGTCCTTTCTTGACATACAAACGGAATATGATATGCCCCGCACGCAATTCTACCGCTATCTTCAATTCAGGCATGCCTTCACCCCACACATATCACACCTCACAGAGATTCCCGAATTTAACCCCATCGAAGCGAAAGTTTTTATGGGCAACTTGGGGGACCATAAAATAACCAAAATATACCGTACATTTGTCAATAACACGCCTACCATTCTACACAAAACTAGAGAGGCATGGCAGCAGGATCTAGGTCCCTTAGAGGAAGAAGACTGGGTAGAAGCCCTGGAATCCCCGCGCAGCGCAGTAATCGCGGCCCGTCTGCATTTTATCCAGTTTAAGTACCTACATAGAGCCTATTATACTAGGCACAGACTGTGGCGTGCTGGGCTAATTGCGTCCCCGCATTGCCTACGCTGTGGATCCATGGAGGGTACCTTCCTGCACACCATGCGGTCCTGCCCAACATTGTCAAAGTTCTGGAGAGGGGTGTTTGCATGTCTATCTGAGGTTTTGGGGTGGGACGTTCCATCCTCGTCAAGGTTGGCCATGCTGCATATTACGGAGGACCTAGGTGGAAATAGGTACAAGCGCCACCTCTTATTTCTGGGCCTCACACTGGCGAAAAGAGATCTTGCCCGGGTCTGGAAAGACGAATCCCCGCCGTCACTCGGGGTATGGAAGAAGGGTCTAGATTTTTGTATGGGCCTGGAAATCCCGGTCTTCGAAGCGAGGGGGTGCCCTCGGAAACACTACAAAATTTGGAAAAGGTGGGCTGATTATAGGGGACTTTATCTGGAGCCTCCTCCCTCGTCAGATACTGAAGAATCATTGCTATGATTCTAGTGGACTGGCATTGGTGTAGTATACATACTGGATGGGACTACGGGTGGCAGAGACTCTCCCTATATCTGAGACTATTCTACTTGTCAGACAGAGGCAATGTGGCGCAGTTGTTTATTCTTTTTTGTTATTATTTTTCTTTGCAATTTATCCTTCGTATGATCAATACTATATCATTGTTGAAAATGTTGATATACATATATGTCATCTTGTATGCATACTTTGGGTGCCCTGTGAGGCACTCTTTCCGTCTCAGCTGTCAACAATAAAATTATGTTGTGAAAAAAAAAAAGAGTATATGGTGCTGGGAGTTTGTCATTACGAACTCCACAGTACCATAATGGCTTTACTGAAAACTGAGAAGTTTGGTATCAAACTTCTCAGCACATTAAACCCACACTGATGCCAGTGTGGGATTTGATGAAAAATGCACTCAGAGGGCATCTTAGAGATGCCCCCTGAAAAACGACCAGCCTCTGGTGGGTTCCCTGACTGGTACACACCAGCCTGCCACCACGAGACAAGTTTCTGGACCCCTGGGGTGGGAGTCTTCGCTCCCTGAGCCCAGAAACAAAGCCTTTCCTGGGCGGAGGTGTTCACACCTCCCCAGGCCAGGAAGAGTCATCTGTGGCAGGGGAGCTTCAAAGGCCTTGCGCCTCTGTAATCCGACCCCCAGCCTCTCCTGCTGTCAGGAGCAGGCCCCCTTCCTGTCTCCCCTCCTTTTCGGCGGGAAGACAGGTGGGAACAATTAGCACAGCCCAGAAGGTGTGCCCACCTCTGCCAACCCCACCCCTCAGGTGGGGGAGGAGAGGTGAAGCCCACTCTTCAGTGCCCGCCATCTTGCAGATGGCAGGCACTCTCCAATCAGGACTAGGGATTGTGCCCACTCCCCCATGTGGGGTGAGCACACAAAGGGTGTAGTCACCCTAAGGTCAGTTGCCCATTGGCTACTAACCTCAAGACCCCTAAAACGCCCCCTAAATACAGTATTTAGGGGGCAGCCCTGAACCAGGAAGGCATATTCCCGCAACCTAAGAAGAAAAAGGACGAAAGAAGACACCCAGCAGAGGAGACTGCAGAGAACAACTGACTTGGCCCCAGCCCTACCGGCCCGTCTGCAGTTTCCAGAGATCCTGCGCCAAAAGTCGCCTTGTCCTGCAGCCAGCGACCTCCAGAACCCTGGGAGGACTGACTGCCTTCATCAAAGGCCGGATCTCCTGTGAACAGCAGCTCTGTTCAAACAGACTCTGAGCCTGCTGAGGACAAAGAAACCTGACGCCTGGAACCACCACTGCACCCGTCGCCTACGGCCGAGTTCGAGTGGCCCACCGGTCCCAGCGAGGTCCCACAGCGCTCCAGAGTCCGAGTCCACGTGAGTTAACCCCTCCAGGACTCCCTGACGTCGCCTGCAGCCTCTGCACGGAGACCCCCCCCACCGCGAGTGGCCCGGTAAGGTGAAATCCGACCTCAAAAGACACCCCGGCATCCAGCCGCCCTGCGCCCTGGAGAAGAGTACCTGAGGTGCACTTACCTGCCCAGCTGTTGGTTCCTCCCGGAAGTCTCCCTGGACCGAGCCTGCAGCTGAAAACCAAAACCAAAAATCCCCATTGAAAACAACAGGGCACCCGACGCCAAACCAGCACCCTGCACCCAGCCGCCCCTGCGCCGCTGCGGGTGCACTTTTTGTGCTAAACAGGATCCCCTTTGCCCTGAGCCTAACACCAGGAGCTTTGCTCCCACGACCCAGTGGCCTGCTCGCAAGCAGCCACCAACCGGAGGCCCCCTATCCCCCATTGGATAACATTGGGCCTCAGCACTCTGCACCCGGCCGCCCTAGTGCTGCTGAGGGTGTAACAAGAGTGCATCCTTGACCCTGGGGGAACCCTTGTTCTAACCCCAGAACCTCAACCCCAAAGACCGATTACTTACCTGGTAACCGTTAACTTCATTTATCTCCATAGGAACCTATTGACTGTTTTTCTCTGGAAAATGTTCGAAGTGTGGAGTTGATTTGTATGGAAACCTGAAAAATAACAATTGTGCAAAACTGATTTTACTTACCTTTTCTCTAGGAAATGTCCCGGTGTGATATCTAGGCATATCACACTGAGTAGAAAAAGTAATCTAAATAGTAATCTAAAAAGTAACTAAAAAGTAATCTGTACAGTAATTTCAATACCTTGACTTACTTGTATTTCAAACAACTGCGTTTGAACTTGCATTCACTTGTAAACACTGCATAAAATATTGCAAAGCATTTATTTAATTTACCTGTGCCAGGCTTGGCTTGGTTCTAGAAATAAAATAACTAAAAGAATATTTTTATACAAAAGCAAATTGGTCTGAGTTCAGCCTTTGAGTGTGTGACAATCATTTGCTGATTGAGTGTGTACAACAAATGCTTAACACTACCCTCTGATAAAGCCTTACTGCTCGCCCACACTACCAAAAATAGAGATTAAGGTGCTATCTACTTTTACCTCTGCCTACCTTTGGGGTTCCACTGGACTCTGTGCACACTATACCTCACTTTGGTATAGTATATACAGAGCCAGCTTCCTACACACAGTACTGGAGGAGGTTTAACTGGTGGGAAAGCTCTAAAAAGTCCTTTCATAAATTTGTTGATAAGTCTATGACATCACAAGGAAGACTGATCCGAGCATCTTCTATATCTAGATATTTAAGCAAGGTGAACTTTTATGGAAGAATGCGAAAGCACTGCTTTGGCTAGGTGCAAGAGATAAGGCAGCACCTGCTCCGGAGTGGATGAACATGGATGCAGTGACACCATGTACAGAATCTCTTCCCTTTTGCCGTGTAACACTTGAGTGTGGAAGGAGCTCGAGACCTCTGCAGTATTGACTTGCATTCCTCTAATATGCTCAAATCTCTAAATTCAGCGTGGAGAGGAGCCAAGCCGACAAGTGAAGAGAGGGAATTTGCAGACGTACCACTTGGCCCCGGTTCATGCAGAGAAGGTTTTCCTTTGGAAGATAGAGAATCTGAGCACACTCTGATAGGCGATACAGCTTGGTGTACCAGAACTGCCTTGCCCACCTGGGGGCAATGAGGATGAGCCGACACGGCTCCTGCTTCATTTTTTGAAGGACTTGAGAGATGAGAGGAAACGGGGGAAGGCGTAGGCGAACATTCCCAACCATGAAAACTGAAATGCATCACTCCACGATGCCGGATGGGGATTCCTGCTTGTGAGAATAGCGCACTTTTTGCAGAGGGATGTAGCAAACAAATCTAATATTGGATCGTCCTAGGACTGGAAGACCACCTGCAGCTGTTGGTCGTTGAGCTCCCATTCGTGGATTTTCTTGGAACCCCTGCTGAGAGAGTCGACCCACTCGTTGTGGACTCCTGGCACATGTTCCACCTACAAGGAGATGTGGTTGGCAAGAAGCCATTCCAAAATCTGTTGAGCCTGAAGGGAAAGAGCTTGAGATCTTGTGCCACCTTGCTTTCGAAGGTAGAGCATGGTGGTAGTATTGTCTGTCCTGACGAGGACCGATGAACCCTGAATTCAAGGCAGGAAAGATTTCAGGCCCAAGAATACCGCTTTGAGCTCTAGAAGGTTTATGTGGCATTCCTACTCCTGCTTGGACCATTTGCAGTGAACCTGAAATTCCTAAAGGTGAGCTCCCCATCCACTCATCGAGTCATCCGAGGTCATCACCAGCTGCAGCACAGTGTGAATGAAGGAGAGACCTTGTGAAAAGTTTTCCTTGATCATCCACCGGGACATCGCAGCTCTCATTGCTGACGAAATGTGAATCTCATGTCATTGAACAATCCTTGAGATTTAGTCCACTGCGCATCCAGCTGCTCCTGCAGCGGTCGCATGCAGAGACAGCAATTGGGGATTAGCCCAGCATGGACTAATATATTCTCGCAGAAACAAACTTTGTTGATGAGAGAAGCTGTGTCGTATCCTGAATACGTAATATTCTTTTGTGAGTGGGAAAGGCTTTGCTAAGATCCTTGTCAAGGCATCCCCCCAGAAAAGTCAGAGATTTGCAAGGAATGAGGGACAATTTTTCCAGATTGAGATGAAGCCCTAGAGACTGGAAGAGATTCCGACAGGCTAGAGTTGAAATTTTTGCCGCTTGAACATTTGGAGCTTTTAATAACCAGTTGTCAAGATAGGGAAACACCTGGTGACCTGAACGTCTTAGGAAAGCTGCTATCTGAGCCATGCAATTGGTGAAGACCCTGGGAGCAGATTTTAAACCACAGGGAAGCACTTTGAATTGGTAATGGCACCCTGCTACTTCGAACCTGAGAATTGTTCGATGCTTGGGGTGTATGGGAATATGGAAATAAACCTTGAGGAGATCGAGAGAAGACAGATAATCGCTTTTTTCCATGAGAAGAAGGATCTCCAGGAGAGAGAGCATCCTGAAGGATTGTTTTTTGATGCACTTGTTCAGCAACCTGAGGTCCATGACCTGCCTCCATTTTGCTGTCTTCTTTTTGATGAGGAAGAAGTGCGAATAAAACCCCTGATTGCGCTGGTTGAGGGGTACTTCCTCTATGGCATTCTTTAAAAGAAGTGATCTTATTTCCTTTTTGAGATCAGGAAGATGATGAAGTCAGGACATTTGGAGGGTGCTCAACGAATTCCAGGGTGTGACCGTGCTGGAAGATATCTTAAACCCAGAATTTTGAGAAGAAGGGAATGAATTGCAGTGGGACTGTGGTGGCAGGGGCCTGGCGATTCTCATTGCCTCCTATTGGAGTCCTGCTATCTTCGGCAGATTGCTGCCTCTTACCTCCTGTTGTTCTTGAATAAGACTGTGCAGCGTTGGAACTGAAAGACTGGTTGTATGGTTGGTAGGTATTTTGTAGATAAGGTTGGTATCGCTGTTGGAATTGCGGCCGAGATAGGTACTGCCCCTGAACTCTACCTCGAAAGGACTAAAAAGCTGCGTTGCTGGAGACTGCCTTGCGACTTAGCTGTGTCTGTGTTCGATTTTATGGACCGTAGTGCTTTGTCTATGTGCTTACCAAACAAGCACTCTCCATCGAAGGGCATATCAAATACCTTGGCCTGTACTTCTGGACGGAAGGTAGTCGCTCTCAGCCAACCCTAGCAACGCAGTACCGCTGCTCCTGCCATCTGCCGAAAAGCGGTGGATGACACATCCATGGCGATCTCAATGAGCTCTGAAGATACTCTTTCGCCTTCTGAAAGAATGTCCTTAGCCTCCTTCTTTTTATCTTCCGGAAGATACTCCGCGGAAATGTCCGACCACATCTGTCGGTCATATCTCCCTAAGATGGCCATAGCATTGAAGGCTCTAATGGAGGTGGCTGCCAGAGCAGAGAACCTCTTTCCTATGTTGTCGAGATGACGACCTTCCTTGCCAGGTGGAACTGTACATGGAGGTGATGGATTTTTAGCTCTCCGCTGTGCTGCTTGCATAATGACTGAGTCCAGCGTAGGATGACCAGTGAGGCATGGGGGCGAGTTGTCAGGGGCCTTGTACTTTTTATCCAGCTTTGGAATCACTGCTGGAAAGGAAGCAGGTGTTTTCATGAGCTTGAGGCCCTCTTGCCACAAATAATCCACTATGTGGATTGCTCTGATGGAACGCTAAGTGCCTGGTTTGAAGTCATACAAAAAGCATTCTGTCTGTTTAGCTGCATTGGTAGATCAAAGCGCTTGGAGGCACGCTCTAAAAGATTGTGAAATCCACTGATGTTTACAGGTGGAGAATCGACAGAAGGTGGAATAGGAGATGGTGACATGGAAGCTATATAATTAATCCCATTCACCATGAACATCCACGTCAGTATGGATCTCACCTTCTCCCATTTGTTGCTGAACCGCATCCTCTGTGTCCTCTGTGATGATTATCGGTGGAGGCAATACCCTTTCCCTGGTGGATTTAGGAGTACTTCGGCCAGCCAGATCAATAGGAGCCTCTTGAGGAGGCGGAGGCCATTGAGGAGCATTAGCATCTGGAAAACGTCTATAATAATCATCAATCATATGACATAATTCTGACACTAAGGATACATTCACTGATAGTTCCCTAAAGTGATGGCGTTCCTCCTCCCGGTCATCATAGGGGTAACACTCCTGGAAGGAATTAGGCCGCTGCACAGAAGAAAGATCTCTATCCGTAAAAAAATATTTTCCTGCAAGGTAAGAGGATGGATCATTGTCCTCAATGTTCTCATCATCCGTGTCTTGATATTTGACCCTTAACTGTGATGGACTATATGCAGGGCCAAACAAATCTTCATCTTCAGACTCCTGAAAGTCCAATAGACGAGCTGGAGGCAAAGGGGAAATCTTAGAAAAATCCTGTATTCGTTTGGCATGCAGGAAGCTGGTTTTTCCCTCTGTCGACGGGCCCGTCGATAGGCTCAACAACGGTGCTGTTGCCGATATAGCCGTCTGCGACACCGTCGACGCTGCATGGACGATCTTCGTCTGCGGGGCCACCGCCGTCGACGGAGCGGTGGTCGACGGCGAAATCCTTGTCGGCGGTTATGGTCTCGTCGACAATGACGACGTAGCCAAAGTTAGTCGCGAACCTGCCGACGCTACTGCCATCGATGTTTTAACCGTCGTCGTAGTAGCTGTCGCCGATGAGGTTGTTGACGGTGCGAAAACCTCCGTTTTTCTCGTAGATGTCTGAATCTTTGACGACGAAGCCGTCGACTGACGAGATGAATAGTCTCTAAAAAGGAGTCAGTGGAGCAGAAGTTGGCGCTGAAGAAGATTTTGAAGTCTCTGCCTGAGGTTGTTTTGTGGTGTTTCACCTTAGATTAATCATTTTCCTGGGACTTGGATCTTTTTGAGTCCCCATCATGAGAAGAGGAGGCGTCTTCCTTTCTCTTTCTAGAGGAAGAATGCACTTTTTCCTCAGCTTCAGACCCCAAGTCTGAGGCAGCCTTCTTCTTTTGGAGCCAGAGGAGCAGCCTACCCTCCATGTCCTGGAAGGTCTTGGCTGAAAAAGTGCAGCAAAATGTGCATTCCCTGGGTTTATGGTCAGGGTAGAGGCAATATAGGCACTGTTTGTGGGGTCTTCTGAGAACAGCCTACACTTCCCACAGGTCTTGCAGAGCCTAAACAGCCCTTTTTTAGGCTCTGGCATCTTAATAAATAGGAGAGGCAAAGACACAGTTCAGGAATACCTTGAATGTAGCAGAAGCTGAAAGCTGGAGGTCAAAAGTTGAAGAGAGAACATTGTCACTGAGCAGAGCTCAGAGAGACTCCCTATCACACGACGTGCATAAGAAATCTGAGATATGGTGGCTCTGTAGGGGAAGGGTACTCTGAGATCTGCTGTGATTGGCTGAACTTTGGATGTTATAAAATAAGGTTGAAAGGCTACTAAATTGTGGTTTTCTTTTCTATGGAGCTCTATGGTAATGTTTTCAGTACTGCTACTTTTACTGTTGACGTGGGACTCCCACCATGACGACGGGGAAGATTCAGGCATGTCAATCTATAAAAGATACTATAATGGAGAAGTCTGTCCACCCAGTTAGAATGGGCGGACATATAGCTGTTTTTTACTGTCCGTCACCACCAGGCGAATCCTGGTGGTAAGGGACGGTTAAAAACACTAACTGACGAGTTGGGCATTATCTTTATTATCTTAAAAAAAAAAATCCCCCTTTGGAATTTACTTTTTGAAAATAGAAAAGAAAACAGTTTGGTGCAAGGATCCGTCATGTTGACATAGCCCTGCACCAAACTGCAAAAAGCATTGACAGGTACAGCCGTGACAGTGATTCCTGACAATGATTTAGAAATGACACCTGCTTGGCAGTCATTTCTAAATTTGGCGGGTGCCAACAATTAAATTAGGCCCTAAATAATATGTCTTCTAACCCTGAGTAAAGCAATTGGCTTACTTTTATGTGGATGTTTGGCATCCCTCCCTAAACCCCTCTCTGACCCTCCCCAAACCCTTCTTACTCCTCCCTAGTCCCATCCCCTTTAGTAGTGTGTTTTCAGGTTGCAGTCAAAAGCCATCCCTTGTTACACTCTGTGAATGCCTACTTTTCTTGTTGGTCATGCAAATTAAGGGCTAAGTACAAACCCTTAACATGCATGCCAACTACGCAAAAGCTTAAATTATACTTTGTATATGGTCTCTTTGTAAATGCCACAGCAACTCCTGGAGCAGGTAGACAGCCAACATGGAGCAACAGGATACAGTCTACAAATTGACATGCCGGTTTTACCGTGATCTGGAAGGCGCAGACTACCCTATATGGCTATGACCGGAAGAACATACTGCTGTGGGAATGACAAAAGGCAACATAGTGTAGCATTGATTCACAAGCACTGCATTGCTCCGGCTGAATTTGCTAACGGTATGCTATATTCACTGTTTCTCAACTGGCATATGATACTCCAGAACATGGGCATCCACAGATTAGGAGAACTGAATGCACCTCTCCATTACTGGGGAATAAACATCATACAAGAAGCTGTTGCAGAAGAGAAACTGAAAACTACACCTTGCTGCCCTTTCAGTTCTGGAGATACCGCCATTCCCTCAGCCTCTCTGTAGGTCGTGATCCATGGCTTTTGCTAACCTCTCCATTTGTCATGATGTGCATTGAGAAGACAATGGCATAAGATTACGCATAATTCTTTTGGAAAAGGTTTTGTACCCCCCTCATTTGAAGAACCTATGGATATTGACACTAGACTCAGGGTTTTTCATGAGGCCATCAATTCAGTTACAGACACTCTAGCGCCGTCAAAACAGCGGCATGTTAAACCTCAAAAGAAACATGTTGCCTGGTATACCCCCGATCTTCGAAGAGAAAAGTCGAACTGTAAAAAATTGGAAAAAATATGGCGTAAAACTCAAATGGGGAAGGAGAAAGCTATTTATAAAACGGCCCTCGCAATCTATCACAAGAATATTAAAAAGGCACGGAAAGTCCACATTATTTCAAGACCAAATCAAGCTGGCAACTCTACTAAAGAACTTTACAAAGTTCTTAACTCCTTTACTAATCCCATAGCCTGTACCCATCAGACTCTCCCCTCTCAGGCGCTTTGTGATAATATAGCCAATTATTTTGACGGAAAAATCAATTTAATATAGGATCAATTTCCCAGTGATCCTAAACCCCTGGATAACTCTGACCTGCCGCCTATATCTCTGAGAATGAAGGATGCCTGCTTAGAGAATTTTCCCGCTCTGCAGGTACCTCAAATTGAAGCGATGTTGAGAACAGCTAAATCTGGTTCACCCCCTGACATCATGCCAGCTTATTTGTTTGCCTCACTCACCACGCAACTAGCCTCCCCCTTCTGTACCATCTTAAGATACTTCCACTTGAATGGAAGGCGGCACAAGTGCCACTGAAATGTTGGCTAACTACCGCCCTATCTCGCTTCTCCCACTCATGAGTAAACTTCTGGAAGGGTACATCAATACTAAGCTTATGGGATACCTAGAATCTCAAGGCAATCTTGATCCCTCTCAGTCTGGTTTCAGACCTAATCATTCTACTGAAACCACCCTTATAGGTGTCACAGACTACATCAAATTGGCCCTGGATAACAACAAGGCAGTGCTGCTTGTGTTGTTGGATTTGACAGCAGCCTTTGATACTGTCTCTCACCAGAAACTAATCCACAGATTGAGTGAGATTGGTATACAGGGACAGGCGCTAAAGTGGCTCGCAAGCTTTCTGGACCAGCGTACTCAAACTGTCAACTTCGGTCCTTTTCGGTCTCGCACCCTGAAGCTCACTAAAGGGGTACCCCAGGGTTCCTGCCTTAGCCCTACCCTGTTCAATGTGTATGTGGCCCCCCTTGCTAAGATCATCAGAGAACATGTGTTCACTCCCTATTCCTACGCAGACGATACCCAACTCCTCTTATCTTTCGATAACGATAAAGTCTCAACCAAATTTCTCTTCGCTGAGGGCATGCGAGCAATATCTGGTTGGATGACGGAAAATTTCGTCCAGCTAAATGCAGCCAAAACTGAGGTTCTGCTATTTGGCAGCGCTCAAACGAATTGGTCCTCCGACTGGTGGCCCGCTGAGCTGGGCCCAGCTCCCATCCCGAAGCTTATGGCTAAAAACCTGGGTGTCCGACTGGACCACTCTCTAACTATGAGAGACCAAGTCATGGCCACCTCAGGCACCTGCTACCACACACTGAGCCTTCTCCGCAGAGTGTTCCAGATGCTTCCTCTATCAGTCCACAGAACCCTGATTCAAGCCTTGGTAATCAGCCGCCTTGATTACTGCAACGCTCTTCTTGCATCCGCCAACGAATCCCTACTAAATAGAATGCAGGTGATTCAGAATACAGCAGCTTGCCTGGCTCTCAATATGCCCCCCAGAACCTCATCCCAGCCATTGCTGAGGCACCTTCATTGGCTTCCCATCCGCCAGAGAATCAAGTTCAAAATTTGCTGTCTAGTCCACAAGGCACTTCATGGTGGAGGCCCACTCTACCTGCTGGAAAAACTTAAGCTCTACCTTCCTGGCAGATCTCTTCATTCAGAAGGGAAAGGTCTGCTCGTTGTCCCCCGCTACAGAAAACTCTGAGCTGGGGGCAAAACTTTTGCCTATTTGGCTCCGAAGTATTGGAACTCATTTCCCGCTGAGCTGCGTAAGTGCACTAATCTCCTCCTCTTTAGGAAACTCCTAAAGACAGAACGTTTCTGTTACTGATTGCTCTGTCCTGGCATACTCCTCTTCTGCAGCGCGGAGATACCCCTTCGGGGGCGATTCTGGCGCTTTATAAATTCCAAACTAAACTAAACTAAAAACTGATCTGTGCTTTGAGAGTACCAGAGTGCAATACTTCAAACTCACATTTACTAAGTTTATTCTGGAGAAAGATCGACAGGTAGTAGTCCTGGAATGTCGGAAACCATTTGGCGAACGGCTTTGCATCTCTGGAGAACACCCTACGCATCTGCTCCTGGAGGAAAACTACATTTCCCATGAGACCACTGAACATTTATGTCATTTGGAAATGGTGGAGGCCATTTTGAAGTTATCAGGGATAAATTTACTTGTGATTCACAACGTCCCTGCTAATCAGTCAAGACCTTGACACCAGAACTTGTGGAGATTGTTTTCATTTATAAGAGTGTTTGGAAACTGAAGATGAACACAGAGAAGAATTCTAAGGATTTAAATCATGTTTGGAAATGAACTTTGAAAGTTTGAAGCGCTGATATTGAGTCATCTTGGAGAGTACATATCTATATTTTGTTGCAAATTATCGGCTCCTATTTTATGGTAGGAAATGCAAAGGCCCCTCTTCTCTTTGTATTGACTAGAAATATTCATGATGAACATACTGCATTTAAGTTATTGGTGGGTGTTAAGGGAATAGACTAATCTCTATAAGTGGTAGCAATATAATTCTGGTGTGTGTTTGTTATAATACCATTTTACGAGAAGACAATCTTGAATGCATATCAGCAACATATAGCATGTACTCTCGAAAGGAGTAGAAGGTTACCTGGTCAGAGAAGTGAGCAAGTCAAGGACTTCAATAACATTGATTACATAGATATTTAAATTCCAGTTTTCAGTATTATCTGCGTTCCATTAAAAAGCAGAGGCCCAGATTTATTAAGGCACTGTGTCAGTGCACAGTGATGCAAACTAATGCACAGTGGCGCATGGTATTTACTTTTTAAGTCAGGAGGCTTTGAGGTGCTTTGCATCGCTTTGCTTGAAGGGGGCATTACTGGGTGTACCTTGGATGGATCAGTGAAAAGACTCATAGGTTTTGATATCAAGCTCGATCTACCAAGATAGCCAGACAAGACTTTATGTCAAAAATTAACGTCTCCAGGAAGCAGGTGCTAACAAGGAGAAGTTTTAAATTCTCACGTGAGTGAGATCCGATATTTTTTTAGATATAGAAATTTATACTTGAACAGTATGCTCACAGTGCAAATCCTATGCTAGACAGCCAGCGAACACAGACTTCTGTGATAATGGTGTTACACATGGCTGCCTTTTGAAGTGCCAGCGCAAGGGATGAATACAGCACCAGCACTATCTTAATAGATATGGCTATGTACTGTGTTTTCTCTTATGCACAACGCAGTACAACAAATACAGTTGCTCCACGTATTGCATAAGAAATGATGGAATCTGGGACAGAGAGCCTGAGACACGGAGTTATTCTGGAAGTTTATTGTTTCGGTAGAAATAATAGTTGATTCAATATAGTAATTAGGTACTAAAGATATTCACCTTGTATTTAAATAGCCCCTACAACCCATAGACATCACTAGCCAGTAGATTGAAGAGCAAGATTGATGATATTTGGTGTCACTGTTTTTTTCTTATCCCATTCCCCCTGGTCTGCAGTTAATCAACATACAGCTACTCTGTATGGTTGACTGTGGGTACACAGCAGCGTGTAAACATTCATCTGTTCCACTGGATCCAGACTGCAAGGTCAGTGCTTTCTGACACTAGTACTTGTGTGTCTCAAGACCTGGGCGAAGTTCAGGAGGTGTGGTCTTAGACAATAATAGTTAAATACCACTGGTCCTCTTCGAAAAACCCATAGAAGAATTTCTTCTCCACAAAATGGAAAGAACATTTGGTACTTGCTTGATCAGATGACCATTTCTCAGACCTAATATTGTATCTTCACAGGGGCCCAACACAGGCCAGGCTTAAGTTCCACTAATTCAAAATCCCTCGAGACTGGCATTGGAACCCAGCTGAATTGTAAAATCAATCAATCAATCACAGAATTTGTAGAGCGCACTACCTACCCGCGAGGGTCTCAAGGCGCTGGGGAGAGGAAAGGGGGGGGGTGCTGCTACTGGTCGAACAGCCAGGTCTTGAGTAGCCTCCTGAAGGTCAGCAGGTCTTGGGTCTGTCGTAGGTTTAGTGGAAGGGTGTTCCAGGTCTTGGCGGCGAGGTGTGAGAAGGATCTGCCGCCGGTGGTTGTTCTTCGAATGCGAGGGACGGTGGCGAGGGAGAGGTCGGCGGAGCGGAGCTGGCGGTTGGGGACGTAGAAGAAGAGTCGTCTGTTGAGGTAGGCTGGGCCAGTCTTGTGGAGTGCCTTGTGTGCGTGGATGAGGAGTTTGAAGGAGATCCTCCTGTCGACGGGGAGCCAGTGCAGGTTCCTCAGGTGGGGGGTGATGTGGCTGTGGCGTGGTATGTCGAGGATCAGGCGTGCGGAGGCGTTTTGTATGCGTTGCAGTCGCTTGATGAGCTTGGCCGGGTCTCCCGCGTAGAGGGCGTTCCCATAGTCAAGTCTGCTACTGACGAGGGCCTGGGTGACTGTCCTTCTTCTGTCTGTCGGGATCCACCTGTAGATCTTGCGAAGCATGCGGAGGGTGTTGAAGCAGGAGGAGGAGACTGCGTTGACTTGCTTGGCCATGGAGAGCTTTGAGTCGAGGATGACTCCCAGGTTGCGTGCGTGGTCGGTGGGTGTCGGGGCTGCTCCCAGCATCGTTGGCCACCAGGAGTCGTCCCATGCTGAGGGGTTGGAGCCGAGGATGAGGACTTCTGTCTTGTCCGTGTTCGGCTTTAGTCGGCTGATCTTCATCCAATCGGCGACCGCCTTCATTCCTTCATGGAGATTGGATTTGGCGGCGAGGGGTCCTTGGTGAGGGAGAGGATCAGTGGAGTGTCGTCGGCGTAGGAGATAATGTTGAGGTCGTGCTGTCTGGCGATGCGTGCGAGCGGGGCCATGTAGATGTTGAACAGTGTTGGGCTGAGGGAAGATCCCTGGGGTACGCCGCAGATGATCTCGGAGGCTTCGGATCGGAAAGGTGGGAGGCGGACTCTCTGGGTTCTGCCGTCGAGGAAGGAGGTGGTCCATTCCAGGGCCTTGTCTCGGATCCCTGCGTCGTGGAGGCGTGCGCGTAGAGTGCGGTGGCAGACAGTGTCGAAGGCGGCGGAGAGGTCCAGCAGAATGAGGGCTGCGGTCTCACCGTTGTCCAGCAGGGTCCTGATGTCGTCGGTGGCGGCGATGAGGGCAGTCTCAGTGCTGTGGTTGCTGCGGAACCCCGATTGGGATGGGTCCAGGATGCTGTTTTCTTCGAGGTATCGGGTTAGCTGTTTGTTGACGATCTTCTCGATGACCTTGGCTGGGAACGGAAGCAGGGAGATGGGCCGTAAGTTCTTGAGGTCTCTTGGGTCCGCCTTGGGTTTTTTGAGTAGGGCGTTGATCTCTGCGTGTTTCCAGCTCTCTGGGAAGGTCGAGGTCTCGAAGGAGAGATTGATAACGTTGCACAGGTGGGGTGCGATGGAGCTGCTGGCTTTGTTGAAGATGTGGTGCGGGAAAGGGTCTGACGGGGAGCCGGAGTGTATTGTGCCCATGGTCTTGATGGTGTCATCGATGTTCACGCTGGCCCAGGCTGGCAAGGGGTCATGGTCGATGGTGTGCGGCGGGTCTGGTGTATCTATCTTAGTGGGGGCTGTCTGGGTGTTGAAGCTGTCGTGGATGTCGGCGATCTTGCGGTGGAAGAAGGGTACAAACATAGTCTAGGACCAAACTCCCTTTGTTGGAGATGTGAACTGCCTAAAAATGACATAATTTATATCCTGTGCCTGCCACACCTCTGGACTCAAAGTGAAACCTATGTGACAATATGGAGAAGCATTAGATTCCCCGTTTCACCAACTATTGCACTGCTCCATGAAAAAAGAGACGTTTATGAAACTGGAAGTTTGAATTCCCATTGGCGACTATGACCTGTCAAAGAAATGTCAATGGCCACATTCTGTATCCTAATGACATGGAAGATTACAATTGCACCTACTCTGAACAAGTGGTTAAAAAGAGGATTACCCTGGTCTTTTGCAAGAGACTAGTTTATAAACCTAATGAAAAAGTGACTTATCTGGGTTAACAATCTTACTGGTGGATAATCCATCTAACTGCAGATTCCCCACCTCTGGAATGCTCCCAGCCATCAGACTGCAATTATTCTACAGATGAGTAAATCTGCATGCAGAAGTATTCATCAGATTCAAGATGGTGTTGTCTATTGTGAGAGGATTACATCCAGGTCCACACATAACTTATACATGACTGTTTGTTCTATATTCACTTGTTTTATCTTCTTACTGAGCTTGGACATGTATTCCCAAGCCTATCATCACTATAGGACACAGTTGCTCAGATACTAAGGATTGGGACCATCTTAGTCAACATTTGCACAATTTACTGAGGTCCATTTAAGAGGGGAATACTATACTAGAAGTCGGGCCTTGTAGAGTTGCAGAACGAGCACCACAAAATACCACCTGGTTAGAGCAAGAGATAAATCATTTAAGTTTTTTAAAATATAAAACTAAGGGCCTGATTCATAAAGGCATAGGGAAAATTAAGACTACAAAAATATTTAATTTAAAATAAATATTCCAGATAATGTATGTTAAATATTAATATAAATTAATTGTATATATTTATTTTAAACGCAGAACAAAATGAAAATGCTACAACTTTATTAATGTAATGCCGAAATAAATTATTCACTAATTAAAATACAGTAAATTAAATGTCTATTTTTTTCTAAAGTTTAAATTAAAATATAATTCCCACCTAAAGAAAAAAATTATGTCTTAATAATTATTAAAAATCATATAGGGTTAATTAAAATTAATTCAGTCATATTTTAATAAAACTTATTGTCATTCATTTTTTATTTCAAAATAGGGTATTACAAGACTTTATAATGAAATAATAAATACATACCATTTTTATGTATTTGCTTAATATTTTTTATATGTGTAACTATTTTAAATAATTAAATGTAATATTATTTCCTCTATTGTTTTATTTTACTTTCCTACCTACATTCAGGCACGGCCCGTGGTAGGAGTGCCGGTCGGGCGGTGACGTGGGGCGGGGGAGGGGCAGGGTGGGGGTAGTAAACTACGGATTAAGGCCGAATACAGGTAAGTGAACATTTAAATAAATAAAACGAATTTCGTTGTGAGCGCTGCATCGCCAAATGCGTAAATATCTTTAAAAAGCTTCAATCGTTTTTAAGTTTTCAGAATTTTAGTAGGACATACATACCAGATTATGCATAACGGGTTAAACCGTTGTACGATTAAATTCACCCTTACTTCTCTAGTCAACATTGGACTACTGAACATACAAATATTCTTAGAACACTACAATCAGACATGCTTGAGTCCAAACACTTACATACTCGTGTTAACACTACGAATTTAGTGATCCGCATAATTGCGGGTTCCAGTGGCTACACATGTTTAATGAAGGTAAAACTGTACTGACTGCTTATAAATCACATTTATATTCCAATGCAGAAATGCATTTTGCATTGACAGAAAAAATTCTGACTGCAGTTCAAACAGATGTCCTAAAGGAAAGAATACCCCATTTCGAATGAAATTATGCCTCTAGATCAGTATTTTTACATAATATATACTGATGGTTCAGCCCAGCCCACAGTTGGCACTATACATAAATATTCATCTGCATGTGCTGCAGTAAAGGGTGTCATGAAAGATGGTGCATTTCAGGCACATAAAACATATACAGTAACTTTGGGTGACTGTACCCCTCAGTTGGCTGAATTGAATACTTGGTTCTGGCACTGTGGAATACGGATCCAGAATTCCCTACACTAATAGCGTGTGATTCCTATTACTGAATCCAATCCTTTCATGATAATTTACATTATTGGCGGAATGGATTCAGAGATTCTAAACGTAATGCTAACAAGCATAAGTTGCTTTGGGGAATGATGGCAGCTCTAAAAGATGCTTTGCGACGGGCTCATGTTATTCACATTGAGTCATCAATGTGTTGATGTACATGTTGTAGGGAATTTATTGGCTGATGAAGCTCCAAAGTCAGCTGTTCAGACTGTTTTAGTAGTTGTGATTACTTGTTCACATAGGAGAACAGATTATGACATTATGACTGTGGTCACTGCTTCGAATAGTGGCACACCCCTACCTAAAACCTATCCAGCAAAATACTCCTATCGGTTGAGTGCCCAAAATATTCCTTTTGCCCGCATTCCTAGGTTGGGTGATCGAATGATACCCAACCAGGACCACAAGTTAGAATTAATAATTGCTGCTCATGAAGGATTAGCGTCTGCCCATGCTGGTGTGGCGGCTGCAGTTTCCTTGTTACAGAAATGCTACTGATGGCAGGGTCTTTATAAACAGACCAAAAAATATGCCCTTTGTTGTGACATTTGTCAACAAGTTAAATGTTCCACTGTTGCTCGCCTACTGCAAACACCCCTTTTAGTCTCCAATAAGCCCTTACAATGTGTCTATTTAGATTACTGCGGACCACTCCATACGAATTGTACATTTACATTTATTTTATTGGCTGTTATTGTCACTGTTACTTACAGCCGATGGTGTATCTCAGCACTTCACTAACTCAGGGACGGCAGACTACTTAGAACAGCCACGTCTTCAGAAGTTTTTAAAATTTGCTGTTGATTTCTGTTCGATTTCTGTGGGTGTGGCCACAGTGATCGGCTGACACCCGAACTGTTATTAAGGATTTGCAGGTCTTTATCGGTACATATGCAGTAGCGGCATTCCACTCGGGCCAGGGATGGGCCTTTGCCTCTAAGGCTTACCGGACTACCATGGGCACCCTGGATGTTACTGTGTATTATTCCCCCCTACATCACCCTGAGGGAAATTCGATAGTGGAACGGAAGAACCATGACTTAAAGCAGTACTTAACAGCTAGAACATTAGGTTCAGGTCGTAGTTGGATCCATCACCTGTATGGAGTACAGAGAGCTTTAAATAATCTGCCTAGAAGGTCTTTGGGTGGTCCGACGCCATATGAGGTCCTTTTTGGGGTCCAAATGGATGTTCCAAATCTTCATAGCACTAGCACAGCATCGGCAGATGTGCCCTTTGACATCAGTGAACGTTTTTCTGTCTTACAGGAATTACAAAACTTCCAAGATGAATTTCTATATGTTTTGCCACTGACGAAGTGAAGGAGCAACTAGCGACTTCTGGCTGGATTCCTAAAGTGGGGAATCTAGCCTGGGAGAAGATTACAGACAAGAAACAGTTTGGCCCATCCTACCGTGCACTGGTGCCTGTCCTTGCAGTTCAAGGTACTCAAACTGTGATTTTGCCACTGCTTGCTGGTTGTAAACAGAAACAACAGGTTTCCATTGATTTGATCAAGTCACACCATGTGGCAGTTTCTCCACAGCAGGCCACAAGGGAATCTAGGTAGTTCCTTGTCTCCTTTCCGAACCCTGCAAGCGATCCCTCTACATGTATTAAGTAGTTCTAATCTAACTACTCCCCGGCTGGTGTCTTCTGATGTTGAACTTTCACTCATGCCTCTTACAAATGAGAACACAGGATACGTCTCTGATGTGGGTTTACAGTTTTCTACTGCTGCTCCTGGCAATGAAATTATATACTGTCAACCGCCTTTGGAGGTATCTACCTGCTCTCCTTTGCCCGCTGAGGTTCCTGTTTTTACTCAGACTACCTCTGGTTATTTTATTAATACTGATGATTCTTCTCCTGACTCTTCATATATCTCTATACGTGGTATACGTGCATTTTTCCTTTGGTAGAAACAGACTTATCTGATTCCTCCATGGTCCTTTTGATGGATGTTTCTTTCATTACTTTTGCTTTTCCTCTGAATTGGATATATCACGTTTTTCTTTCTACTTCTGAATGAACACTACCTTCCAGATCATGATTCACTAGAACTTGTAGCTAAGGTGCTTACACCCCATTCTTCTTCACATAAGGTCCGAAGAAACTAGTCCCTGGTGAACATTACTGCAATTCCTGTACATGATGGTTTTATTTGGGATAAAGCTCCTTATGACATTTTTGGTTCAACTGAGACACTGCAAATTCCATGTTTTTAAAGTTGATATGGGTGACTTTCTCTTTCCAGGTCCCATTTCTAATGAATGGGATGTTACAGCTGTTTCTAATATGCTATCTGAATTAGAATTGTACACTGTATTTGAGAATGAGGATTGTTTTTGAATTCTGCAAATTATAGTGAAATGTTTTGTTACCATCATTATGCACATCACTATTTACACAGAGCTAGTACGCCACATGCTGTTTTTAATTTCATACAGTGGGAACACTTTTTGAAACCTGACAGCACAGTACTCGGACTTGGATACTTATTATGGTATTCATTATGGGGCTTGATGATGCTTGTCGGAATTTGCAGTAGCTCATATAATAGCTGGAACATCTGAATGTGGAGGACTTTTCTTCCAACTACTATTAAAATACATTAAAATACATCGTTATATACAATTTGGAGCCCTGAAGAAGTTCCAGGAGTGTATGGAACGAAACACATTGGCTGATTTTTAATGTTTATACTGAAGAATAATAATGAAGGAGATAATTTGAAATCTATTCTGGAATTGGACTCTTCCTGGTGCACCTCCATATATGTTACATACAGTGGGAACACTGCCTGACACCACCTCTGTGTAGTTCCACAACATATTTGAGAAAGCTCCTGCATTTCTCTGGCCGTGTCCCTACAAATAGAGTTTCATTTCATTATAGGCTTACGCCTTCAGACCTAAGGAAAATGTGTTGCCACAAACAACATTGATTTATTCAGACTTTTTAATTTCCCGGCTATCCCTAAAAGGTTATGATTTTCGGAAAACAAGCATTGACCTAAAATCAGTTTGGGGTACACAACACTGGCAGGCCCAGGGAACTGATGCTTTGTTTAGGGCTTGTCTGATACATCGACAAATTATCTTTTTAAACAAAACAGTACAACAGACTACGCATTTTGGTCTAGCCCATGTTAAAAATTAAACACACCTAGTATTCCCTCTACTGAATGCTTTGACAATTGGCAACAGTACATTAATCTCTCTGAAGAACAGCTTGATGATATGGTACAGAATGGTACATACAACTCTTCACTTTCTGGTTCAGATGGGTGGTTAGTGTGGCCTGGTCACACAAATAGCTGCAATTCAAGTTTTTTAAACTCTTCCATGGGGTTTAAAGTGAGCAGACAGGACCCCTAGTATACTCAGTCACAAAAACTCAGGTGGGGTTACTACCCATAGCGTAGCAAAGTTATGCTAGCAATGATTAGAACATTCCAATATGTCTGTAATTAAGGAATACTTATCTCCCCTTTCAGATGAAACAGACTTGCAAGATTTTTTGCTAGGTCCCAGTGCTCCTCGTTCTAAGCATTTTATATATGCCACGTACAATGACATTTGGAAAATTTCTCAACAGGAAGCTGCTGAACGGTTGAAACATATTGGAAAGAAAAATTTAGGGAAAGCTTTGGCTGTTTTCGATTATGACATGGCTACATTGTCAACTGGTATTTATTCATCAAATAATATTGTCGCATCTGCATTCGATATCATACAAAATTACATGTCTATGTTTCAACATGGTCAGAGTCAGTTTAGATTGATTTTGTAATTGAGTTGGACATTGCAGGTTTTAAAATCAAACTGTGTACCATGGAAATATTTAAATGTGACAGAATTGTTTTTGCTGTATCATTTGTCTCGCATGCAAGGTGTCATGGCGAAGAAAGATGCTACCTAATCTATGTTGAACATAAACTGCTTAGAGAAACTTGCATTCACTGTTACAGAAACACCATCTGATGTTTGGCTAAATCATGGGTTCATTTCTTTACTAATCTATACGTTTCATTTCACATCATGTCAGAAACATTTTCAAGTAGGCAGATACGACAGGATAGGTGAGAATTATTTACATGAGACCTGGTTTCTTCCTTTCGATTACGGGTGTATGAGATTGGACAAAGAGGTTTTTATTAGTGGAAAAGAATGTGAAATTTCCTTTGGCCTTCATTAGTCTGTAAAGAGATAACACTACATGGAACTTGTAAAGCGCCCATGGCTAATTTAGCATGTTATTTGAAGGGAGTTCCTCTATCCTTGACAAAGTCAGTATTTCTGTTACTTTCTAATGGAAGGTACTTGATTTTAAATGATCACGGTTGCTGCGGAATAAAACAAAGTGTCCCTTATCTGGTCACAGTTTCCAAGGTTGTGACTTGCTGTATAAATGTCTGATGTCCTCCTACACACATGACTGGGGAAATAACCTTGTGGCCAACAGTCCCTGTTTCTAAAATTAACTTTGGTAAACTGAGCCGACTGAAAGCCCTATTGTTTCAAAAAGAAATGACATTAACATCTGCTCTAGAAACTTTTGATCTCCAAGTTGCCCGATATTCCTCAGAAGAGCAATTGCTTTTGTGCGCTAACCTGCAACAGCATTTCGGTGAACTTGTGCATTGCATTTTTAATGCTTCCAACACTGCTGGAGTGGCCCATTTTTTTTAAGCAATTGAGTCTGCACTCGTTTCTATGTTTCAGACTGTGCTTGGAGTGATTGTGTCTTTTATACATTCCTCGGTTTCAAGCATTTTTGGTGGCATTCCGCTTGTGTTATTACTGTTGACCGCTATTTGGTTCTATTTTTGTTGCTCCACAATGGATGTTTCACAATAAGGCCAAATGGTGATGGAATTGTCACATGCCCTTCTGTGTTGTAAATGTATGGTGCAGTACTTTTGACTGTCTTCGCTTCTGGAACTGAATGATAACTGGTCTTTGTCCTCCCGGCTCATGTGGTTTCAGAGCATACAGTCTGTGTTTCACTGTCTATGGTGCTCTTTTGGGTGTGCACTAGACTTATGCCTTGCTACTTAATTGTCCCATCTCTGGACATGAATCAGCTTGTGTGTCCGTTGCGGTTGCATCAGTTGTGTTGTCCTTTGATTCTGCTCCCTTTGCTACAAGATGCTTACTAGGAGCCACTTTCTGCTTCAGAGTCTCTGGCGTCTGGCTCCTCTTCTGAGACTGCACTCTTGGCACTAATGCCTTTGGCTTCTGCTAAAGGGGCTAGTACTGACCATGTTCATTCCGTGGATGTTGCTGTTCAGACTTCTGTGGATATGTTGTCTGTGGGTGCGGGTTCCTTCCTGGACCCTAATGACTATTCGGACATAGTGAACATTTCCAGGATACCATTGTGCTCTTCGGATTCCTCCTAGACACTTTAATTTGGCCCCTTGCTTTTAAATCTGTTTTATTCATTTTATGTTAATTTGTGTGGTTTTTAATTGGCATTTTTCATGGCTATCAGTTTCAGCTTATGCACAGAAAGTGTCTTATTGTATAATGCCAGGCCTTTTAGATACTTTTAGTGCTCTATTTTTTATTGAGTTAGACTCCTTTCCCACCAAGAGGAAGGTATAATGGGGCCCACACTTAGGGCCGATTCCGATCTGGGAAACGGATTGTTTTCCGACCGAGCCGGACTCCTGCAGTCCGACCGAGCGAGTACGATGCGGCCGTATGCTGCCGGACTCGGTTCGGTCGAACTCCCATTGAAGTCAATGGGAGCCGGTCGTACGACGCGTACATGGGCTCCCATTGACTCAATGGGTACGTTGCGCAAAGGGGTGCCCCCTGTAGTGGGTACGCGTTGGTGCCATCCGCACCGTACATGCATGTATAGGGCTACATACACATTTATCTGTGTTAGGCATTGTCGCCCTGTAGTCTTAACATTCAGTTCCAGGGTCGTACAATTACAACGCAATGCCCTTGTCTGATTTTGTGCTCATTAGGAAACACCTCGTTTATGCTAGACAAACCAAAGAAGCTGTTCTGTGCCTCTGCCACAGTGAGATAAAGAGTGTTTTATTATATAAACACCTTCTGTGCTGAGCTCTGTGAGAGGAGCACTTCACGCTGAAATTATCATGGAACCGCTGTGAACTGTGACTGTGATGCAGCCCAGCTGACTGACCTTCATCCTGCGAAGGAAAATAACCTGAACACTTAGACTGGATTCCCGACCCCTAAGACCAAGGTATAGGGATTAGACCATCCCAATAGATCTGACAGAGGGTATTCCCGCTATGCTGTCTTTAGTGATAGGTGTTAGTGGCAGATAGGAATAAAGTAACATTAGTAACAATTAACATGACTGAATTGTTTATATTTTACACCATTCTAACAATGGTTGTTACAACTATAGGGCCGATTACGATGTTGGTCGGAAAGTCTCCGATCGGGATTCGGATTCTCCGAATCCAATTCGTGAACCTATGGTTCCGACCGAATCGGATACATTTCCGACCAACTAATTACGATGCAAGGAAACCGTTCGGGCTGTCTGATTCAGTTCCGATCAGCATTCGGACAGCCCAAATCGTTCGGAGCCGAATCGTACAGCTCTATGGACACGGTTTCCGAAAGAGCAATTACAAACTGACTTTGGGGGCCCACAGCAGGCCCCCCTTCACCCGTAAGCCTCCGGTTGGGGCCCGCGGGGGTACCTAAGGGACCCGTCTTTCCAACCATGCACAGTGTGGCAGGCACCATGAGGTGCCCGCCACAGGGTGCAAGGTTCTCCCCAAACACCCCATTTTTCAATGGGAGCCTCTGTTCTCGTTTAGAACACAGGCTCCCATTGAAGTCAATGCGAGTCCGACCAAACTATGTTCGAAAGCATCGTAATCGGTCGGTCGGACTCGCAGAACCCAATTCGGTTGGAAAGGATTCTGAAACCGATTCGGTCGGAAGAATTTCCGACCGACATCGTAATCGGCCCCTAGGTGTCTCATTTGCATTATCATCGCAGCTCATGTTGTCTTCACAAGAATACGATTCCTTCAATGAATGTTTTGAAAATGTCTTTACGTATCCTTCCTGGTTATACCTTAGGCATGAAAAAGTAACAAATTAGAGGGTTAGATCTGTTTCCATGAATTCCTTGGGAATCAGAGTGGTCATGTTCGAGGTTACCAGAAACATCTGTTACCCTGGTCCGATTAGTGGTTCAGATTAGGCCTTGGCAGTGAACTCCGCTCCATTCGCAGAGTTTGCAAAGATTTCCACCCTCCATGCTCTGCGGTGACCGCGGAGTTCTAAAAATATCCATGGAGCTGAGTTTGTCCCTCGCTCGGGCTCGCCAACATCAAGTTGGCGAGCACGAGCGAGGAAAATCCAACGCTAGATCACCTCGCAGCGAGATTTCTCAACGTGGGCGGTCGCGGATGGTCGCTCGTGTTGAGAAACCATCCGTTCGCGTTGAGAATATCTACTCGAGCAGCAGAAAGAAGCAGCACCCTCCTGCGCTGCGCATGGTACCATTCGCGATGATTTTCCAGCACGGGACAAACACCTGGCGCTACAAATCAGCGCACACCTCGCGACCTAATGCACTCTACCGCATGCGGAACTCCGCGTACCCCCACATAGTTTTTCGGTCACTTCGCGGAGTTCTGCGTAGCAGAACTCCGTGAACCCCGCCCAGGCCTAGTTCAGCTGTGGTACTGGGAGCTAGCCGAAACAAACCAACAATAAAGTCCGTTTTTTTTATATAGCGCAGCTACTCACCCTTACGGGTCTCAAGGCGCTGGGGGCCGTCGTGGAAATTAAGTGAGCTATTGCCCAGAGTCACATGGTGCTGAGCTGAGCTGCCGCCGGGGATCGAACCGTGAACCCTGTGCTCCGAAGTCAGCTGCCCTGGCTGCTGCACCACACCTCTCCACAATTACTGATGATATATGTGGACTAAGTCTCTATATAGAGAAGTTTTTGTTGATAGACGTCACAGTCATACTAGACTCGTAAGAAATGTATAACAAACATTGTACAGAAAGCCTATGGCAGGGAATAGTCTATTAGAAGCCCTTAGCAGTCATCCATGCTCCCTTAAATGGAGCATTGCGTATGGCGAGCTGATAAGTGCCAAGCACAAATGAACAAGAGAACATGATCAAGAGATTCAGGGAATGTGGGTACCCGGGGAGGTTACTCAATAAAGCTATCCGTAGGGTCAGTGAAAAGTCGAGGAATCAAATTTTGTTTGGTCCAAGTAAGATTGATAAGTCTACTGAGGATGAAGGGTCACTGAGGAGGATCACTTCATACAACAAAAATTCAGGTCTAGTGAGGAAGATCTTGAATAAGAACTGGAATTTGTTGAAATGTGGCAGTATTATTGGTGAAATAGTCAGTGACAAACCAGCCATCACGTACCGCAGGAGTAGGTCACTTAGAGATGCTTTGGTACACAAGAAACACAGATTTGAACTCTGCTCTTAGGGGCTTTTACCCATGTGGTAAATGCAAGGAGTGTTTGAATTCCAAGAGTACGAAATGTTTTGAAGTACCATTTTGTCAACAAACCTAGGGAAATATCTCAATTTATTAGTTGTGGTACCAATTATGAGATTTATGTTCTGTACTGTCCCTGTGGCCTCAGATATGTTGGTGGTATGACCCACCCTTTACGCAAGAGAGTGTTGGAACACTTGAGGGCAATTGACAATTGCGATAGAAACTATCCATTGGCCAGACACTTTGAGCAATTCCATTTTAGTGATCACAACCTTCTAAAATTCTTGATGTAGACAAAAATTGTGATGGATCCCCTAGGAGGGGATACAGTCTTCAAATTGAGAAGAAGGTAATCTTGCATGATTATAGATCTTAATGCTAAAGTTCTTTTTGGGCTTCACTCAAACATAGAACACTCAGTCCATTTAGGCTAACTCTGCTGTGATTTCACACATGCCAACAGTATAACAGTCTTGCTATACAGGTGATATATGTTACTGTATAAATACTGTAATTGCTATTGTGTTTGGTGCCTTGATGCTTCGAGTGTAAATTTTATCTGTTTAAATATCCTCACAAGTGTTTAATTTACTTTTCTTATTTTTTTCTTATAGGGAGGCGAGGAAGGGACTCTCTAAATCTGGCGAGGGTTACAAGAGGTGGTCCTTGATGGGGCACCATACCCTACTCTTCCACTACACATACTATTTGGGGACACTTATTATTAAATCTCTTTCTTTTCTTTATTGAGTTTGATCATTTGTGGGACAGGACTGCTGTGTTTTTATGCCCACTTGTGTTTGATGCTACACACCAATGTTAAGGGGAAAATATTTGTGCACATTAGTAATTTTGCCATAACTATTGGTTGTCGCTATGTCCGCTTGGACTTATAAATGCTATTGCTTTAAATATGTAAAAAATGTAATTGTGGTCAAAATGCTATTGTTTTCAAGAATATTAAGTAACATGCTATTATGCTATGCACACATTTTTGACTAGGTTCAGCAACAGGAATCTGATGGTTTATTTACTTTTGCCTCCAGTCCAATATGGCGCTTGTGTGTTTACTTAACATCGGTCCTCTTTTTATCTCTTTTATCTCCATTGTCATCTGCACACATATTCTGGTGATTTACACTGAAGCTAGTGAGTGTGAACAAGGCTGGATGGCCAAAACGCGCCGCTGTGCTGGGGACACTTTTAAAATAAATAAGGTGGACATTGCTATGCTGAGTGCGCGTTTACTTTAAATTTGACATGGTGTGTTTATGGTGCACACACACACCACACACACATAAATATATATATATATATATATATATATAATTTTGATTTGATTTGTGCATTTATAAAGCGCACGGTCACTCCAGCAGGAGCATCTTGGCGCTAAGCGGAGGTAAAGCAGAGGATTCGGATGAATATGGGTTACACCAAAGAATGGCAGAGGAGGTCTGGGGGTGTAAAAATCCAAGTCTTAAGTGCTTTCCTGAAGAGTGTTTCCGATTCTAAGAATCTTAGTTGTATAGGCAGGGTGCTCCATGCTCTAGTGCCTAGGCTGGCCAAGGACTTGCCACCTCTAGATTTAAGCTTAAATAGGGGGGATTAAACAAATTGGCTGATGGAGATCTGAGAGTGACATATTGTGTGAATCTGCTGATCAGGTATGATGGTCCTATTTTCCTAAAAGCTCTGAAAGTAAAAAGTAGGACCCTGAATAGGATTCTCTTGTGGGTCGGCAACCAGTGTAGAGTTTGCAGTGCTCACTAGCCGACGAGTGAGCTGGGATTTTCAGGACCAGTCAAGAAGCTGCATTTTGAATCATCTGCAACTTTCTTAGGACCTGCTTTTTTGCGCCAGCGTATAGGCTGTTGCAATAATCCAGTCTAGATAAGATCAGGGCTACTGCAACTGTTTTTCTTGAGGCAACCGGGTTGAGATCAAAGAATTTTCAATGATTTGATCAGGTTAAAGCACATCCCTGCCATTGCCAGGGCTTGTGGCCGAAAAGAAAGAGTGGCGTCAAACTTCACTCCCAGATTTTTAACTATGTCCACTGTGTTAGGTGGGGCCGGGATGTCACCAGGCCACCACTTGACTGGTTCAAACTGATTGTCCTTGCCTATTAGCATTATCTCGGTCTTGTCAGTATTACATTTGAGGTGCTTGGCCGACATCCACCGAATGACCTCTGTTAAGCATTTATTAAAGTTCAATTCAGATTCATTTGAGTCCTTGTCCAATACTAATATAAGCTGCGTATCATCTGCATAGGATGTGGTTTTAATTTGAAATGAAGATAGAGTGATATAAGTGGGGCCATGTAGATATTGAACAAAAGTGGGCTAAGAGAAGACCCCTGTGGTACGCCCATCGGGATAAGGCGCTCTTTAGAAAAGAAAGGACTTAAGGCCACCATTTGCCTGCGATTGTGGAGAAAAGACTGGATCCAGGCCAGGACTGTGTGTTCTATACCCCAGTTTTTCATTCGGGATAGGAGAATATTGTGGCAGATCGTATTGAATGCAGCAGACATATCCAATAGGATCAGTACTGCATTCGTTCCACTGTCCAGAGTCAGCTTCAATGTATCTACCACCTCTAGCAAGGCAAATTCTGTTGAATATCTGGGTCGGACACCTGACTGGTGGGGGTGAAGGATAGTGCTATTGACAAACTTTTCAGTAATCTTGCCGAGGATAGGCAGAAGCAGTGGCGGCTCGCCGAGGGAGTGCTGCGGGCGGTGGGGCGGGGGAGGGGCAGGGTGGCGGGGTACTCGGCGATGCAGCGTGCGCAAGGTAAATTGTTTTATTTATTTCATTACTTACCTTACTCCTGTCCGTCGTATGTCGGACTCCACTACCCCCCCCACCCTGCCCCTCCCCCGCCCCACAGCACTCTCTTGGTGAGCCGCCACTGGGCAGAAGTGAAATTGGACGGAGATTGGAGAGTGTGGAAGGGTCCTCGACCATAGGGAATTTTAGACACAGCTACAGCCAAAATGGCTAAACAGAATTACATCAAATTTGGCAGAAAGCTAGGCCTTTACCCAGAACAGAAAGCATACTTTTGTGAAGTGTTGTAAAAATCAGTTCAATAGTTTTTGAGAAATGAAGGTTCAAAATGTATAGATATCTGGATGGCTGGGTGCGCTGGACTCTCGCAGGAGCAACTTCAAATAATAGTGAACTGATTGGCTATATATATATATATATATATTACCTACTGGCGGTCACCAGTAGGTAGTTATAGTTAGGACCTCGTTTCTATTCAAAAAGCGTTTTTTCTTTTGCCAATATCTTTGGCGCCGTTTGACGAATCTTCGCGAAATTTTCAAAACTAATGGGGCGCTCCGGTCAGCGGGGGCCGAGAAAAAAGGGGGTCCCAAAACGCATTTTCCCCATGTTAATTTCCATAGGAACTTTAGACAAAGCTACAGCCCGAACTGCTGAACGGAATTACACTAAATTTGGCAAAAAGGTAGGTCTTGGTTCAGAAAGCGCTCTTTTTTTTAAATGGTGTAAATCCGTTCAGTAGTTCCTGAGAAATTAGAAAAAGAAAAATATCGATATCTGAGCACCGAGGAGGAGTCGCGACTCCTCCTGAGTACGAGCTGACTTCTGATTGGCTGCCAACACTCCAAACCAGGAAGTGTTGGCAGCCATCTTGTGACTCGGTAACCGAGTCACAAGAAAACAGTGAAAAAAACATTAAAAAACAAGAAAAGGGGGCAGGGTAGAAACACCCTGACCCCCTAGGCCTGCTGAGGGGGTCCCCCCAAGGCCCAAAAAAGCATTTTTTTTTTTTAAACGGCAGAATTCGCGCTGGGTGCGCGAATCCAGCCGAGAAAATTTTTAAAAAACGAAGCCCGGGCTCCCGCGCTTTGTTATTGTTAAGCCCCGGGTGGCCACAGTGCTGCGTGGTTGCCTGCACTTTGCTGCCAGTGACACCAATTTCAATCGCCTCTCGTTCTAGCACCGAACAGCCAGCAGTGGCTCCGCCGAGCTCCGTACCGAAGAAGCGCCTGCTGCGGTTGCAGCAGAAGTACAGCTCCATACTGAAGAGTTTTAACGCCGGGGACTTCGTGGTTTCACACCTTGCAGAGGCTCGGGCCCCCTCCGCTCCAGTTCAGCTTTGCACACTATGCAGAAAGAGGGCTTGAAAGTCGCAGGAAACCTGATCCTCAGCGCTCACCTCCGTCTTCGGGTCGCCCCATTTAACGAGAGCAGCTCGTAACATTTCTACAAGCTGTTACTGAGCCGCGGGGCTGGTCAGGTCACCCGTAACAAGGTGTAGCTGTCCTGTCTTGGTTGTAATGCGACAGCAGGGCTCACTGACAGCTTATTACACGCAGCGGGGTTACCGCTGTATAAATGTCCTCCGAGCCGCCTTTGTATTTATAGCGTATTCATGGGCAGCGCTCCCAGGCCTTGTACTACCTTTTACTCACGGATTAGCGAAATATAACCACAGTGACTTAGATCACTACTCATATGCACACTGATATCTCAGTAGGTTCAGTACCTGCTTCCGAGTGCCACCGGCAATTCACAGGTTTAAATCCTGGTGGATCCGTCAGCCTTTCACTTAGAGCGCTCTGGCGCTATAATCCGGGAGTACTAAGCACTATATAAAGGCTACATTAGCGCTTTGATGCTACAATCTGTTGGTATTAAGCACTATATAAACATTACGATGGCGCTCTGAAGCTGTAAACCGTGGGTAGTAAGCACTCTCTAATCGTTACATTAGTGTTAATAATCAATTACTACTGAAATACTTCCTGCAAGTCGCTTAATTTACACACCTGCATCAAGGCAATACACAGGAAGTGTTTCACATGTGCAAAAATGTGATAAGAATACATGCACACAAGGTTCACATAGTTTTTACCAAGTGTACGTCAAACTTATGTAAAATAACAAAAGGTAGAATCGTTGAACGCAGAAAAAAACGCGAGTTAGTCCAAAGCGCGCTTGCGCATTAAACAATCACTTGTCAATAAACTGAAAGGCGTCAGAGGAGCAGGTCTGGCGTATTGTAAGTGTACACTTGGTGGGCACGCTTACTAGTGATTCACAAATATTCGTCAATATGTTTTACGTGATTGATTCAACGGAAACGGTGGAGGGCGCATGGAATAACGCACTAAATCGTGCCTGCGAAACACAGGATGGAGTAAGGAAGGCCGTATTAAATATGAAAACATTTTTAGAAAAAAAGGCAAACGAATGACAGTAAGATTTTCAAGTCTGCAATATGCAGGCGAGCAGACTTCTGCATAGGGGCGAGTGTGCGGGGTTAGACACGCTAGCGTACAACAGGTTTTACACAATTTGCAAGCATTTACATGGACGTTTTATGGAAGTACTCCTGTGTTAAGCGTTCTAACGCGGGCTTCTAAAAAGCATCCCCTTGCATCCATAGACGATGCACAGGACAGGTGAGGCCTGAAAGGGCCTTCCGGTGAGTGATGCCACAATACATCTTAAGACCCAAGCAGACAGACATCAAACAAGGTAACATCCTAGAGTGCCTCGGGTTGGTGATTGTGAAAGGCCCAGGACAGGGGGGAGACAGCTGTTTTATCTCCACAATGGATGGCCCCTTTAAGGACACACCCGGCACTCATTTATTCTGTGATGGACAAAAAAGACAGAACGCACACAATAACACACCAGTTATGAATGTCGGGGCAGTGGCGCTAGAAAAAAAATTGTTAGAGGTTAACATACATTGAGCAGAGCCTTAGTAACCACTCCCACACACAAGCCCACTTTCAGCTGTACACAGAGGTGAACAACAGGCTCAGACAGGGCCTAATTTGGGAAAATGTAAGTGCCAGGGCCCTCCTCAGGAGGCCGCTACAGCTTGCACCACGCATTGCCCCTGCCAGCGCTGCCACCAGCAGTACCAACACAAAACTAACTGTCACACTCCTACAAGTGTGACAATTCAGATTATTGCCCCCAAAGCTACAAGAATGGCTTAGGTGACAGATAAAGTCATTTTTAATGCATACTGAGTTCATAAACACCTGTTATGCTCATCTCTAAATTAGACAGACAGCGCCACCATATGGCAGACTGTCACAAGCGCCCGCAGGTGTTCACAATCAAGCGCTTTTAATGCATACTGAGTTGATAAACACCTGTTATGATCAGCTCTAAATTAGACAGACAGCGCCACCATATGGCAGACTGTCACAAGCGCCCGCAGGTGTTCACAATCAAGCGCTTTTAATGCATACTGAGTTGATAAACACCTGTTATGATCATCTCTAAATTAGACAGACAGCGCCACCATATGGCAGACTGTCACAAGTGCCCGCAGGTGTTCACAATTAAGTGCAAGTGCCCAGCACCGGAAACCATCAGCACAAATTAAGCAGTGAGTTCAGAGTTTGGCGAGAGGCTCACTGCGCCAACCCTTGCCTACAACAGTGTTTAGAATTCAGTACTGGTTCCGACCAAAAGCGTAACCGTAGAGCAGTGCTTCCCCGTCCCCTATTCTCCACCCGTGGCTCACCGACCAGCATATCACGACCCATCTCAAACCTTCCCTTTCCGAAGGCAATGCACAACAAAGAGGCCATATGCCAAATGATGTCACAGTAGGTCTCAAACCCCAGCAGACGTCATCAAACATTCTAGAACGTCTGTTCTGGAATCTGGTTGGCCCCTTTAATAATAACAAACAGGGGTAAAGGGGTTTTGAGAATGGGAAAACAGGAACAGAGCACAGAAGGAAGGAAGCACTGAGTTACTTATAGAAAGCATGAAGTATTTCCCATAGCAGGGAAACATCACGTGGACCAGCACCAAGGCTACGAATTCGGTGATGTCATGGTGTCGCTAATGGTGACGTGATGTGGGCTGCCCACACCTAGGTTACTTATGTCATCTATGATATTGTGAAGTCATAAGTGGTACGCATAGTGGTGGATTTTTTGTTACGCCACTCACAAGAACTGGCAAATCTCAGAGAAAGGAACAGAAAGAGCACATGACTCGGAGACAGTGTGAGAAAAAAAGATATAAAATTAAAAGTGTGCACAATATTTTCTTTTTAGGGCTTTTTTTTCTATCCTGATTTCACCTAATTGTAGGCCAAACAAATAGCTTCTCTGCATTTTCGCGCCAAAATTGGCATTCTGCTGCTTCTTGCTCAGCGCAGATCGCTTCAGTAAAAAGCGCTCGCCAGACTAAATGAATACTGCTCTTTTGAAGTGTCAATTTATTGATTGAGACATAACCTTTTGCCCCGACAAATTCCCAGCCGCGACAGCGCACCAATAAAAAAAATGGCAAATTGTCATTGGAGTTCAGCGCAATTCATTAGTGTTCAAAGAGGCAGCCAATGGAATCAGAGACCTGGAGGGTGTGGGGGCTCGCGGTTTCCGCCAATACCACTACATATATTTATGTCAACTGATGCCGCCTGACGAAGGCATCACAGACCCAGACTGTGAATAATGTCCCTTCACAGAGGCCTAATACGCCATCAGCCCGCGTGCTAATGAGAGCGATCACATTTCATAAACCTCTCCTAATGTCTCTGTTCTTTCAATAAGGCGTGGACAGGGCAGGCTGCCAGAGGGAGGGTCTTCAGAGGTCGCTCGCCAAGAGGCATTCCTGCAGGAACACGGAACTGCCACCCCATGAAGGGCGCGAGGAGAATTAGGCACCCAGGTGGCATCTCTGTGTACCCTGGAGGCGCAAAGGAGCACACGTTCCTCTCTCAGAGGTGGACGTGGGTGGTAGAAACCTTTCCAAACAAGTCACGTGACAACAAACGCAAAGGGCATCAGAGGAAATGTAATGGCATTTTTCGTTCCATACCCATGGAGAAGTGTCGCAGTGCATTATGGGACGGGCAGCACGTACACTGTAGGGGAGAACTTGGTTGCAAGGATGTAATTGCAGCATGGTTGGCCTGAGACGCATTTTGGTGTGGTACGCTAAGGGTAGACTCCAGCCCATAACCTGTATTGGGTGGAGGGGGGGAGAGGGAAGGGAAGAGGTGTACATTACAGGGCATCTGTGATGCAAGCTGCTGCAATATTCACTTGGAAACAAAAGATTCAACTTGTGAGGAGGCCGCATGGAAGCCAGCAGGAATAATGTACATTAAAGCCACACAAGATGCCAGCTAGTTGTGGAATAGTCCTAGTTTGGGTATTGGAAGCATTGTCTCGTTATTATGCGCATTTTTATGTTTTTGGCGGGTTTTCGTGGTTGTCTGAAAGATGAAGTGTGTGGCATGGCTTTCCGATGTCCCATTACAAGTTGCTACACTCTTACTGCTTCTGCGTGTCCAGACGGGGTAGGAGAGGCCTTCCAGTCTGCTCTGATGACAGACGGCCATCATAAGCAAGGTATGGTCCATCATTGGGGCCACCCAGAGAATTATAAGTCTGATTACTGTCAGTGGTGCCCAATCAGGTGGTTTCTGAAGCTTTTCCTTGCAGCACACCTTGGTCCTGTGTCTGTCGTGCACTGCACAGTGCACTTGGACCAAATATTTTGCTCTGGCTTGAAGTTTGCCGGCTTTGTGGAGCCAGGGAATCTGGCTGGTTGTTTATATTTATTTTAGGAAATGCCAGGTCTTTGCTACTTTTCTGAACCTCAGTTGGCATTCCATGCTTCGCTTCTTTGGTGGCAATGGGTTCAAAAGCTGTGCTGTCTGCACTGAGAATGCTGTTCAGCCAGTGCTGTTCTTATAGCAGGGATTGGTTTGGACTTTCCCTGACCGAGCCTTGAGTGGAGTGTTTTGTTCTGGGCAGCTCTGTGGAATTCAGCTTGCAGGTTAGGAGCTGACGTCACTCAGCTCTCCACGTCACGTGACTCTCCTCAGCATCCTTGACGGGTTTGAGATGCCAGCCCCAGGATCTGCCCTCAATGATGGCCTGCAAGCACATCTCAACAACCGCCTTGCCCCTCCCCCGAATAATGAATGTTGGTGACCGGAAAGGCACCAGGGCGTGCACGTGAGCCACAGCAGTGCCAACATCCAGGCGCTGAAACCTGCTTTCCCTCCAGGGGCCTCTAGGCCATGAGACGCCTCCGTTCATCTACATCATGAACTCTGAATGTTCATTAGGAAACGGGGGCCCTCTTCCTAACCTGCACTTTAATCAGAATAATAAAAAAAATACTAACAGTTTGCGTACGATTCTTTCAGAACGAAGACAAGCATGAACCCCGTCCTTCTTGGAACAAACCTCAGGACACAAGTGGACTTCATCCCCCGAGCAGCAGTGCGCCAAGAGGCGCGTTTGCCGAGTGGTGTAAAAAGGGGGCATGGCCTCGGACCACTTCTCTGCAATCCAGCTGTGTGACGCTTACTGGAGGTACCTGGTGGACTTGTTGGCCCCCAGGGACCCTCAGTATTCAAGGGGACTTAATTTCCCAACTTACAACGCACCAGGGGGCGCGTTTGCAGAGTGGTGGGGAAAGGGGATGTGGCCATTGTACACCTCTCAGCAATTCCACTGTATGGGGCTTACTGGAGGTAAGAGGTAGGCTAGTTGGCTCCTAAAGGACCCCCAGCAGCAAAGGGGACTTCAATCCCCATCCAAGAGCGCGCCAGGGAGCGCGTTTGCAGAGTGGTGGGCAAAGGGGGCGTGGCCTGCTATGAGAACTTAGCAATCCTGCTGTGTGGGACTTACTGGAGGTAATAGGAGGGGTAGTTGGCCCCCAAGGTTGTCCTTGGGGGTCAACTACCTTGCTTGTTACCTCCAGTAAGTCCCACACAGTGGGATTGCTAAGACGTCTTCGGAGGACATGCCCCCCTTTCTCCACCACTCTGCAAACGCGCCTCCTGGCAGACTACGGGATGGGGGATGAAGTCCAATTTACTCCTGAGGGACTTTGGGTGCCAATAAGCCCTTCTAGTACCTCCTCTAAGTCCTATGCAGCAGAATTCCTGAGCGCTGGTCGGAGGCCCAGCACCCTTTCTCCACCACTCTGCAAACGTGACTACTACTTAAAGAAGCATCTTTCTGCACCTCTGACTTAGAGGTAGTTTTAATCCCCCTGCCCTATTATGTACTAGGGCCTTACAGAGGAGGTCATGCCAATCACAGGGGTACTCCAACGCATAGTGTTCCCTAGTGTATGTAGGTGTTTTCACTGTGTTTTCACTGTATTCTAAGTGTCTTTTAGCATTGCAATGGCTCTAGGCCTGGTTAGTCAGAGTCAGTTACCACCAGTACCCGTAAGCAAAAAGTTGGGCGCACAGGATGACTTTGCAACAAGGCCTCTTTCTGCTCCTCTGTTGGTTCTTTGTGCACATCTTTTGCTTCTTTCTGCACCTTTCTTCGTCTTTCTGGACTTCTGTTGCCTCTTTCTGCATTTCTCTTGCTTCTTTCTGCGCATTTCTTCCTTTTTCTGCACATGTCCTAGCTCTGTAGGCATAGTTATAAATTAGCATTTAAAAAACCTTTGAAATTCACTGAAAAAACCACAGGTTTCAGGGACGTTATAGTTAGAAAATAGCATTTAAAAAACCTTTGAAATACACTGAAAAAACCATAGGTTTCAGGGACGTTATAGTTAGAAATTAGCATTTAAAAAACCTTAGAAATTCACTGAAAAAAACACAGGTTTCAGGGACGTTATAGTTAATTGGACATTTCACTTGTACAAAACCAGAGCAATTTAGCCGTTATAGTTAGTTCAGCTAACTATAACTCGCGCCCCCGCAATGCACAGCTGATGACGTCACATATTAAATCATTCATGACATGGTCAGTGACATCACTGATGACATCACTGATGACATCTCAAATGACATCACTGATGACATCATCCACGTGATATTCTGATGCACCTCTTCATACCCTAACATAACCTTTGATACACCCACTCTAAAATACAGACTACCATTTTCGAAACCATAGACACACCAATACCAGTTACTACGAATGTATGACAGAATATCGACGGACAGAAAATCGACCGACAAAAATATCGACACAGAAATATAGAAGTCAAAAATATCGAAGTCCAATCTACATAAAGGTAAGTACAAAAATATCGAAAAAATATATAGTTGTCAAAAATATCAAAGTTAAAAATATCGTTTTTTTAAATGTTTTAATAATAATGTAAAATTAAGTAAATAATACATATAATTAAAAGAAATAAAGTTAAAAATATTAAGATATTTAAAAATAATAACTAATACATTAAATGTTAAAATAAATTAAACATATACATATAAATTAATATATATACTTACTCCACATAGTGCAACAGTAGAGAAAGCGTTGGATAGCGTAGGGGTAAAAATTACTATTCCCACTCCAGAGAGTGCAACAGTAGGGAAGGCGCTGGATAGCGTAGGGGTAAAAATTACTATTCCCACTCCAGTGAGTGCAACAGTAGGGAAAGCGCTGGATAGCGTAGGGGTAAAAATTACTATTCCCACTCCAGAGAGTGCAACAGTAGGGAAAGCGCTGGATAGCGTAGGGGTAAAAATTACTATTCCCACTCCAGAGAGTGCAACAGTAGGGAAAGCGCTGGATAGCGTAGGGGTAAAAATTACTATTCCCACTCCAGAGAGTGCAACAGTAGGGAAAGCGCTGGATAGCGTAGGGGTAAAAATTACTATTCCCACTCCAGTAAGTGCAACAGTAGGGAAAGCGCTGGATAGCGTAGGGGTAAAAATTACTATTCCCACTCCAGAGAGTGCAACAGTAGGGAAAGCGCTGGATAGCGTAGGGGTAAAAATTACTATTCCCACTCCAGTGAGTGCAACAGTAGGGAAAGCGTTGGACAACGTAGATGTTAAAAATAACATACATATAAATGAAATAAATATTGTAATTAAATAATGATTTATTAATAAATTTTGAAAAAAAAAACTACAAATATATCAAAAATAATAATTACTTTAATAATATTAAATACTTCCCATCCTATTCCCCAATAAACACACAACACACTCCACATAAAATTTCCCACAATTAAATTAATTTCCAATTAATAAAAATTAATTTGCAATTAATAATTAAATTAAATAAATGTCAATAACAATAAATATTATGTAATAAAAATTAATAACCAATTAATAATTAATTAACAAAAAAGTAATTATCAATAACAATAAATAATATTTAATAAAAAATAAGGAACCAATCAATAATTAATTAACAAAAAATTAATTATCAATACCAATAAATAATATGTAATAAAAATTAATAACCAATTAATAATTAATTAGCAGAAAAATATCAATACTAATAAATACTATTTAATAAAAATTAATACCCAATTAAAAATTAATTAACAAAAAAATTATCAATACTCAATTTTTCTTAATTAATTACTTAATTACAAATAATTTACTTACCACCCTATTCCCCTAAAAACACACAACCCACTCCAATAATAAATTAATACAAATAAAATAATTATCAATTAATAATAATTAATTAACAATTAATAATTAATTAACAATAAATTAATTAGTAATAACAATAATTAAACATTAATAATTACTTAATTAAAATTAAATTACTTCCCACCCTATTCCCCTATAAACCCACAACCCGCTACAGAAATAAGACACAAAATGTAATTAAAATAAATTAATAATTCCTAAAAATTATTATTTAATTTACTATAATTTAAATACTTCCCACCCTATTCCCCTATAAACCCACAACCCGCTACGGTACTAAAACACAAAATTTACTTTAAAAAAAATTACTAATTTCTAAAAAATGTATACATATATTTAAAAAAACAGTACAATACTTAACAAAAAATATAGAACACACATATTAAATACATACTAAAATACATAACACTCATATAAATATCGATATTATTAACATCGATAATTTAACTATCGATATTACTAACATCGATATTTGCAACATCGATATTTCTTACCTTAACTTCGATATTCTGGTTGTAGATATTCTTGACTTCGATATTTTGTCCCTACGATATTTAAAACTCGATATAACTGTGCTTCGATATTTAAAAATCGATATTTTGACTGTCCACTGTTACTACATACCCACACACTGATTCCTAGGTCTACACACACATCCACTCATTCACCCATTCAGTCACTCATACATGCAGTCAACAATCAATACGGCACTATCATATGCACTCATATACCTATACAGACACTCACACACCGCCACTCATCCATAGTTACTCACACACCTAGTCAGTCATGCAAAGAATCAATCACACTCTCATTTACTCACCTATACAGTTATAAACACACCACCTCACTTATTCAAACATATACTAACACATACTTACACTCTTATACAATAAGTAATACAAGCAGACACTCATTCATACAGCCATTCTCACAATCACTCACTCTCACATATAGTCATTTATATACTCCAACACTCACATATACTGTCTTTCACATATGTAGTTACTCACACATGTACCACTGAGACATCTAAACACTCCACTCACCAACACACCCATACATACACTCACCCAACCATACAGCCCTTCACAGATGTACTCTTGAACCCATACACCCAGTGAATCACCCACTCACACATATATGCACAAAAACACACACCCCCCATCCAACCAAACAGAGACACACAGGCACCCATACAGATACTCAGACAACCAATCAATAACCCATATAGACACTCATGTAGCTACTCACCAACCCATACGGCCGCTTACACACCAACTGACAGACTAATACAGACCTTCACACAGTTTAGTCACTAACCCATGCATTCAGTAAGACACGATTAATCACTCACTTATACAGTCAGTCATGCACCTACTAAATCATCCATTCAGACACTTATACACCCACTCATTCTTCAATACACCTTGGCATATATATATATAAAACATATTTAAACTTTACAGAAACACATAGTCACTGGATGATGTCATCAGTGATGTCATCAGTGATGTCATTTGAGATGTCATCAGTGATGTCACTGACCATGTCATGAATGATGTAATATGTGACGTCATCAGCAGTGCATTGCGGGGGCGTGAGTTATAGTTAGCTGAACTAACTATAACGGCCGAATTTCTCTGGTTTTGTACAAGTGAAATGTCCAACTAACTATAACGTTCCTGAAAACTGTGGTTTTTTCAGTGAATATATATATATATCCATATATATTCCTTCGTCACTCCTCTCGCTTCTCACAGAAGTAAGCCAGCACTCCAGAGAGTCTTTTTCACTTGGAATTTTTATTGAAATTTGACGATGTCCATATATATATATATATCTATATATATATATATATATATCCATATATCCATGCACTGCTTATACCCTTTTGCTTTATATCACTTATACCATCTACAATATTAGCATTTCCAATAACACTTATGATATTGCAAATCACATCATTTGTGAGAACACAGAGCATGGTAGAGTGGCAAGTTACAGTTAATTTAGTGTGGCTACTGAGTTGAATACACTTTGTACAAAGGTGCACAAGTTATAATTAGGAAATGTGACGTAAATTATAAATTAAACGTATAAGTATAGCTTTAGAATTTCTAATTTTTGTGTAGTTTAAGTTTGTTTTGCATCCAATGAATAAATAAAGTTAGAGTAATTTAAAGGTGGTGCACAAATTATAAATTTAAGGTATAATTATAACTTTAGAATTTGTAATGTTTGTGTAGTTTAAGTTTGGTTTGCATAGAAAGAATAAAGTTTTCATAACTATAATAAAGGTTTATCCTTTGTTTTTTTCATTGAATTTGTTTTATTTTTTTATTTTTTTATAAAAATGTATTTCAAATCGTAGAGATTTGTGTTGAGTGGAGCGTTGTACAGTGGAGTGGAGGAGAGTGTCGTACAGTGTAGTGTTGTAGATTGTAGTGTGAAGTGGACTAGAGTGGAGTGCGATACAGTGGATTGGCCTATAGTAGAATAGCGTATGGTGGAGTGGTGTGGAGGGTGGTACAGTAGAGTGGAGTACAGTGGAATAAGTAGAGTGGAGTCTATTACAATGGTGTGCCGTACAGTGGAGTAGCGTACAGTGCTGTTGCGTACAGTGAAGTGGCATACAGTGGAGTGGCCTAGAGTGGAGTGAGGTACAGTGCAGTGGTATCTAGTAGAATAGCGTAGAGTAGAGTGACATACAGTGAAGTGGTATAGAATGGAATAGGATACAATGGAGTTGTGTACAGTGGAATCGCGTACAGTGGAGTAGCGTAGACTACACTGGCGTACAGTGGACTGTCGCATCATGGAGTGGTGTAGAACGGATTGGTGTCGAGCAAAATAGCATAAAGTGTAGTAGTGTAAAATGAAGTGATGTAGAGCTGAGTGGCTTATAGTGGAGTGGTGTATAGTAGAGTGGTGTACACTGCACTGGCATAGAGTGGAACAACGCAGAGTGGAGTGGTATACAATAGAGATGCATACAGTGGAATAGCATAGCATAGAGTGGCGTAGTGCAGAGTAGGGTGTCGTACAGTGGAGTGGCGAACACTGGAGTGGTATAAAGTGCAGTGGTGTAGAGAATAATACCATAGAGTGGAGAGCTGTGGAGTGGAGTGGGGTGAAGCATAGTGGCGTACACTCTAATAGTGAACAGTGGAGTGACTAAGAGTGAAGTGGCATAGAGCTTAGTGGCGTAGAACTGAGTGCATTATAGTGGAGTAGCATAGAGTGGAGTGGTGTAGAGTGGAATAGTGTTGAGTGGAGCTGCATAGGGGCCGATTCCGATCTCGGTCGGAGGCGTACCCAACACCATTCGGTCGGGAAAAAAGCCATGCGAAAGCCTGTTTCCCGACCGATCCGTACAGTACACCGAACGAGCAAGTACGATGCGCACAACAGCAAAAAATCCGGCCGAGCCGTACTCACCCAAACCAGGTCCTGTTCTCCGACCGAGGCGAATCCGGAAACGCCGAATCGAGTCGCACGGAAGGAAAAATGCAGCCCCGTCCGGCCGGACAAGTACGATGCGCTTCCCGTACGCGCCGAACCCGTCGCTACGCACGGCACGTCAAAGCATCCGGGAGAGGCGCACATAAGCTCCGATTCGCGCCACAACACGATCCACGGCTACGAGACGAACACGGCACCGACGAGGACGAGGCGAAGTGACGAGGACGACGCGAAGCAACGAGAAGGACGAACGACACGAACCAACCATGAATCCCTTCGTCCCGATCATACCAATATTCTACATCTACTACCGGAACAGGCACGGACGCGTACGGCGCAGAAGGTAAGCCAGACACCAACCACAAAACACATACAACACGTACACGACACATCACACACACACACGGGGATGCTGAATATACTTACACCAGCAACAGCAGCACCATAGGGGCGGGATGGCCATCACCAATGCCACATATGCACACAGGGGCCTGAATGCGCACCACCACCCCTACCCAGGGGGGCTGGATGCCTACCACCACTACCACCCTCACCCAGGGGGGCTGGATGCCTACCACTACTACCACCCTCACCCAGGGGGGCTGGATGCCTACCACTACTACCACCCTTAGCCAGGGGGGCTTGATGCCTACCACTACTACCACCCTTAGCCAGGGGGGCTGGATGCCTACCACTACTACCACCCTTAGCCAGGGGGGCTTGATGCCTACCACTACTACCACCCTTAGCCAGGGGGGCTGGATGCCTACCACTACTACCACCCTTAGCCAGGGGGCTGGATGCCTACCACTACTACCACCCTTAGCCAGGGGGGCAGGATGCCTACCACTACTACCACCCTTAGCCAGGGGGGCAGGATGCCTACCACTACTACCACCCTTAGCCAGGGGGGCTTGATGCCTACCACTACTACCACCCTTAGCCAGGGGGGCAGGATGCCTACCACTACTACCACCCTTAGCCAGGGGGCTTGATGCCTACCACTACTACCACCCTTAGCCAGGGGGGCAGGATGCCTACCACTACTACCACCCTTAGCCAGGGGGGCAGGATGCCTACCACTACTACCACCCTTAGCCAGGGGGGCTTGATGCCTACCACTACTACCACCCTTAGCCAGGGGGGCAGGATGCCTACCACTACTACCACCCTTAGCCAGGGGGCTTGATGCCTACCACTACTACCACCCTTAGCCAGGGGGGCTGGATGCCTACCACTACTACCACCCTTAGCCAGGGGGGCTGGATGCCTACCACTACTACCACCCTTAGCCAGGGGGCTGGATGCCTACCACTACTACCACCCTTAGCCAGGGGGGCAGGATGCCTACCACTACTACCACCCTTAGCCAGGGGGGCAGGATGCCTACCACTACTACCACCCTTAGCCAGGGGGGGCTTGATGCCTACCACTACTACCACCCTTAGCCAGGGGGGGCAGGATGCCTACCACTACTACCACCCTTAGCCAGGGGGGGCAGGATGCCTACCACTACTACCACCCTTAGCCAGGGGGGGCTTGATGCCTACCACTACTACCACCCTTAGCCAGGGGGGGCTGGATGCCTACCACTACTACCACCCTTAGCCAGGGGGGCAGGATGCCTACCACTACTACCACCCTTAGCCAGGGGGGCAGGATGCCTACCACTACTACCACCCTTAGCCAGGGGGGCAGGATGCCTACCACTACTACCACCCTTAGCCAGGGGGGGCATGATGCCTACCACTACTACCACCCCCACTCATAGGATGGACAATGCATGACACAACAAGCACACCACAACCTAGGGAATGCAAGATAAAGACATCCCCCCACCACCATGACAAGCGTGTGTAGGCTGTGTCAAATGCCTACAACACCGAACATGACTTTGAACATACAATGTGACCCCCTAGCACATGTGCCACACATATATGTGTGTGGCACCCACAATGCAAGCAGCCCATGACCATTGTGGCAATGGGGCCTAAACCCCCATCATCACAGTGACCAAAAGGTAAGTGTGGGGTCCATAGCCGAAGCACATTTTGACCATTGTGGCAATGGGGTCTAAACCCCCATCATCACAGTGACCAAAAGGCAAGTGTGGGGTCCACAGCTGAAGCACATTTTGACCATTGTGGCAATGGGGTCTAAACCCCCATCATCACAGTGACCAAAAGGCAAGTGTGGGGTCCATAGCTGAAGCACATTTTGACCATTGTGGCAATGGGGTCTACACCCCCATCATCACAGTGACCAAAAGGCAAGTGTGGGGTCCACAGCTGAAGCACATTTTGACCATTGTGGCAATGGGGTCTAAACCCCCATCATCACAGTGACCAAAAGGCAAGTGTGGGGTCCATAGCTGAAGCACATTTTGACCATTGTGGCAATGGGGTCTACACCCCCATCATCACAGTGACCAAAAGGTAAGTGTTGACAAAGAAAGAGCTGCAACTGCCAAACTGCATGGATCATTCCTGGTCACAGAACCAAAAACTCATCTGTGGCAAAGTAGTGTATGTGTCCCATTGCAACATAAATTGGGTGAGCCAAATACTGCAGTGCAAATGAGACATTCCTTTGGCCATGTGCAGACAAACAACACCCATGGGGGCTGACACCGTCAACATTCATCAATGACACAATGACAGAAGTGACCATCAGAATGCAGAACCACATATTTGCACCAATGGGCACACAAATGCAGATATCCTGTGGAGACAGCAGATGTGAGGTGAACAGATACCATACCATGGCAGCAATGGGACACACAAACCATGATCACTGTGCTGACCGATGACCTAGGAGTCCCAGGGACAGCAGGGGAAACACACCAAACAACATACAGCCAATGGCACACCCAAGATATGCCAATGCAGTGGTGCAGATGCACAAACACAAACAGGCAGACCAACACTGTCATCATACACAGCAGGTGAGGGGTGGGGGTGCCAGTGTCCCCAGGCAACCACACAACACATGAGGAGAGCTGAATACCAATCATACAGATGTGCATACACTGCCACACTAACGTAACTCATGGATCCAAATCCCCTATGTGGGCAAGCAGGCATTGTCAGATGAGAGGGAGCACAAAACACACATGTCACACAGGCACGTAGGAACAACAACTGACACAGCAAGACACAGACACACCACAGCACCACCCCCAGGGCCCCCACAATGTGGTGACCCTGGGCTGAATAAAAATCCCACTGTGATGACAAAGCTAAATGTCGTTCACACTGTGAACCACAGTCAGGTGTCCTGAGCAACAAACTACCATCACACCTACACAAGCACAAATCAATCAGCATGGCCAGTAAGCCAAGGCCAACATGGAGGCAGGGGACTAGCTGGGCAACGACTCCCATCTGCACACACTCAAGACCACACCACTCGACCTCCAACAATGTGCAGCAGTGAAGTACACATGCACTGGTGACATTGCACATGCACCCATGACTATTCCAGGGTGGTGGGTGGGAACCAAGGTGCAGAAACACATCACACATGGCCACTCAACAAGACTCCTGAATGTCTGACACACTGCACACTACGCTGTACATGGACATGACGGCGATACCACACCAACCAATGGGATCCCAGCCACAGTCACACACCAATGAAGAAGCCAAGGTCACCCACAAAGAACACACATAGACAACAACCAACATTGCAGCCCGGACCCTGAGGAGTGCCAGCAGTCACACACACAACGTGTCACAATCACTGAAAGATAACACGAACTGAAAATCACATGACAGGGGCAAACAACAAGTGCCAAGGGGAAACCTGACTGTGACCCATCTGCGTCTGCACACAAACTCAGCCCTGACAGCAAACACACCTATGGGTGACACCCTGATGACCAGTAATGTGCCATGCACCCACATCACAGAGAACACAGGGAGAAGACTTTGGGGGAACATAGCTCAAGTCAGCAAGCATCACAAACAGGTACAACACTAGGGATCACAGCATGCGCAGATAAATGGAAGTGAACACACAGACATGCACATACAACACACACCTTGGGCGCAGGCAATGTCACACGTGTACACACTGCCATGAGGGGACTCCACTCCTGTGTGAGGAAAGCTGTGCCATATGTTGCCTCAGTAGGGCCCCATCATGTCAGCTGAGCACTTGGTCACACAATCAACAATTAGCACCAAATGAGGGCTCCCATCACATCAGCCTGGTCATGGATGTGCCAACGGAATCATCAGCACAGATCCAACACACTTGTATAGCAATGTTGCACTGACTACACGGATGAGTCCTTCCCCATTGATGCCCAAACCTGCATGTCCAGTGGAGATGGCAACACGGTCAGGGAAGTAGACAAATGCAACGATGGCAGGCACAACAGATGTGCAGGGGTGGAAGCCACAGATATGAAATTGCTAATGTAAGTAGGAAATCCCATTGCCAAATACTGAACACATGACACCCTCAGATGCTGCTATGGATGACATGGATACACCACATGATAGGACACATTCCCCCTGGACCACATGGGTTCCTGCACAGTAACACTTCATAATCATGAGACCAGATATCACCATCACTGCAGCAAGGGCATGGTTAGCAGCACCAACAACATGTACATCTGAAGCATGAGCACTAGAGAAAAGAAAGTTGCTTTATTCAGCATATGTGTTGAATGAAAACGACGTCCAGAAAAAATAGAGCAAAGGCCAATGGCCAGTCCATTGTCAAAGTTCAAACAGGGTGACACTGGCAGATGTCACCCTACGCATGCCTGCACAAAACCAGGGACAATCCACTAGGAGGGGCAACCGGGGGGCAGGCCAGGCACCGCAGGGACAGGATCAGGGCTCACCAGGGGAGTCAGGGAAGGGGTGGTGGGTGCTGGAGAGCCACTGACAACTGCAGTGGAGGTGTCTGACATGGTGTGTGCCGGCACAACTGGGGGGCATGACTCAGATGTCGTGGGTGCCGGCACAACTGCAGTGGACCCTGCAGATGGAGTGGACAGGTCCGCCACTGCAGTGCCCAAGTCAGACAGGGCGGTAGTGGACTCCACTGCAGTGCCTACCTCCAGGGGAGGAGAATGGGGAACAGGCAAGGTGGGTTGGACAGAGGGGGAGGACACCCTCACCACATCAGTGGCACAGACAAGCGCAGCGGGGGTGTGGTGCTGGGAGAGCAAGTGGCAGGGGGAGAAGGCCTGATCCTCTTGGGGATGGTATATCTGTGGGTGGGGGAACCTGGGGCAGGGTGTGGTGGGGGCACCTGTGCAGTGGGGGCCTGAGGGATGGAGGACGGAGACCTTGTGCCTGAGCTGCAGAGCGGTGGCGGGGTCTTGCTCTTAGGACTCCGGGGGGACTTGCGGGTGGGGGCCTCAGTCCGTCTGCGCCTGGGGGAGGGTGTCCGGGGGCGAGGGGCACTCTGCTCCGTGTGGGTGGGCTTCCTCTTCCCCCGGGATGCTGGAGCAGCTTCATCGGTGGGGAAGAGGCCGAGGTCACAGAGGAAGAGCTGCTGTGACTTTGGGGTTGCAGGTGAGGCAAGGGAGGGTGCTTTGGAGGGAGAGGGAACTGAGGACTGCGCAGTGCATGTGGATGCGTGTGTGTGTTCCAGGGCCCCATCCCCTGTGAGTCTGGCTTCAGTCCCCTGAATGTGCGTGCGTGTGCGTTTTGTCATTGGCGTGTGTGTCAGTGTGCTGGATGTGTGTGTGCTGGTGTGTGCCTGTGCCAGTGTGTGTGTGCTTGGGATGGGTAAGGTGCTGGGGAGTGTGGATGGAGCAGAGGCAGGAGGGGTGAGGGACCGTTTGAGGAGGGACACTGCTGCCGTCAGGGAGGAGTCCATGGACCTATTGCCCCTCTGTAGGTCAGACATGCCCGATGAGATGCCCTCCATGAACGACACCAGCTGAGTCAACAGCGCGGTGTGCGCATGGAGGACACTCAGCATGGCTGTCTGCCCTACATGGAGCTGGCGAAGGAGGTACACAGACTCCTCACTCAGGGCAGCAGGGGACACAGGGGCAGGGGCTGCGGTGCCTGGCCCAAAGGAGACACGCTCCCGGACATGGGAGCCTCCACGGACCTGGGGAATGGGAGCCGATGGGAGGGCGGTGGTGGTGCTGGTGGTGGCGGGGACAGCAACACTAGCTGGGGTGTGGTGGCTGCTGACACCCGCCTCCACAAGGGAGTCATCCTCCGAGTTGCTCTGGTCCTCAGCTGAGGTGGATGCTGCTGAGGACTCCTCGGTGTGGCTCCCCTCGCCCTCCGTGCCACTGGGTCCCTCCGACCACTCCTCGGCTGCTGACCCAGTCTGGCTCTCTGGCTCCTCCTGGTCCGTGGAGCTGTCCCCTTCCGTGGCCGTGGATGTATCTGCAAACAATGGGGAAACAGACAGACATCAGTCACCTGCACATAACGCACACACCACTGTGAGCACAGCACATCACAGAGCAAGCCCTGGCATCATTAGTTGTACATTGCTAAAAGTGCCCTAACTGAACAGGAGAAGCCAATTGTCAGTCTGATGCCAAGCATGGCACTCACATCCCACATGGCCTTGCACCCATCTGTCTGGTGTCTGTTGGATTGCAACACCCCAGTGTTGACACATGCACCAAGTACACAGTAGTTGGACAGTGCAGAGGACACGGTGTGGCATGTGGACATGCACACATCACAGCTCTTGCCACTGAGTCAGTACAGGTTTCCGGATGAAAGGGATGCCCAGAGTCAAATAGGAAATGCATGTGATGCATACCAGCGACAGACACCATGATGCACCCATGTCCTGATAGCCAGCGCCACTATGGTGTGCATGTAGCACATGTCACTCCCCTGCAGGCTCACCAATCAGTAGACACATGCCATGGCGGAGGCATGACTGCAAAGTCATACATCACTGTCTCAGTGATGTATGACTTTGCAGCCAGGCAACAACACTCTGCACTGTGTCACAATAGTAGGTCATGGGGAATGCAAGTCCTGGAGCTGCACAAGTGCACATGTACATCCCCCCCACAACACATCCTCTTAACCCTCATCTGTCCAGGTCATACCTATTGGACATATGGTAGACCTGTGACACTACCCTCTGAACCTGAGCCCCTCACACTCTGCTGTGCATGGGGAACAGCTGCCTGAACTTCACATTCACATGCCCCAGTCTGCATGGGCAGCTGATCAGACACCTATGTGTCACACAAGTATCGTCTCCTATGGTCACATCTCCAGTGGCATGCTGAGCCCCTACCAAGAAACTCCACAGCAGTCCTGGCGACTAATCCACAGCACACTGACACAGAGGCAGACACCTGAGGGGTCAAATCACTGCGCACAATGTGTCAGCTGATACACGGGAGTGGGAGTACAGAGTGTATTGTATGGCCTGGAGTAGGCATGACTGTCCAGCCCCACATGAATGAGGGATGAGCCCTGGACTGTAGGCAGCTGGCTAAGTATGTGTGACACACGTCATATACATACTCCTGGGGCCCAAACATTGTTCCCACCCGCAGCATGGGTGTGTGCCAGATACCCCAGCCACATGTGGTGGATCAGCTCAGCAATTGGACCACAGATCAAAGTAACACGCTGAATACATGTCAGAATACAGGCATTGTGTAAGCAATGGACCCACCCATGATGCCCACCACAGAGTCAGGGAAACAGATGCTGTCTCCCACCTTGAGTCAAGCAAACTGCAAGGACACAGTCCTAAGTGACAGAATCCCCTGCATGTAAGGGCCACACCTGGGTATCAGATGAGGAGTGGGCAGTGCACAATAGAGGGACATGGCTCCTGGACAACATGACTGCTGTACTGTGGCAGTTTAACCAGGCCCGAGGAGGGCACATAGCATGTTAGACAGAGTTCACAGTGCAGTCTTTGACTCACCCCCTCCTTGCTGCTCTCTGGCCTTCAGCTGCCCATCCAGGTCTGGAAAGACCACCGCCAGGATCCTGAGCATGTGGGGGGTCAGGGTCCGTGTTCCGCCCCTCCTGCGAGGAGGCGACAGCTTCAGCTGGACCCGTGCAATCCTCCGGGTCCAGCCCCGAAGGTCCTGCCACCTCTTTTGGCAGTTGCGGATCCGGCGCTTGTAGACCCCCACGGACCGGACAGCCCGGACGATGTCCTTCCATATCTCCTGCTTCCGATGGGCAGAAGCCTGTCAGGATGACAAAGTGATAAGGCCATTACTACACATGCAACATATCCGTGCATGACACAGTTGCATATACATGTCGCAATCACAGGGGCACATGGTGTACACAGGCAGTGCACGGCTGCCCATGGACAGTTTTCCAGAAGTCACTACATGGTATCATTGCATGGGGAGTAAAACCCTGTTCAGAAGCACTGTCACTGCACCATACCTGTCCAGTGCAAGTCACTACACACTATGGGGGGTGACAACTACTCAGTGAGCCTGCTAGCCAGTGGCGTGCAGACTCTCAGCCTTGCTAGTCTGACAAAATGCACATTCAGAAAGGCAGTGCACAGGACACTCACCTGCTCCCCTGGTGTCCCATACAGCTTGCTGTACTGTGGAAGTAGGCTGTCCAGCAGGGCCTGGTTCTCTTCAAGGCTGAAGGCTGGGGCTCTCTCCACAGTACGTGCCATTGCAGGGTCCAGAGGGGCAGAGACAGCAGCAGTGCAGTGGCAGATGTCGTCTTGGAGCATGTAGTGCAGGCAAGTGGGCTCTCAGGGGAACAGCCAGCAATATATATGTGCTGGAGAGGCAGATACTGTCCCTTGTGTCCAAAGTGATAGGTCCAAGTCGTTTGCATCTTCTGAATCTGGCCAATCCATGGAATAGCAGCACCTAAACACGCCCACAGCATCCTTCAAATCTTCAACTTCATGACATACATGATTTTGCAACATTGTTGTGGGTGACCAACTGAATTTCCAGCAACCGACTCGTTCGAAATTCGAAAACGCGTCCGTTGCCAGGCAAGCCCATTGTCAATGGGTGCGCACCGATCGGTCCATTGCGGTACAACGCGCACAGGGGTACAACGCGTACCCGCACACATTGAAGGCAATGGGCCGGCCGGAGGCACCGATCGGTCCATTGCGGTACAACGCGCACAGGGGTACAACGCGTACCCGCACACATTGAAGGCAATGGGCCGGCCGGAGGCACCGATCGGTCCATTGCGGTACAACGCGCACAGGGGTACAACGCGTACCCGCACACATTGAAGGCAATGGGCCGGCCGGAGGCACCGATCGGTCCATTGCAGTTCAACGCGCACAGGGGTACAACGCGTACCCGCACACATTGAAGGCAATGGGCCGGCCGGAGGCACCGATCGGTCCATTGCAGTTCAACGCGCACAGGGGTACAACGCGTACCCGCACACATTGAAGGCAATGGGCCGGCCGGAGGCACCGATCGGTCCATTGCAGTTCAACGCGCACAGGGGTACAACGCGTACCCGCACACATTGAAGGCAATGGGCCGGCCGGAGGCACCGATCGGTCCATTGCAGTACAACGCATCACTGTACATGTGACTGGCATAGGTCAGCATGCCTGTCTCAGATGGACATATGCCAGACACAGATAGCTCCCAGGGAGTGAGGGGCACACCTACATCACGACAGCCTGTCCAAACCTTATCATAAGGCATGTAAGGCTGCATTTCCTATTGTGTGTATGTTGGTGTACATGTTGTCCTGTGGGTGTCACCTGTGGGCAGCCACCCCCAGGCTGTGCACGTGTTCATGGGGACAGGATCCTGGGTGTTACGTGTACGTGACCACTGTGATGTGCAACTGTTCATATCTGTGCATGTGTCATGGTCACATTTCACAGTGGTGTTTGTGTATGTCATGTCACATACCCCGTGAGTCCCATGTGGGACGGTATGTTTGAGCCAGGGTGTCCCAGTGGCACAATAGTGATGGACCTCCACAGTCTTTGTGCATGTAGTGTTTACAATGTCTCTGATTTCATGTGCACAATGGGAGACAGTCTCCACATCCACGTTGTGTGTGCATGGACTCTGATGTTGTGCGTGTGTGTCACAGACGTCCATGTCTGTCCTGCCATGGCAAGTGTGGCCACTACCTGTGGGGGTCATGTTTGTTTTGCTGTGGTGTACACATGATACTCCAGGTGATGCCAGTGTCCATGTGGCATTACAGGGTCCCTGGGAATGTACCTGTCGTTGAGCTGTGGTGCCTGGGGCACATCTGTCCTCACATGTCACTGTGGGGGGTGACTGTGACACGGCATCATGATATCCAATGGGCCAACCTGGGACAAATTGATGCCACCTGTAGGACCGTGTTGACAGATGTTGGCCATGTATGTACCATACATGTCCTTCCGGTACTGCACACTTCATGTAGTTGTGCCTCATGATGATGTATGTTGGGATCTTGAGTGTGTTCAATGCCGCATATGTGGGGTGACTTACGATCTTGCTTACTTCTCCTCTGCACTGCAGGGCTCCTGCTGTCCATCGGCCATTCCCAGACCTGGCAACGATGGTGGAACGGGACAGCATCCGACGGTACCGCTTCACCAGGCAGCTGATTGAGGATTTGGCAGTGCAGTTGTCCCCACATTTGCAGCCTGGCCGGCCGTATCCTACAGCGCTGACCCCCAAGGTGAAGGTGATGGCAGCCCTACACTTCTTTGCCACCGGTACCTTCCAACATACTGTGGCGTCTGCTGGTGGGATGTCACAGACCATGTTCAGCCGTGTGCTCCGCGATGTTTTGGCGGCAATGTTGCTCTTCCTGAACCGGTACATCTATTTCCCTAGACTGCGACGACTCACTGACGTGAAGAGTGACTTTTATGCCCTGGGGAGGATGCCGCATGTCATTGGCTCCATTGATGGGACACATGTGGCTTTGGTACCACCACAGGCCCAGGAGCAGGCCTACAGGAACCGCAAGCACTACCACTCGGTCAATGCACTGGTGGTGTGTCTTGCAGACATGACCATCACACACGTGTGTGCCCGTTTCCCTGGTTCAGCACACGATGCCTTTGTGATGAGGAGTAGTCGCATCCCCAGGATGATGGCACAGATGCAGAACCAGCGTGCCTGGCTTGTCGGTGTGTACTGACTTTGTGCCATTGTGTGTGATCTGATCTGTAGTATTCCGCCCACTTTTCCAAGTCAGCTAATGTGCACTTGTCTGGCCGTAGGTGACTCGGGATACCCCAACATGCCGTGGTTGCTGACACCCCTCAGGAACCCTGTGACACCTGCCCAGATGCGCTACAATGAGGCACATGGTCGGACCAGGAGAGTGATTGAGCGGACCTTTGGTCTCCTGAAGAGCCGCTTCCGCTGCCTGGACAAGACCGGAGGGTCCCTCCCATATGCCCCTGCGAAAGTGTGCAAGATTATCATCGTCTGCTGCATGCTCCACAACATGGCAGTGCGGAAGGAGTTGCCTCTCATCCAGGATGACGATGACCAACATCCGCCACCTGTGGAGGATCCTGGCCTGGACCACGATGCCAGTGACGATGATGATGATGATGGTGATGGTGATGTCCGCACACAGCTCATCACCAACTTCTTTAGCTGAATGTGAGTATCCTGAGGTGTCATGTCAATGATGTGAGTTGGCATGATGTGTGGGTGGTGCTCTGGTGCTGTTGGAGTGTGTCCATGGGCTACTTGACTGGATGTGTGTTGCGATGTGTGCTTACAGGTGGGCTGTACTCCCCAACAGTGTTGACATGCTAACTTGGTTCTGGGTGGGTATCTTGTAACATGTATTGTGCATGAGTTTTGCTGTTCTGTCCTGTACTCCATTGCTTTTGACTGTGTGTCATTTCTGTCCTTCACAGGGTACTTTCAGATTCGTTTGGTCAACTGTGTCCACCGACGACGTGATTGCACATCCAGGCTGGTAGCTGTTGTGTCCCTACAGGTGATGTGCGCCACACCCATGGACTTCCTTCCGTCTACAGTTGTTGACTGTGTGCCCGCTACCAGGTGGGGTTACCTTGCATCTGTAGTGGTTACGGCATGTTGCTACTGTGTAATAAACCTGTGCTTCACTTAGTGATGTGCGTTGTCTGTGGTCACACATTTGACTGCCATTTGCTTACTGCACCTGTGGGCTACTTGACTACAACTGGGAATGGGTGTGGTGTCTGTGCATTGCACCGTCTTCCCTGGCAACATCAGTGTAGGCAATGAGTCAGATGGCCTAGGTGTGTATGTGTCGTGTAGCCCTGGTGGTGTGTCTCCCTCATGTGTGTCACGTTGCCTGTACTCACATACCTGTGTTGTCCTTGCTGTTGCAGTTCGCATACACAGTGTAATTTTGCAGTTCATCATCCCCATAACAGCACCCACGTTGGAATCACGACAGAGGCAAGTATGGTGTATTAGTGTGTTTATTGTGATACATTTGTGTTAATAGTGCATAGGATGGGTTGTGCTGTACATGAATCTTGCAATCCCAAGTTCCTAGGTGAATTGAAAGTCCGGGTAGACAGGATCCCCAGTATCGGGGCCACAGTTGTCTGACACATTGGTCCAACTTGTACTCCCCATGCAATGTGTGGGAGTAGTGTTGCCGTCAACAGGGTGAACAGTCTGTGCACAAAGGCGAACATCCAGAACAGGTTCAGGCTTCCTGGGAGTTGCGCTTGGCCATCGGCCTCTCACTTTTCCCTCCTCGGACGACCCCTCTTCTTGGGGGGGGCCCTCAAGTGCAGGCTGCTGCGGTGCAGGGGACTCTCCGCCAGAGTCCTCCTCCCTCCCTGTGGCAGTTGCAGTTTGTTCGGCACCAGATGTTGTTGGCACACAGGGAGGTGTGGACTGGTTGCTGTTCATCTGGCGGAGGCATTGTAAAATGTCCCTGTGCACCGCCGTCATCTCATGCAGTGCATCCCACTTGGACTCCACGCGGGACATGTGTGAGTCCACACGGGACATGTGTGACTCCACGTGGGACATGTGGGAGTCCAAGCGGGCATGATGGGCAGCCTGCTGCTGTTTAATGTCTCTGAGGAGCCCCACTACCTGGCTGAGCTCTCCGGTGCTGGACTGGTACGCATCAGCTATGCGTACCAGTTGTGGGTCGTCATGCACACCAGCAACGTCTGCAAGCAGCGACCTCTGTCTCCCACCCCTCCCACCACCCCTGCTGACATGTGCAGTGTGTGCAGTGGCACGCACAGATAACCCTGGTCCACCTTGGGGGTTGGTGGTGGTGGTGGTGTCCATGGCCCCAGGTTGGTCCAGGGTCACTGTGCTGGTGTTGCTCCTTATTCTGTCCATGTCGGCAGGGATGGTATTCGTGGTGACAGTCGTTGTAGGGGTGGGTGCAGGGGTGCAGCTGGTGGTCCTGCTGGTGCTGCAGCTGGTGGTCCTGCTGGTGCTGCATGTTGACTTGCACCGGATGTGCCAGGTTGTTCTTCATCGTCCGAGGAGGACAGAGGCTGTACGACGCCAGTGAGCTCGGCATCCTCTTGAGCCTGGGACTGGGACTCCTCAGCGTCTGCTGCTGTGTCCCCATCATCACCTGTTTTTGGGAGACACAAACAATGTATGTCATGTTTCTGCAGGCATCAGTGGTTGACACACATGACAGTTGTGACTGTGCCTCTGGGTGCGGGCCTGTACATTGCATTGTCCTAAGTCGTCACAGTCAGGGGTTGATATTGGTGTGGCACATTGTCCTGCATTATTTGGGCATTTCTATGTATTTTCTGGGGTGTGAACATGGTCTGCATTGCTTGTGTTTGGTTGACAGCCAGACCTCCTTCCCACCCAGCCAGCCAGTCAGTTATCCCACCATGGAACGTGCTTGCGTTGCAGGGAGTGTAAGTTGTCTCTCAGGATGTCAGTCAGTGGTGTCCTGCTGTTTGTTGGTGCACAGTTGGCAGCAGGGCCTTGTGCTCCCCACAGCAGTAGCCAGTGTCAGCCATCTTGTGAGTCCTTCTCCACTCCCTGTGATGTGAGCATGGTTCAGGGTGGTGTTGATGGGACAGTTGTGGGGGTGAGCTATGTCTGTGACTACGACTCCCATCATGCCATTGCCTCCACCCCACTTGCCAGCATTCCCATACTTACTTGCTTTTGTGTGGAGTTCAGTGGGTGTGGGTGTGAGGGCAATGGCAAGATGGCTGACAGTGGTGTCCTGCTGTTGGTTGGTGTGCAGTACCCAGCATGCCCTTGTGCTCCCCACGACACAGCAACAGTGTCAGACATCTTTGATGGGCCTTTCCACTCTCTGTGGGATGTGCATGCGTGAGTGTGAGCTTGCTGGGCCATGTGGTGGGGGATGTAGGGCTGTGACTACAACTCCCATCATGCTATTGCCTCCACCCCCTTCCCAGCATGCCCATGCTTCCTTCCTTTTGACTCTGCTTCCCTGTGGGGTGGGCTGGCTGTGCTGACAGGATGGCTGGGAGTGTTGTCCTGGCAGTTGTTTGGCTAAGAGTCCCAGGAGTGTCCCTGTGCTTCACACAACATAACCCAGGGTGGTGGTGCTTTGTGGGATCTTGTGTTAGGATGGAGGGCATTGCATTCCACCAGGTGGGTACTGTGGAGTTTGTGTTGGGGAGGGTGTGAGGGGAGGTGCTGGTGACTATAGTCAGTGCTGCAAGTCCCCCTTCCCACCCAGCCAGCCAGATATCCCACCATGGAACGTGCTTGCATTGCAGGGAGTGTAAGTTGTCTCTCAGGATGTCAGTCAGTGGTGTCCTGCTGTTTGTTGGTGCACAGTTGGCAGCAGGGCCTTGTGCTCCCCACAGCAGTAGCCAGTGTCAGCCATCTTGTGAGTCCTTCTCCACTCCCTGTGATGTGAGCATGGTTCAGGGTGGTGTTGATGGGCCAGTTGTGAGGCTGAGCAATGTCTGTGACTACGACTCCCATCATGCTATTGCCTCCACCCCCTTCCCAGCATGCCCATGCTTCCTTCCTTTTGACTCTGCTTCCCTGTGGGGTGGGCTGGCTGTGCTGACAGGATGGCTGGGAGTGTTGTCCTGGCAGTTGTTTGGCTAAGAGTCCCAGGAGTGTCCCTGTGCTTCACACAACATAACCCAGGGTGGTGGTGCTTTGTGGGATCTTGTGTTAGGATGGAGGGCATTGCATTCCACCAGGTGGGTACTGTGGAGTTTGTGTTGGGGAGGGTGTGAGGGGAGGTGCTGGTGACTATAGTCAGTGCTGCAAGTCCCCCTTCCCACCCAGCCAGCCAGATATCCCACCATGGAACGTGCTTGCATTGCAGGGAGTGTAAGTTGTCTCTCAGGATGTCAGTCAGTGGTGTCCTGCTGTTTGTTGGTGCACAGTTGGCAGCAGGGCCTTGTGCTCCCCACAGCAGTAGCCAGTGTCAGCCATCTTGTGAGTCCTTCTCCACTCCCTGTGATGTGAGCATGGTTCAGGGTGGTGTTGATGGGCCAGTTGTGAGGCTGAGCAATGTCTGTGACTACAACTCCCATCATGCTATTGCCTCCACCCCCTTCCCAGCATGCCCATGCTTCCTTCCTTTTGACTCTGCTTCCCTGTGGGGTGGGCTGGCTGTGCTGACAGGATGGCTGGGAGTGTTGTCCTGGCAGTTGTTTGGCTAAGAGTCCCAGGAGTGTCCCTGTGCTTCACACAACATAACCCAGGGTGGTGGTGCTTTGTGGGATCTTGTGTTAGGATGGAGGGCATTGCATTCCACCAGGTGGGTACTGTGGAGTTTGTGTTGGGGAGGGTGTGAGGGGAGGTGCTGGTGACTATAGTCAGTGCTGCAAGTCCCCCTTCCCACCCAGCCAGCCAGATATCCCACCATGGAACGTGCTTGCATTGCAGGGAGTGTAAGTTGTCTCTCAGGATGTCAGTCAGTGGTGTCCTGCTGTTTGTTGGTGCACAGTTGCCAGCAGGGCCTTGTGCTCCCCACAGCAGTAGCCAGTGTCAGCCATCTTGTGAGTCCTTCTCCACTCCCTGTGATGTGCGCATGGTTCATGGTGGTGTTGATGGGACAGTTTTGGGGCGGGCAATATGTGTGACTGCGACTCCCATGATGCTATTGGCTACACTGACTTGGCCAGCATACACAGAATTCCTTCCTTTGAGTGGTCTTCACTGTGTGTTGGTGTTGTTGTGGTGGCTACATGTGTGGATGTGTGTGTTAGTTCTATTTGTGCCACTGCCTAGCTGTAGTTGTGGTTGTGTTTGTACATGTGTTGGCACAGTTGGATGTGACTTTTTTGATGGCATGTGTTGTGTTTATCTGACTGACATACACATTTTGGGATGATTCTGTTCTAGTTGCTGTGTAATTGCTATGAGTGCATGGTTTGACTCTCCCCTTGACAGTGATGTGTGTGTTTTGTGGCAGTTTATTGTGTACATTTGTTGTGTACTCACCAGGCTCTGGGATGTCCTCTAGTCCATATACGCTCACTGGCGGAAGGATGGCCCGCACCTTCTCCTCCCAGGGCCTGAGGTATATTGGCTTGGCAGGAGGGCCACTGCCGGTGTGTTGGCTGTTGATGTAGTCTTTCTTCAGCATGTCCCGTACCCTCCTGCGCACGTCATACCACCTGTTCTGGATGTCCGTCTTTGTGCGCCGACATGGTGATTGGGCGTTCACCCTGTTGATGATCCTCTCCCACATCTTGGTTTTCTGCGACATGGGGGTCTGTTGGACCAGAGTGCCAAACAGCTGTGGCTCCACCCTGAGGATCTCGTCTACCATGACTTCCAATTCACTATCTAGGAACTTGGGATTCTTCTTGGGGGGCATGGTGATGGGTGGTGATGGTGGGTGATGTGTGTGTTGGTGTGCAGGTGAGGGTGTGTGGGTGTGTGTTGTGCTGGGTGTATGTGAGGTAGGTATTTGTTGGTGTGCTGATGGTGTGTGGCTTGTGTGAGGGATGAGCTGTGGGTGTGTGGTTGCTTTCTCTTGGGTGCTGGCAGTGGAATGGCATTTGCAAAGGCTCATGGTTGTGATTTGTGTCCTTTATATAGGTGGAGTTGTGGGTGTGTCCTTGTTCTCTGTCCCCACCCCCCCAGTATTTATTGGCTTGGTAATTGCATGTTTGGCCTTTTTTTGGTTGATTTTTCCTTTGTGCTGTTTGTGTATGTTGGAAACGTTCTTGTGACCGAGTCGGACCCTGCATTGGTCTCGTACGGTGTTTTCCGTTTCGTTCACGCTGTGTTTGTGCAGTTTTCTATGCTGCGTACGCGTCGGTCGCGGTGTATTGTGTTGCTTCGGCTCGGTTTTGTATGCGTGTCGGTCGTACGGCTTGTCCTCCGTCCGACTCGCTCGTGGTTTTCGCGCCTTGCATCGTACTTAGCGGTTTGGAGTTCGCGTGTACGTTTCGGTCGGATTTGTTCCGGGTGCGTGTCGGTCGGTTGGATTCGCGTGTTTTTCCGGCCGGATTGCTGTTTTCCGTGCGGCTCGGTCGGTCGGCTTGGTTTCGTTACGTGTCGGTCGGATTTTTCGCGCCTTGCATCGTACTTGGCGTGTCGGGCGCCACGGGTGCGTGTCGGTCGGTATTTTTTCCGGATCCGAGTCGGTCGGTGCTTTTTCCGGCCCGAATCGGAATCGACCCCATAGTGTGAGCGGCATACAGTGGAGTGGCATACAGTGGAATAATGTAGAGTGGAGTGGCATAGAGTGGAGTGCCGTACAGTGGAAGTGAAGTAGCATAGAGTGGCGTAGAGTGGAATGGCATTGAGTGGAATAGCATAGAGTGCAGTGGGGTAGAGTGGAGTTGCCTACAGCCGAACAGCGTAGAGTGGTGTAGACTCAGATGGCGAAGGGTGTAGTGGCACAGAGTGCAGTAGCGAAGAGTGGAATAGCGTAGAGTGGAGGGTTGTAGAATGGAGTAGGGTAAAGTGTAGTGGCATACAGTGTAATAGTGTAGAGTGGAGTGGCGTAGACTGGAATGGCATAGAATGGAATAGAGTAGAGTTTAGTCACGTAGAGTGGAGTACCCTAGAGTGGAGTGGCATACAGTGCAGTAACATAGAGTGGAGTGGTGTAAAGTGGAATAGCGTTGAGTGTAGTGGTGTAAAGTGGAGTGGCATACAGTGGAATAGCCTAGAGTGGAGTGTTGCAGAGTGGAGTGGGGTGAAGCTTAGTGACGTACACTGTAATAGTATACAGTGGAGTGGCATAGAGTGGAGTGACTAATAGTGTAGTGGCATAGAGTTTAGTGGCATAGAACTGAGTGCAGTACAATGGAGTGCCATGAGTGGAGTAGCATAGAGTGGAGCGGTGTTGAGCGGAATAACGTTGAGTGGAGTGGCGCAGAGTGGAGTGGCATATAGTGGAATATCTTAGAGTGGAGTGCCGTACAGTGAAATAGCATACTGTGGAATAGCTTAGAGTGGAGTGGCGTAGAGTGGAGTGGCATAGAGTGGAATAGCATAGAGTGTAGTGGGGTAGAGTGGAGTTGCCTACAGCCGAATAGCGTAGAGTGGTGTAGACTCGAGTGGCGAAGAGTGTAGTGGCACAGAGTGCAGTAGCGAAGAGCGGAATAGCATAGAGTGGAGAGTTGTAGAATGGAGTAGGGTAGAGTGTAGTGGCATACAGTGTAATAGTGTAGAGTGGAGTGGCGTAGACTGGAGTAGCATAGAGGGAAATAGCATAGAGTTTAGTCACATAGAGTGGAGTACCTTAGAGTGGAGTGGCATACAGTGCAGTAACATACAGTGGAGTGGTGTAGAGTGGAATAGCGTTGAGTGTAGTGGTGTAAAGTGGAGAGGCATACAGTGGAATAGAGTAGAGTGGAGTGATGTACAGTAGAGTGGCATACAGTGGAATAGCGTAGATTGGAGTAGCGTAGAGTGGAGTGGCGTAAACTGGAGTGGCATGGAGTAGTGTGCAGTGTAATAGCATTTGGTAGAGTGCCATACAGTGGAGTGGCGTACAGTGGAGTGACGTACAGTGGAGTAGCATACAGTGAAGTGGCGGAAAATGGAATAGCATACAGTGGAATGACATAGACTGGTGTGGCGCAGAGTGGAGTGGCATACAGTGGAATAGTGTAGAGTGGAGGGGTGTAGAGTGGAGTTTTGTACATTTGAATAGCGTAGAGTGGAGCGGCATAGAGTGGAATAGCGTAGATTGGCATAGAGTGGAGTTTAGTAATGTGGAATAGCATAGATTGGAGTGGCGTACAGTGGAATAGCTTACAGTGGAGTGGTTTAGAGTGGAGTGGCATAAAGTGGAGTATGGTACAGTGGAGTGGCACACAGTGGAATAGCTTATAGTCTAGTGGCGCGGAGTGGCGTATAGTGGAGTGGCGTAGAGTGGAATAGCATATAGTGGAGTGGCATAGAGCGAAGTTGCGTACAGTGGAATAGCGTATGGTGGAGTGTTGTAGACTAGAGTGGCAAAGAGTGGAGTGGCATAGAGTGCAGTAGCATAGAGTGGAATAGTGTAGAGTGGAATGTTATCAATTGGAGCAGGGTAGAGTGTAGTGATGTAGAGTGTAATAGTGTAGAGGGAAGTGGCATAGCGTAGAGTGGAACATAGTAGAGTTTAGTTGTGTTGAGTGGAGTGGCATAGAGTGGAATGGCATACAGTGTGTTAAAACTGTAAGCCTTAGGGTGGTCTTCCCACAAACATTTGGCCTACTTACCTCCAATTTTTGCTGAAATTCGTTTTTGTTGGCCTTAGGACTCTGTGCACTTCACCACTGCTAACCGGTGCTAAAGTGCTTGTGCTCACTTCCCTAAATATGGTTTGATTGGCATACACCTAATTGGCATATGTAATATATGTATAAGTCCCTTGTAGAGTGGGAGGCTGTCACTCATTTCGGGAATTAATTATAAGAGTCGTGAATTTCGTTATAAAGATTTTCTTTTCTTTGGTCAACAGTTCCGTTCTTATTAGCTAATCTTCTTTTGGTGTCTTATTTTATTTATGTCTTCTGGAGCTTCCATACACCAGCAACCTCGACCAAAAAAAGGATATACCAGGTAAGTGAATGTTCTAGGACAATTTATCACCCTTCTTGTGAGGTTAGTTATATTGTGAGTCGTTATAACATTTATCCTTCAAGTGAGATTAAAAGGAGTGGAAAAAGAAAATACACACCAATAGGTGACGAATTTCAATCATACCGTTTTTTCTCTGGGAATCCCCTTCCATGTTCTCCGACTCCTCTTCTTGTATTTTCTCCTCGTGCATGTCTATTGGTTCTATTGTCCCTCTTTGGTCTGTCTGACTTCCTGTTTGCTCTTCTTCGTATCTCCTGCACTGTAATATAAGTAGTGTGTAGGTGTTGTTTAATTCAAGTTCGGGGATACAGGGCCCGATTCACAAAGGTAAATTAAGACGAAGGTCTAACTTTACGACTTTCAGCATTCACAAAGGGCATTTACGAGTAGTAAAGTTAGACTTTTGTCTCAGTTTAACTTAAGTTGTGGTCTTAGGTCTAACTGAGACCAAAACTTAAGTTAAACTGAGACAAAAGCCTAACTTTACTACTCGTAAATGCCCTTTGTGAATACTGAAAGTCGTAAAGTTAGAATTTCGTCTCAGTTTTTTTGTGTTTTTTTGGGAGTTTTTTTATATAGTGCAAACTTGACCCAAAGGTATCAGAGTGCTTTACATGAGCACCAGTTGTATTACAGATGGACACATTAATTTTTTTTTGTTAGGCATGGGGAGATTAGGTGATTTGCCCAGAATCACAGGATGTTGAGCGCCCCAGCCGAGACGCAAACCTGGTTCTCCAGCATCGAGGTCGACAGCTCTAGCCATTAGGCCACATCCTCTCCCAACCTTTGTGAATCTGGCCCGTAATTTGTAAAGTCCTTATTCCCCATATTGCGACAGGTGCCTTATACCCAGGGCCTGTAAATGTAATGCTGCTGTGTGGCCTGCAACACTTATGGTGCCACGCCCTTAGTTAACACTTTAAAAAATGTCCCAGGCCTGCCATTGCAGCCTGAATGCAGTTTTAAACTGCCATAATAACTTGGCATTTAAACCTCCTTGCTAAGCATTAAACTCTCTTTTTATTACATATAAGTCACCCCTAAGGTAGGTCCTAGGTATCCTATAGGACAGGGTGCTGTGTAATTAAAAAGTTGGACATGTATTTTTAAGTTTTACATGTCCTGATAGTGAAAAATTCCTACATTTGTTTTTCACTACTGTGAGGCCCTATCCGTCCCATAGGGTAACATTGCTGATTCCTTATAACATTTAATAATCTGTAATTCCTAATTGGGAGAAGGTAGCTACATCATGTTCGGTATCTCTGAAATTGTAATTATAATGATAACCCTCTTAAATGGTAAAGTCGGATTATTCGTTACAATTTCAAAATGGCATGGTGAGCAAAAAAGCGTCCTGGGTCAGGACCTTATATATAGCAGAGTATTAGGTTTTATTGTTGTTCCCTATCTATTACCACATGATTAATGATTAAAAGGTTATAGGTAGAGAACTATATTATCTACTGGCGGTCGCCAGTAGATAGTTATAGTTAGGACCTATTATCCATAGGAAATCTGCGACATTCTATTTGAAATAACGTTGGCGCCGGTTGACGAATCTTCGTGAAAGTTTCCAACTTGTTGGGGCGCTCCGCTCCTACCCTGAAAGTCTCGGGTTGATTCGTCAAGCGGGGCCGAGAAAAAAGGGGGGTCCCAAAACGCGTTTTCCCATTCATTTTTCCATAGGAACCTTTAGTCGCAGCTACAGCCCGAACTGCTGAACGGAATTACACCAAATTTGGCAAAGAGGTAGCCCTTGGTTCAGTGTCGTGCCTTTTGCTTAAATGGTGTAAATCCGTTCAGTAGTTTCTGAGAAAATCACAAATAAAATCACATATATATCTATGGCAGCGTAGGGTCCGCCTACCCTCCCGATCACGAGCTGCATGCTAATTGGCTGTCAACACTCCAAATCAGGAAGTGTTGGCAGCCATTTTGTCCCTCGGTAGAACCGAGGGACAGAAACAAGTGCGCAAAGCGCAAAAAAGGGGGCAGGGTAGAAACACCCTGACCCCCTAGGTCTGCTCAGGGGGTCCCACAAGGACCCCCTGGGCAGAAAAAAGCATTTTTTTTTTTTAAATCGGCGGATCCCGCCGAGAAAAAAAAAAGAAACAAGTGCGCAAAACGCACAAAGGGGGCAGGGTAGAAACACCCTGACCCCCAAGGTCTGCTCAGGGGGTCCCACAAGGACCCCCTGGGCAGAAAAAAGCATTAAAAATAAAATAAAAATCGGGATGCGCTTAGGGTGCGCGAATCCCGCCGAAAAAAAAATAATCGAAGCGAGGTCTCCCGCGCTTCGATGTTAATTTGCCTGTGGGGGGGTTTAGATTTAATGTGGGGGGCCTCTAAGGCCCCCCAAGCCCCGGGGACCGCCACCCCCCGGGGCTTTAGAAAATAATGGTGCGGGAGGGCTCTTTGCCCTCCCGCAGCCCCGGGGACCGCCACCCCCCCGGGGCTTCTTTTTTTTTTTTTTATTTTAACCTGTGTGGGGGGCTCCAGCCCCCCCACACGCCCCGGGGACCGCCACCTCCCCGGGGCACTAAAGATTTGAATATGGGGGTCCGTTACGGACTCCAAAGCCCGAGGGACCACCACCTCCCCGGGGCTGTGGAAATGGTTGGGAGGGGGCCGCGGGGCCCCTCTCCTGGAGCCCTTGATGGCCCTGGGGACCGCCACCCCCAGGGCCGGCTCCTGCAGTGTCCCGGGGTGCCTACCCCGGGACACTGTAGTTTGCTATGACAGGACGGAGGCCGCGGGGCTCCCGTCCTGTCATAGCAAGCTAGTTTGCGACTTTGAAGAGAGAGCAGGAAACCTGCTCTCTCTTTCAAAATGCAAACCCAATGCTTTCCACATGGGGTGCAGCATGTTAGCTGCTCCCCATGTGGAAAAGCAATGCCGGCTCCGTAGGACACGGGGAGCCGGCTGGGACTGTTGGGGGATTGGGGACCCCCCCACAGTCCCCAACCAGAGGCCAGGCCCCGGAGGATGGGGTCCCTGGGGCCATAAGTGGCCAGGGAGGGGGGCCACGCAGCCCCCCACCCCAAATAAACAAAATTAAAAAAAGGGCAAGGCCGGCCCCGGGGGATGGGGTCCCCGGGGCCTTAAATGGCCTGAGGAGGGGGGCCACGCACCCCCCCCTCCAAATTTAAAAAAAAAAAAATCGAGGGCATGCTCCGGGGATGGGGTCCCCGGGGCCAAAAGTGGCCAAGGGAAGGGGGACCACGCAGCCCCCTCCCAAAAAGCGACCGGCATCGTGCCGGAGGCCCCGCCCCTCCCTGCAGTACTCTGCAAACGCGCCCCCTGGCGCGTTTTAAGAAGGAAGTAATTCCCCTTGAATACTGGGGGTCCCTGGGGGCCAACTAGCCCACCAGGAACCTCCAGTATGCGCCAGGGGGCTGCGTTGCAGAGAGGTGTACAGAGGCCACGCCCCTTTTTACACCTCTCTGCAACGCAGCTCTGTGGCGCTTTTTAGAAGTACATGGTGGGCTAGTTGGACTCCAGGGACCCTCAGGATTCAAGGGGACTTAATCCCCCAACTTAAAACGCGCCACGGGGCGCGTTTGCACAGTGGTGAAGGGAGGGCGGGGCTTCAGGTGACATGTGTGCAAACAGGCCCCGTGGCGCGTTTTAAGATGGGGAATAAATTCCTTTTCAATCCTGAGGGACCCTAGGGGCCAACTAGCCCACCAGGTACCTCCAGTAAGCGCCACGGAGCTGCGTTGCAGAGTGTTGTAAAAGGGGCGTGGCCTCTGAGACACCTCTCTGCAACGCAGCCCCTGGCGCATACTGGAGGTACCTGGTGGGCTAGTTGGCCCCTAGGGACCCTCGGGATTGAGGAGGAATTAATTGTCCAACTTAAAACGCGCCACAGGGCGTGTTTGCAGACATGTCACCTCAGGCCCCACCCCCTTCCTTCACCATTGTGCAAATATTCCTCTAAAATCAGCCGAACTATGAATTCCGATTTACTCACCTGTTATCAGGAGAGACCTCAGTGCTGCATCTTTAATTGTAATTTAGAGTGGGTGTATGAAAGGTTATATTAAGGTGTGAGGAGGTGCATAAGATTATCACGTAGATGATGTCATCAGTGATGTCATTTGAGATGTCATCAGTGATGTCATCAGTGATGTCACTGACCATGTCATGAGTGATGTAATATGTGACGTCATCAGCAGTGCATTGCGGGGGCGCGAGTTATAGTTAGCTGAACTAACTATAACGGGGGAATTTCACGAGGTTTTGTACGAGTGCAATGTCCAACTAACTATAACTTTCCCTAAAACCTATGGTTTTTTCAGTGAATTTCAAAGGTTTTTTAAATGCTAAACCTAACTATAACAGGCCTGAAACCTATGGTTTTTTCAGTGGATTTCAAAGGTTTTTTAAATGCTAATTCCTAACTATAACAAGCCTGAAACCTATGGTTTTTTCAGTGAATATATATATATATATATATATATATATATATATATATATACATATATATATACACACACCAATTCAGGGAAAACGCGCTTTAAATTTTTTTTATGTAGCACAGTAATTTGTAGGTAGTACCACAGTACTCCATAGTGGTGTGGAAAGTGATGCAAACTGGAGTGGTGTACAGTGTAGTAGTGTACGGTAGGGCGCCATGCAGTAAAATAGAGTACAGTGGAGTGGTACCGAGTGGAGTGTCAGAGTGGCTAGACGTAGAGTTGAGTTGCGTACAGTTGAATAGCATAGAGTGGCATAGGCTGGATTCGGGTACAGTGGAGTGATGTATAGTGTACCAGCGTACAGTGGAGTGGTGCAGAGTGGAGTAGCGTACAGTGGATTGTGATAGAGTGTAGTGGTATAGAGTGGAATATCGTACAGTAGAGTGGAAAAGTGTAGAATGGAGTGGCGTAGTGTAGGACAGTGTACAGTAGAGTAGCACAGACTTATGTGGCACAGTGTGAAGTGGCCTAGAATGGAGAGGTGTGGAGTGAAGTGTGGTACAGTGGAATGGCATACAGTGGCTTACAGTGGAAGCAGATACAGTGGAGTGGCATAGAGTGGAATGGCATAAAGTGGAGTGCGTAGACTGAAATAGTGTACAGTAGAGGGCGTAGGGTGGAGTTATGTAGAGTTGAGTGAGATATAGTGTAGCTGAGTACAGTGGATTACCGTAGAGTGGAGTGGCGTAAAGTGGCATAGAGTGGCGTGACATAGAGTAGAATAGCGTACAGTGTAGTGTTGTAGAGTTTAGATACATACAGAGGAATAGCATAGAGTCGGATGGTGTAGAGTGGAGGGGTGTACAGTGGAGTGGCATAGACTGGAGTCTCATACAATAGAGTGGCATACAATGTAATAGTGCACAGTGGAGTGGTGTAGAGCGAGTGTGGTAGACTGCATTGGCATACAGTGGATTAGCACAGAGTGGAGTGGCATACAGTAGAACAGTGTAGAGTGAAGTGGCATAGATTGGAGTGGCATAGAGTGTAGAGTGGAGTTTAATAGAGTGGAATAGGGTACAGTGGAGTAGTGTAGAGAGTAGTAGCATACATTTGGGTACCTTATACTTACATAGCATTCATAGGAATAGCGTATAGTAGAGTGGCATAGAGTAAAATTGCATAGAGTGGAGTGACGTAGAGTGGAGTGACGTAGATTGGAGTGGCGTAGAGTGGAGTGGCATAGAATGGAGTGTCATAAAGTGCAATAGGGTACAGTGGAGTGGCGTACTGTGGACTGGCGTACAGTGGAGTGGCATACTGTGTAATAGCATACAGTGGAGTTGCGTAGAGTAGAGTTGAGTAAGTAGCTTAAAGTGGCATGGCATAGAGTGTGGTTGTGTACAGTGGAAAAATGTATAGTGGATTGGTGTAGAGTGGAGTGGGGTACAGTGAGGTGGCGAAGACTGAAGTGACGTACACTGGAGTGGCATAAAGTGGAGTGGCATAGAGTGGAGTTGCATACAGTGGAATAGCGTACAGTGGAGAGGTGTATAGAGGAGTTGCGTACAATGGAGTGTGGTAGAGTGTAGTGGCATACAGTGAAATAGCGTACAGTGGAATGGCGTACAATCCAGTGGAGTGGTGTAGAGTGGAGTGAGATACAGTGTGGTGGCGTACAGTAGACTCGCGTACAGTGAAACAGTGTACACTGGAGTGGTCTAGAGTTAAGTGTGGTACAGTGGATTGGTGTGCAGTGGCATAGCGTACAGAGGAGTGGAGTAGAGTGGATTGGCATAGAGTAGTGTGGAGTAGACTGGAATCGTGTACAGTAGAGTGGCGTAAAGTGGAGTTGCGTAGAGTGGGGTGTTATAGAGTCGAAAAGCATACCATGTAGTGTCTTAGAGTGGGGCTGCGTACAGAGGAATTGCGTAGAGTGGAGTGGCGTAGATTGGAGGGGCGCACAGTGGAGTGGTATAGACTGGAGTCTCATACAATAGAGTGGCCTACATTGTAATAGTGCACAGTAGAGTGGAGTGGCGCAGATTGGAGGGGCGCACAGTGGAGTGGTATAGACTGGAGCCTCATACAATAGAGTGGCGTACATTGTAATAGTGCACATTGGAGTGGTGTACAGTGCGTGGCGTAGAGCGAGTGTGGTAGAGTGAAGTGGCATATAGTAGATTAGCATAGAGTGGAGTGGCGTATAGTGGAGTGACATTGAGTGGAATCGCATACAGTGTAATAGCGTAGAGTGGAGTGGCACAGAGTGGAGGGGCGTAGAGTGGAGTGTGGTACTTGAAACAGATGTGGCGTGAAAGTGGGTGAACAGATGTAAATATAAGGTGGCAGAAATATAGATTATAAAGTGTAAATGTTAATTTTTGTTACTAGGTGTAAATAGATTAATTAGTATTAAAGTTATAAGTGTTAGAAGACTTATTTATATATTGTGTCGCGCATAACAAGGCAGTATCTTATTGGCTAATGGCTGTCTTTACAAAACGTAAAAAGCAGCCATGTAATTTTCAAGCACACTTTCACTGCGTTCTGGCTCAGGGCCATATATATATATATATATATATATATATATATATATATATGAGGGGGTGGGGGAGGGGAGAGACGCACACCTAAAAGCAATTGAGGGAAAACAAATGCACACAGCTTAACACTTCACAGGTACTTAGGAGATGCATGCTTTTAACTTTGTTCAGTCCCTAAATTCAAGAGCTATGCATGTGCTGTAGGAATGTTAGATGTGTTGGTCTGTCCCAGTATTTACATAAATAACAATTTAAATACCACTATTTTGTTTTATTTCTTTTATAGCGCTGTAGCGCTACTCATCCCAATGCAGGGTGTCAGAGCAATTTACATCACACATTAAACACTGACAATAAATCATATGCATGTGAATCAATGCGTAGGATGTGTTAAATAAGACAGTGATTTAATCTTGGTTTTTTATTCAGTGAATTTCTGGGGTGCTGAGAATCTCTTACTCCTGAAGCGAGGTTTCCCGCAACATCTCCTGCAGGATAAGGGGCCGATTCCGATCTCGGCCGGTAGGGCTTAACCGGATCCGATTCGGAGCCCTATTTGCCGACCGATTCGTACGTGCGTCCGGACGAGCGAGTACGATGCGAAATCGCCGACCGACTCGTTCCCGGGTCGAACCGCACCGACCGACTCGCTCGGACACGACTCGCACCGTGCAATGGAGACGTTCCCCGGCCGGGTAAGTACGATGTGTGCCGCGAGCAGTCCGACCGACACGCGCCGCCTGGCTCGAAAGAGCAGTCGGAGCTGTACTTAGGGGGTCCGTGTCGGACCCCCCTGTACGCGTAGCCGCACGAGTTGCACACAGGGGGTATCCATGGGACCCCCTACCTGTGCGTGTACGGCGCGAGTCGCTTTGCCGCGTACACGCTGTAGGGGGCGCCCTTGTTCGCCTCGCACCCATTGAGGCAATGGGAGCCTGCGTACGCGTTGTACGACCGGCTCCCATTGACTTCAATGGGAGTCCGACCGACTCGAGTACGATAGCATACGGACGCATCGTACTCGTTCGGGCGGGCTGCACAGGTCCGATTCGGTCGGAAATCTCTCCGGGTCCGGCTCAGTCGGAGAGATTTCCGGCCCGAATCGGAATCGGCCCCTAAGTGTTAGCTCGGTTCCCGATGGAGGGTAGCTACAGCAATCCTGTCCTGGGTCCCTTGCCTGGGTGATGGTCCTCTCACGGCATCCTCATGTCCTCCAGCGGGGCAGAGCAAGTCGCAGTCCCTGTTGCTCCTGGTGACCCGCTCTGGCATATGGGGTCACCACAACTCACAGTCCACGTGTTTCGGCCCGATGAGCACAGTGATCCTCTCTACAGTACCCTCTCCAGGCACATGGGTCGCTGCATCACTACCACACAGGGTTATGGCCCCTTTCCGCATGGCAGTCCTTCTCCTGGTATACAGGGTCGCTTCCCCGCTACCACACATGGGCTCCGGTCCGATCAGAGCTGCACAACATTTAGCTAAGTTCACCGCGGTCCTCTCCTAACAGAAAAAAGAGGTATTCAGACAGAATAACAAAAATAAATATTGTCCTACAAAAATTTCGAGTCTTAAAAATCATGATATAGAAATATCATGTGCAAAAATATCGATTTTAGGTAAGTAATATCGATGTTCAAAATATCGAAGTCATTAATATAGTTTATAAAAATATCGAAAGCATTAATATAGTTTACTAAAATATAGTTGTTAATAATATCGTTTTTTAATTATTTTAATGTATTTTAGTATGTATTTTAATTATATATGTTTTAAAGTGTACATATAAATATTGTTAATGTTTTTTAATACTGCTATTTAATTGGTAGTAGTTTGGAAATTTAATTTTATAATTTATTTTTTATTTCTAGTACCGTAGTGGGCTGTGAGGTTTATAGGGCTACAGGGTGGGAAGTAATTTAATTATAATTAATATTACATTTTTAATTCATGTTTTTTAGTTAATTGATTATTAATTATGTTAATTGCATAATTATTATTTTTTATTAAGTTTTAGGTGCGGGTTGTATTGTTTGTAGGGGTATAGGGCGGGAAGTTAATTAATTAAAAAATCATTTTTAATTAATATTAATCATTTAATTGGTAATTAATTATGTTAATGGTATTATTATAATTTTTTCTAATTGAGTTTCAGGTGTGGATAATGTGTTTTGTAGGGGTATATGGTGGAAGGTAAATTAACTATAAATAATTATTAACTAGAATGTAATCAAATTTAATTATTTAGTTAATAAATATGTCAATTGTATATTTATTTGTTTACTTGAATTAAGTTTTAGGTGTGGGTTGTGTATTTTGTAGGGGTATAGGGTGGGAAGTAAATTAATTATAATTAACTATTAATTGTTAATAATAATTATGTACTTGATAATCATTTATGTCAATTGTATAATAATTTTTTATTTAGTTTTAGGTGTGGTTTGTGTGTTTTGTAGGGGTATAAGGTGGGAAGTAAATTATGTTTAATTATTTATTAATGTTCAATTAATAATTTTTAATTGATAATTAGTTATGTTAATTGTATAATATATATATATATATATATATATGTGTATTTTTAATTACATTTTAGGTGTGGGTAGTGTGTTTTGTTGGGATACAGGGTGGGAAGTAATTACATTAGATTTATTTAATAATTATATTTTTGTTAGCAATTACATTTTCAATTATATTAATTATTTAAATGATAATTAAGTATGTAAATTGTGGAATATATTAAATGAATTTATTGTTTTTGTGTGTGTTGTTGTTTTTGTATGTGTAAAGAGTGTTTAGGAAACTAATTAATTATACTAATTAATGTAAAAAAAGCTAATTTATACTATTTATAGAAATGATAAATATGTAAATAAAATATTTTTTACTTTATATATTAGGTGTGAGTTTTTGAAACTTCAGGAGTAAATGGTGGGAAGTTATTCAAATATTATTAATTTGTTTTTAGTTGATTAATAATAATTGTTTACTTGAGATTTAATTATGAAAATGATGGAAATAATAATTTGTTAATTTATATATATGGTGTGGGTTGTTTTATTTCAATGGATAATTAGTGGTAATTAACTATAAATATTTTAGGAATAAATAATTATTATGAATATTTTAACTCATATTTAATATGCAACATGTGCAAATAATATTATTTTAATAAAGATTTTTAGATATGTGTTGTGTGCTTAGTTGAAGTGTAGAATAGAAAGTTAATTCAGTAATAACAAATGTAAAAATAGGTATTTTTTTATTATTATGTTTATTATTGTATGTGTTAATTGTGTTGTGTTTTTTAAATGTAAATAATTTATTTATTAATTTTTAAATTTTTGTTGAATATAGGGGCCCATTACGATAACCGGCGGTAAAAAATCCGCCATCTACTATAGCCTGAAAAAACCGCCCGCCTGCACCATGGGAATACCGACCGAGCAATTATGATGTCGCAAAGCAACCTCCGCCCGCGGCGGTAAAAACACACAAAATTCCGCCCGTCCATGTCCGAGTAGAAGATTAACCGTCCGCCACGGACGCAATCCCGCCCGAAAACCCAAATCCGCCCGCCCTGACGACCGAGACAACGACCGTGAAATTATGATCTCCCCGACATGAGCGCGGAAAATCCACATTTTCCCCGCCCGCCACGGTTAACAACAGCGATGAATAACTGACACGGCGGAAGGCCTGGCGGACACGTCCGTGCACGGAAACCATTGGCGGGACAAAGAAATACACACAACATGGCCAACAAGTCCACACAGCAAACTACGCCAAAATACACAAACACAGAACACATCCCAATGACACATGCCCCCTGCCAAAAATAAAAAACTACAAATCCCAGGACAACAGACACAACACACCTGAAAACGACAGACCATCATGACACACCCACATAAGTTAGTACAAAAGCAGCCTCCTCACAGACCACAATCCCTTGCACGAGGACAAAGCGAAGACGCCATCAGACAACACAGAGAGACACAAAGGAAAGCAGCACACCACACGCACGCACACATCACACACATCACCACCACTACCACCACCACCATCACCACTGAAACAACGGCACCACGAACCCCCTGCACATCACACACCACACACCACACAACCACCACACCAGCTCAACAAATAGCAGACCACACACCATGGCAAGCCAAAGAATGCCAAAGTACACTGCCACTGAGTTGACGGTCATGGTCGATGAGATCATCAAGGTGCACCCACAAATCTATGGGAACCAGGTCCAACAGACACCAGTAGCCACCAGAAACAGAATGTGGAGAAGGATAGTGGACCAGGTGAATGCAGTTGGGAACGTGCCACGCAACCGGGGCGAAATCACAAAGAGGTGGCACGACCTGAAAAGCGTGGTCAGGAAGAAGGAGGCCAAGAACCGTGAGCTGGCTGCCACGACTGGCGGCGGAAATCCCGCGCTATTCAAGACCTTCAAGGCGTGGGAGGAGAAGGTGCGAGGCATTCTGCATCCGGAGAGTCTCACCGGAATACCAGGGGGAGTGGAGGCTGGTAAGTACAAACAAATGCATACCAGCACACCGCTATGTACTGTCATGCACTACCAGAATGCCATAGCACCGAGGGCCAAACACCCCCATGTCCAGTACACAATACACAAGACATCTCTCACACATGCAACAGACACTCCCACACACTCAGCCCAAAGGTACCAACAAACAAAACCATGGGGGCATGTGTACAGTCAGCCAGCACCACAACTCCCACCAGGTCCCTCTGTACCCCAGATGTGCCGGAAGGAGCACTCCCCACACCCACACTCATGTGTCAGCCATAGCTGCACTAACCAACAAGTAACAGGTAAGTAGCCTTACCACAAACTCCGAGTATCGGAGGGGGACTGCAGAAATACAACCACCACCAGGCCCCTAGTCCTACAGCGCAGCAAGATGGAGCACTCCCCACACCCATGTGACAGCCATTGCAGTGCACACCTTCACCCGACAGGTAGATATGTTTCCCTACATGGAGGGGTGTCTGTGGATGGTAAGCCTTCACCACAACTCACAACACGGCCCCCACTGCCACAGACCAGCAAGATGGAGCACCCCTCCCTCTCATGACCATGTGACAGCCATTGCATTGCTCCCTACAAACCAACAAGTAGGTAGACTACTGTACAGGGCGGGGTGTCTGTAGGCATGAGGACTGTACTACGACTAACATTTGGGACATGTCACGTAGCAGAGGAACAGGTAGCACTGCTCCCTGTCATAATCATGTGACTAATGTGCACACGGACATGAATTACAGAGTCATAGCCCACATGAGCCATCACAAATACACTAACACGGAAGGAGTCACGTCTGCATGCACAAGTCTCACTGGAGTACTGACCCACATGCCGTGCACTGTGCCAGTCATCACACACATCAGCAACACCATCGAAGTATTGTCCATGTAGTCGTGTCTGCTTGTTCCGTTGACATCGTACAACATCACCCATGTAAGTCTATCTCGTCTCAATGTAACTGAGTGGAACCACAGTAATGTCACATACACCACTGGACCCATGAACCACACAGCTACACAATGCACATTCAATGTCTCATCCATCACATCTTCACAGCCCCAGTGTCATGAAAGGTATATCATCTAATCAGTTGTCCCATATACAGTAGTACAGCAAAGATTCCTGCCGATGACCAATAATGTGTCTGTAGTGTCTGAAGCGCACGTCACACTGTGATTTACAACATACCTAATATAGTCAACACACCAAGAGCACTGCATTGCTGCACATGGCTGAGGGTAGCACGCACACAAAGGAATTGTCCCATCTGCAATACGTCGTGTGGCACACAACCATTACCCACCTACTACAATGCTTGCAGTGTAATGTCCCTAAATGATAACAGTGAGCAGATATGCTTGGTACGTCAGACATACACACACCTTTGTCTCTGCAGTGTCGTGTGGCCAAAACACATGTCCCCTCCTGCACCCTTATGTCACAGTATGTACCCCAAAACCATATTTCACCTCAAAAGCGTTGAGGGGGCTGTACCCCTTTTGCCATCTGCGTTCCTAAGCGTTCCATTTGAAACCCCAAAACCATATTGCACCTCAAAAGCGTTGAGGGGGCTGTACCCCTTTTGCCATCTGCGTTCCTAAGCGTTCCATTTGAAACCCCAAAACCATATTGCACCTCAAAAGCGTTGAGGGGGCTGTACCCCTTTTGCCATCTGCGTTCCTAAGCGTTCCATTTGAAACCCCAAAACCATATATCACCTCAAAAGCGTTGAGGGGGCTGTACCCCGTGTCCACCAAAGGCACAAAATGTAGGGGTACTGCAACACACACCGATTGGCTATCCAAATCCGTCCCATGCCATGTGCACCCATCACACCATTCCATTGCCTTGATCACGCACACACATTGTAGAGCCATACACACGCATCTGGGAAATCAGTGCACAACTGTGCACCAACTGTGAATGTCAGTCATCTAACACAAACCTTGCAAGGTGCAACACAATAACCTTTCGTCTCCGCCCCACAGGTGACGAACAGCATGATGCTGGAGAGGGAGACAGCAGTCATCACAGCCAGTCCACAAGCCCTCCACCCGGACTCACGGATGTGGAAGACCTGGACACCTCCTCGGACGAGGACTCCCGACCAGGCACATCTGGTGTGGCAGGGCCCAACCGCTCCCCAGGACCCCTCCTACCCACCAACCCATCTCCCAGGGCCGGTGACCAGTCCCAGGCCCCTGCTGCCACGGTCATTGCGGCCACCACCACCGCCGCAACCACCACCACCACCACCAGGGCCTCCCTGACCACTCAGCCTGCGCAAGGGGTTGTACGCACGTCGACACCGACCCTGGGAGCCACAACGAGGCCCCGGGTGACCACTGTGGCGAGTGGGCAGGTCGGTGGCAGCAGTTCAGGTGGGAGGAGCAGGGTCAGGTCAACGCCATCAGAGCCTGGGAGCCAAGCCCTGCCGCAAATCGCAAGAGTCCTTGGGGCCTATGAAGAGGCCCAGGGACAATGGGCCCGGTCAGCTTCCGATACGCGGGAAGTCCTTGGGGTGTTGAGGTCCATGGACGCCCATATGGGCCAATTCGTGACCCGTATGGGCAAACTTGTCGACCTCATGGGCCAGCTAGTGGTGGCGGTGAGGGCCCAATCAAGGCCAACCACACCACCTCCGACACCACCTGCTGGGGCGCAGGTCCGTGCAACATCCAGTTCCCCTGCGTCCACAGCGAGTGGGCAATCCTCAGCCACCACCAGCAGCCCACAAACACAACCCCCCTCTCAAACGTGGAAGGGGGCGTCCGAAGAGGAAACAGGTGTCCAGAGATGACTTTGCACGCTCCAAACGCCAGTGAGACAGCCAGCCACGGTGGCCATCTACTGCATTCACTTGGACTACTATCCTACCCCACACTGCCATGTGAATGGCATGTGTCTGTCGGACTGTGGACCCAGAACAACATGGGTACACCTTGGCCATCACGCGGACATGTCCGTCAACTCATTGTTCCAGCATGCACCACTTTTGTCATCACCTTGCCCACAATCACATGTCACTGTTCAAAATAAATACACCTGGATCACATTCTGTTGTATCTGCTCTGTGTTTAATCAAGGATGTGCAACCGTCACCATGATCAGTAATGCATCAGGAGTGTGGTATGTCGATAGGCCAGGAGAGGCTGGAGGGACCTAGGGGTGAAAAACAGAACAAGAGTCCATTGAATGTGTGTGTCACACACTCATCACACAGTACTTGTCATCAAGTTCAAGCAATGTACACACATCTCACAGAGCAACAGGGCACAATGCCACAGCCACTGTCAGTGGCATACTACCCTGGACATGGACCATTGCCACACAGCACTCAGTGAACAATAGGCCGCCGTGACAATGCACACATACACCTACACAACTACAGCAACATCAGCCGACGTACATGGTCACTCACCGTCAAGTGAAGTAGCGGGCGATGAGCTGCTGACGCTCATTCACTGCTTCCTCCTCTCCACTGTCCTCGTCACTGGACACGGCCTGGTCTGCAGGCGGGGGTCCTGGCTGATCACCGTCATCCACTATCAGGGGGATCTGCCTGCGAATAGCGAGGTTGTGCAGCATGCAGCATGCCACAACTATCTGGCACACCTTCTGTGGGGAGTATGCCAGTGCACCCCCGGTGCGGTCCAGGCACCTGAATCTGGACTTCAGGAGTCCAAAAGTCCGCTCCACCACACGTCTGGTCCTCCCATGTGCCTCATTGTATCTGACATCAGCTGGTGTCCTGGGATTACGGAGTGGGCTCAGCAGCCAAGGCCCGTTAGGATATGCCGAGTCACCTGGGTGTGAGAAACACAGAGAATCCTTGCAATTCCAACAGGATACAAGACAGCATGTCACACCCAGCACGCTACACGAGTATGCATACTCACCAACAATCCAGGCACGGTCCGGTTGAAGATTGGACACCAGTCGTGGGAGGATGCTGTGGCGCATGATGTGCGAGTCATGGGTGGAACCGGGAAACTTCGCACACACGTGCGTGATGATCATGTCCGCCAGGCACACCACTTGCACATTCAGGGAGTGGAAATGTTTCCGGTTCCTAAAGATGTGCTCCATGGCCTGTGGTGCAACAAGGCCAACATGTGTGCAATCAATTGCACCAACAACGTGGGGGATGCGTCCAAGTGCATAGAAAGCACCCTTCACTGCCGCCAAATCACGAGCCCTGGGGAATCTGATGTACCGGTTCCTGTACAGCATCATAGCTGACAGGACATCCCGTAGCACCATGCTGAACATGGGTTGGGACATTCCACCTCCACTGCCTACCGTGTGTTGGAAAGATCCGGTAGCGAAAAAATGCAGTGCAGCCATCACCTTAGCCGTGGGGGTGAATGCTGTTGGATACACCCTGCGAGGACGAAGGTGGGGTTCCAACATGGCACATAGGCGATGCAGGGTGGGTCGGTCCAGCCGGAATTTACGAATGACCTCCACATCCTCCATGTCTGACAGCAATTGGTAGGGGCGATGTATGTTTGGTCTCCTCCTAGGACAGATGGAAGTGGACACATGTCAATGCAACACACCACATGGCACATACACATACCAAAAATTACTGGCAAAGCTATAGAATCACAGAACAGCTGACAAGTAGGGACAGCACAGCCACAATACTCTTACACAGGTCCCCTTACCAATAGCAATGGCTACTGACACAAACCATTGACATGAGCATGCACATGGGGATTTAGGCCCTAATAGCTTGAAAGGCATCATGATGGTTTCAGACTGCATAGGTGGGAGGCGACAACACCACGGCAATATACCTAGCTGCTGTGCCAGACACAGCTTCCGAGGCCGGGTGAGTATGGCACACACCAACAACACAATGTACACAGGCTGAGCGGCCAAAACAAGTGGGTCCTGTTGCACAATGGGATATGAGACAGTCAATGATGTCCCTAGTCCACCCAATGTCCAGCACTGTACGTATCACACCTCCAACACACATTGACAGGTGTACACATTGACAACTCCATGACAACACAGCTGTGTGAATGCAAACACACATCACAAGTGACACGTAACGTTGCACGTGCCAAGTGGGAGATGTACATTGAGAAATATGGCATGTGTGTGCATATGCACATCCCATGCACCCATGCTAATGTGTACATGATGATGTGCCAACAGACATGTGGAGGCTGAGCACTGGCCGTCAATGCCAATGCACACAGCATGAAGTGGCCCTGTCCAGTGTGGACATGCTCCCACACACAAATCATGGCCACACCTGCAAATGCATGGCGCACCTTCAACTGTGGATTCCACATGGCACCAGCGGACTGTACCCGCCATGGACCAGGCCCTTGAGGCCAACTCCAATGGCCCTCGCGACTGCATCCTGCGTGTTCGACGATAGAGGTAAGCGTACCGGGACAGCTCGGTGCAGGCCATTGTGTGCATTTGAAGCAGGCAGACATGGTACACCAATTGCAGCAGCTTGGACCCACTGGAACAGCCCCAGGGGGCTATATGAGTGTGGGAGGGAGACAGGCATTACCACAGCTTACAGGGACTGCTGCCTGGCATCCCTCAACAACACCTGCCGCTGCTGCCACATGTACACCTACATGTCGACGACTCTGAAGATATGTCCAGGTCCACTCACCAGCGAGGAGCTGGAGATCATGGATTCCGAGCTCCACGCACACTGCCCAAGGCTATTCATAGCAAAACTTGTGTGTGTAAGACAACTACAGTGTGTGTGGGAGTGCATGTGGGGGACACACACGTCGTTGATCCGCAGCACTATGATTCTGAGCCTGTGGGGTTCCAACATGCACTGCTTACCATGCTAACTACAGGTGTAAGGGGTATGTAGGCTCTATGGCGCTTTCCCATGCATGTCCCTCACGAGTGGTGGTACATGGCATTTCCATGTCAGACATCCAGTCACGCAGCCACTTGGCAATGCAGGACTCAGGGCAGTCATTGCTTGTGTGAATGGCTGGCTGGGTCCCTGCTGGCCTTCTCAGTGGCAGCAGACCTGGGCTGCACATTGACCGCACAATCCTAGAAGGAGACAACACTGACTGTACAGTGGGTTACATGTGTCTTTTGTTCAGGTCTCTCCTGAAATGCACAAACTCAGCCCTGTCGATTGGACACACCATGCCTTGTGATAGGGATGTGTGTGAGAGATAGTGGCACTGAATGTGACCTCCATTGCGTGGTGAGCCATTCACAGGGCGAGTACGTTGAGGGCTGCGCAGTGTTGGACACAGTGAGTCCACCCACAAAGATGTGTTGCCTTGTGATCTATTTGTTGGTCCACCTGACAATGGACAGTAGATGTGGGCAGACTACACATTGCTCAATGTGCTGGCAACCTGCATGTGAATGGGATGGACAGGTACTGTGTACACACTCCCAGCAGCATGCATTCACGTGTGGTGTACACATGCTGTTGGGCCATGTCCGATTAATTCCTGGCTCTGTTGCACGTCTCTGAGTATTTGGGATGGGTCAGCAGCATGCCACTGTGATTGGTGGATGTGGGTGATGTTGAGAAGTGCATGAGTGACATTCCAAGGCTCTTGTGTACCATCCCTGCAGTTTGAAGTCCTCCAGCCCAAGGGCTTGTGATGAGGCATTGCATCCAAGTTGATGCCTCTGTGTATGTGTGACCGACAGTGCAGCCAATTCCACAAAGGGTGTGACGTCATCTGCCGGATGAGCTACTACGTGGCGAGAACGGATCGGGGGATGCCCCCTCGTATTGTCAGGTCAGCACGGCGCTGCATTTCACCAGTAATGGTCTGCATCTTGACAGTCACACAGCCTGTGCCGGATGCATGTTTGTAGGGGCATCAGCAGCAAGCAAGTGTACAGTAATGTGGGATGGTGTCTTCTGCGGTGAGAGGCAGCATGTGTCCACAGCCTAACCATAATCTGGGTGATGCGATGTATGTTGTGTATGCAGTGGGTTGTAAGTGTACTCTGTGCTGTGTGCACCTGACATGCATATGCGATTCCTGAGGGTCAAGATGTAATTTGAGCACTCTGCATTCTCAATGCACTCAGAGTCGTAGCCCTCAGGAACAACCTGTAGTGGCCTGGATTGGCAATTCACATGTATGTTTGAGGCACTGTGCCTACTCTGATTTCGTTCGGTCATATGTTTGCGATGCCTCAGCTCATATCTCTGGTGCTTACACATCCGGCACACTGTGCAACAGCAGTTATGCTCGTGTGAACGACAGGTGGATGGCATGGGCTCATGGCCATTGTGGCCCGTCATGTTGCAGTCTGTGTGAGTGGTTTCCCATTCTGCTCCATGCAGGTATGTCTTTGGCCTAATTACGTAGTGGTCATCCTTGCCCCATCAGGACAGTGGGTGTGCACACCGCGATTTGGGACTATGGTCGCAGGGTGACACAGGCCGGGTGTAGTGCTATGTGCACAACACATGTGCCACTTATTAGCGGCTTCAGTTACTGTACGCCAGCCATTACGTGTTGATTGTGGTGGCTGTATGCAATTGCACAGGTATCGTGCAACATGTGGATTGGTGGATGTTCTGTGCTGCTTCCCTTGCACATGTCTGTTTAATTGATGCCAGATGAGTGAGGCCACCTCGCTCTCTCTCATGTGGCATCTCCCGTGGGTGCTGAGGGACAGGGGACGGTCAACAGTGGTGTGGCATCGGATGTAGCAGCTGCACAGGTGCTGAGTGTGTCAGATGTGACCAGCGCCTCGGAGGGGCCAGACGTGTGCTGGATGAATTACAGGCCGAGACGGCAATTTCTGAGTCATCTGAGGACCGAGGTGATGCATCCATGTTTGCTAACACAGGGGACGTGGACTCTGGCTCCTCTTCAGCCACGCGGAGGCCAATGCCCGCCCTCCCATCTACTTCCACAGGTGCAACACGTGTCGGCACAGGGATGAAGGGTAGAGTTTCCTTCACACCAGGCACAGCTGCCCCTGCACATGTGACCCCTGCTGCCCTCAGTGCTGGGTCTGTTGAGCTCATGCGCCATCTCTGCGTGGGGCAGACAGCTCTCCTCAATAACGTCATTGCCCATGACATCACTTTGCCGCAGGTGACACAGTACATGGAGGGCCCACATGTACGCGTGGGTGGGCTACGCCAGACTGTCCAATGGTTGTCCCCCCCAGTCAAGGTGGTCCTTCAACTGGGCCAATATCAGGCTGACATTCCTGACCCTTTCTCCACCCCCTGGGCAGTGGCACATCTGACAACAGCAGGGCACGAGTCCTAAAATAAGGGGTGGGGGACGCTGACGTCACGACAGGAAGTGACATCACGGAAGGTGGCTTGCACCGTCTGACTCATTGCCTCCCCTCGCTCACCCCTTATATGCGATTGCATCGTAGAAGCCAGCGCGTGCACAAGCAGCTCCGATCTCGCCACAGAGAGGCCAAAGAGTGAATGTGTGGGTCCATTTGCCCCAATTATCTGTCTCGCGGTAATATGAGTGGTGGGACGCCGTCCACCCGCGTGGTACCCCGACTCGATACCTGGACAACAGTGACAATGCATGACAGCCTCCGGAGTCCGGATACACCACATGCAACACACAGAGGCTGTGTCTGCCCTAGCGGGCCAGGCCGCAAACACAATCCCACACGTAAGGTTGACCCACCCCTGCGCGCATAGTCATTACAACCGCTGCCATTGACAAGGGACCCATGTGGTGGGACATGGGCCTCAGGGTGACGGGCCTCCGAGCCATCCCCCGCCAACGAGTGTCATGCATCTCACACATATCGCAAAGCCAATAGGACACTTTGCCTGCACACCAGGTCTCGAGTCAGGGTACCACGCGGGTGGACGGCGTCCCACCACTGATTTTACCACGAGCCAGGGAACTGGTGCAAATGGACACACACATTCACTCTTTGGCCCCTCTGGGGCGAGCTCGGTGCTGCTTGTGCACGCGCTGGCTTCTCTGTTGCAATCGCATGTAAGTGGTGGGCGAAGGGAGGCAAAATGTCTGATGGTGCAAGCCACCTTTCGTGACGTCACTTCCTGTCGTGACGTCTGCGTCCCCCACTACATATTTAGGACTTGTGCCCTGCTGCTCACTGAGAATGTGTTGCCTGCGAGATGTGACCAGGAGAAGGGCGCCATGAGCTCCCACCCACCAAGCTCCACTGCCATCCCGTGCCCTGGGTAGCCTGTGCAGGCGGACAATGTAGGGGGTACACCTGGTGGACAGGGGATGTGAGTGCCTTGGCAAGGGCCTGGCAGACGCACAGCAGTATCCAGCATGTCCCCAGAGGGAGGGCTAACGTCTACGCCTGATGCAGCATTGATCGTGTGCCCGCCTGTTGTGCCCACACGAGTTCACATTCATCTCCAGACAGGTGTGCTTTCCAAATACCCAACACAGTGGAAATATAGCCCTCCGGAATCCTCCCCACACAGTCTGTTTCAACAATGCATGTGTGCACCTACCCGTGCCACCCACCCACCTGGCCCAAGCGGAACTCCCGCTTCACATGACACATGTGTGTCTTCCACAGTTGTGCTTCTCTCTCAGGGGCGGACCTCCAACTGTCCCGTAGCACATAGACAGCACCGAGTTGAACGGGCCATCCTGTTTGAATGGTAGGGACACACACACATCTACCTGTGACACAGTGGTGGCTGTGATGGCTATTGTGCCTGCCATGGCAGTGTTGGTGGCCATGTCAGGGTACACTCACACACATTGCATACGCAGCTTTTCGTGTCACTACTCTGCACATCGGACTGGCCACTGTCCCTGGTGTTGAACAATTTTGCCGCCTGTCTATGTAATCTGTGACTGGATGCTGTTGTTCCTGTAGTCGGTTGTGTCTGTGTAGTTGCTGATTGCAGTTGTTACTGTGTGTGCATAGTTAAGTGAGGCACATGCCTTGTATGGTACATCAACAATTGCAATGTCTGGTGTCACATTCCAATGTGTTTTACACGTGGCTGGGACTTCACTTCTTTCAGACTCTGCCACTTGTGTGTGTGATGAAGAAGTTTTTTAGTGACACGGATTGTCTGCATGTATTTGCTTGAATTCCATGGTAAATGTCTACGTGTCATGTTTGCGTGCAAGCAAAGCACGGGGTGTGAGTCTGGCCACAGGATGACAGGTAGCATGTGCATAGTGTGCGGGTATGTGTGAGCTTACTTTCTGGGTGGCCAGCAGTGTAGGTGTATGTTAATCTTGTGATGGACATTGAGCCTGGGCACATGGGTTACTTTCAAAGTGTGCATTTGGGAAGTGTAGGTGTGTGTGGTGTGAAGTGTGTGACTTTGGGGTGGTGTTGGTGTGTGTGTGTGTGTGCACTCTGGCAATGTCGATTACACACATGTGTTACCCAGGGGCATGGTGGGTGTTTGTATCCGTGTTCAGGTCTGTGAATGTGAGCGCATGTGTGTATTGTATGTTGCACAGTGTGCAGTGTGTGGGTGTGTCCTTGCAGTTCAGGATGGCTCCTACTTAATATGTTTTGGCCATTGTGGGTCTGCAGGGTGTGTGACTGTCAAGATTGTGCCTGGTTTAATTAAGCATGTATGTGAGTTTCAGCAGTTCGTACTCACTGTGCGGACCTGCCCACCCACACTGATTTCCTATGTGTGTTTTGACATGCATTGCTGTAGCATGCTTGTTGCGTGGGTCCTAATTTTGCTTGATGAGTGTGATGTCCGACTGTGAAGGTAATTATACACATATGTAGGACTGTGCTTTGAAGTGACCAGCCCGTCAGTGTATTTGGACTTACTTCCTCTGTGATGCAGTATAGTGGACACTACTGGCAGCAAAATGCATGTGGAGGATATACTTAGCATGATTACACATACGAAAGGGGGTACAGGTAGATGTAATTAGTTGTTGACTGTGGAATGGAGGCTTCAGGGTTACAACTGCCTTGCCCTTGCTATGCTAAAGTACATTTGCTAATTACTGATGGTCTCTGGGCTTTGACACAGACAGTATTCATTTAGCCTACCAGACAGCTTGACATCATAGGGACAGTTCATCTCAGTTCCATGGTACCGGTTTAGTACAATAGTGACTCCGACACACCTGCGTCAGAGGTGACATCAGGGCATGTGCCCACCTGCATGCAGCAGCGTCTCACCAGTTGTTGCAATGTGGTGGCTACTGAACATGACCCTGTTACTAGGGCCATGTTGTAGGGGGTTGCATTAGTTGTCCATGCAAAAGTCCTGGCACGGAAGTACAGACAAAGGTGAGGTGACAGTTCGCACGTACTACAGCAGACAGATAAGTGTGCACTGACAGGTGCATGTGTCCAGGTGCGCAGAATACATATTATGGCATAGTTGTTCGTGCTGTATTGCCCATGTGGTTACTGTACACAAGTCCCATACCTCTGCCTCCCCCTGTTCATGCAGAGACACAGGATATGGTGGGGAACAGGGTGCATGTCCCGGAAATGTCAGTTGTCATGGCAGTGGAGTTGATGGTAAGGTGTTAGTTGCAGATTATATGGTATAGTTCTTGTACAGCTACCTGCCCACTCCGTGCGAAAGCCAAGCATGGGTACGGTGTTGTACATCTATGTTCAATTGGGGATATTGAGTCGGGGACCCATGAATTGACAAGTTGACGTGTATGCGATACCTTCCAGCAGGGTATCCATCCCATTGATGGTGAACATGGATGTCATCCAATGAAGCGGGTGGTGGGTGGCAACGTGTTCGTCGTAAGTTGTCTCTTGTAGAATCCTGATGGGACATGTTGGATGACATTCGATGAAACTGTGACCCAGAAGACGTTCTGTGGAGGCACACTGGTCCCATTGCAGTGTGTCCCCGATTGCAGCCACAAACGCCATGCCCCCATACATTGAACAGATCCTGTCGTGGTCGTCCAGGGGTGCAAACAAGTGTACCAAGTCCGCCTTTGGACATGCCGGGTTGGAGAGACATAAATCCACAGGCCAGTGGAACGGACACCTCCGACAGTAGAATACGGGGATGACGCAGCTGAACATTGCAATGCGGTAAGTTACTCGGTAACTTACATTCAGCATTGCCAGATTTGAGCAGCCCACTATGTGTAGCATGCTGTCACTGTACAGCTTGATCTGTCCGGCGTAGTTGAGGGTCAGTGGTGCAACAGCCATTTTGCTACAGGGTGATGTGATGGCGTGCTCCGTCTGCCTGAGCAGTCAGCAGAGTGCAGCCTCCGACGATGCTGGGAATTCTGGAATGGATGTACGGCGGATGGACTTGGGGTATAGCTTGGGCGGAGGACACAGTCCCTCATCCCACATGCTTCTATGAATAGTCAAGGCCAGTGGTGTGTGACTCTTTCCACATTACTTTCATTTGGTCCACATGGAGGAGTGGTATTATTGCATTTTGTGGTGTTATCTTTCTTTCATGTTGTGCGCTATCTGCCAGTGGACGTTTTACTCTGCATGGCTATGTTTTGCTTCTTGTTGGTACAATGGCTCCATTCTCCAGCATAATTTGTTGCAATGTTATTTCGCAGCAGGAATGGAAGGCCATTCAGTGCTATCTGCTCTCCCGTGTGTGGGCGGGACACTCCGTTGCCGCTGTACATTGCGGCTTCTGTGTGGGTGTAGTGATTGTGCACACCTGTTCTCAGGCAGCAGGGTTTTTCTATTTTGTACATTGCATGTGTTGTTATTGCGAGCAGGATGGTTTTGGTATTTCTTGTTGAGACTGGCGTGCCTTTTCCGGACATTGTCGATATTCTGCGCTGTTATGTGGTAGCCGCCGTGTGATTATCCATGTTTTACATACAGGGGTGTGTCCTATTTTGCATTCACATTACTCCCCTGTTCGGGACACTTGTGTGACGTCAAGTTGACAACTGTGAGTTGTCGGTTGGGTACATGACTGATGCAGGAAGGCCACGTGACATGTGCCTTCAGGGTGGGGCTGGTGTGTGGGGTGTGTAGTTGTGGCCCTGTGGTGTTTGTGTGCAGCCCAATTATGGCGCAGTCGTTGGCCACTGTGTTGTGCGCATGTGTACCTGCGTCATCGCCGCTACGCTGCGGTGCCGTGACAGGGACGTCACTTCCTGGGCCCGGGTCGTGGGTGCCCAGGATGTTGCGAGTTGTTTATTTTTGACAGTTGAGACATGTGTGGGTACAGTGGTGGATGTGTCCTGTCCACACATGGGTGTCTGGGGGGGCCATGTACAGTTTTCCCGCCTTTGCACTGTGTGCATTGTTTTTGTACCCTTGTTGTGTGTCTGCCTACCTGCGTCGTCGTGGTGCGTTCACTCCTAGGTGGTGCATCAGGTAGAGCAAGGGGATGGCCTGGAGTGCAGGATTCATCTCTGGGTGGTCCGCCTTTTTAGTCTCCGTCCAGAACAGTCGAGTTTCCGCCTTGGTATCTCGTGCGGTGTCTCTTAGCCGGTGGGGCTGTTTGGTTGTGGCATCGTAATTTGTACGCCGGGCGGTACGTCATTTCGTCGGACGGTGTGTCTCCATTGGCTCGCGCCGCTACGTAGACTGGCGCACTTTGATGGCGGGCAGCGCCGCAGGCTTGCGGGCGGTGTTTGCCTGACTAATCACATCCTAATTTGGCGGGCGTGTGGCCCGTTGCTGGCGGACGGTAATTAGCGGTTTTTGCCTCCGTCAGCACGGCGGTCGTGCTTCCGCCCGACATCGTAATGGACCCCATAGTTTTGTATTTAAATGATAATAATATGTGTAGTAATTTATATGTATTTACCAATGTAATACGTATTTATTTATTTAATTTTTATAAACAAATATATTTATATGTCTTTTATTTACATATTTAAATTTCAACTTGTTTATTACGATTTTGAAATTATTTTATTATGTTGAAGTGGATTAGTTTGTTTCTAATGTTGCATTGACTGGATTAGTAAATTTTACCACTTCGCAATCCAACACTTTCCCTACTGGTGCACTGACTGGAGTGGGAATAGTAAATTTTAACCCCTCTGCAATCCAATACTTTCCCTACTGTTACACTGAGAGGAGTGGGAATAGTAAATTTTACCCCTCCTTAATCCAACACTTTGCCTATTGTTGCACTGAGAGGAGTGGGAATAGTAAAGTGTACCCCTCTGCAATCTAACTCTTTCCCTACTGTTGCACTGACTAGAGTGGGAATAGTAAATTTTACCCCAGTGTAATGTAACAGATTTCCATACTGGTGCATTGCATGAAGTGGGACCAGTACATTTTATTCCTCCTCAGTTTATTAGTTTGCGTACTTTTGTATAAATTGTAGTGGGAATAGTACATTTATTAAATGAAACTAAAGGGAAACTTTGCCTGCAGCAACAGACCTTGGCAGCATGTTGGGGGGGAGAACTACACCCCCCAGCATTCCAAACATTTCTGGTCCGTAGGCCATGGCAGTGACAGGAGGCACTGGAGCGCCATAAATTATCTAGATGAGTCCCGCAGCGGGGGACCCTCTCAGGGAACTTCGTCTGCAGCAACGGACCTTGGCAGCCTGCAGGGGGGGGAGAGAACTACACCCCTCAGCATTCCAAGCATTTCCGGCCCGGAGGCCGTGGCAGTGATGGGAGGTACCAGACTTCACCTGCAGCAACGGACCTTGGCAGCCTGTGCGCCAGAGCAAAGACCGGGCCAAGAGCAGGCCCGTCTGCGCCCATCAGAACCCAGAAGGGGCTGGGCTGGGCCACCCCACTAAAAAGTGTTATGGGACACATGCTCTCCGGACGTCTGGAACTTTGAGGTGAGGTGCTTGCTTATTATTTTGTTCTCCGTTGAGCATGGTGAAGCGTAAGATTGCTGGAAGCTCTGACCCTTTACGTAAGCCAACCAGTATTGACACTATGCTGGAGCGCATCATTGTAGTTGTTAATAATAAAATAGACCTTACGGAACGGAGGATGTCACTTGGGCAGGGATCATGTGTGGGAGATTTAAGAAGTGATGCTTGGGCCATGGCACTTGACGCGCCAAGTACAGCTAGCACCTCTATGGTGAGAACAATTACACCGGCTCGTTGCCCCAATTCTCTGGTGGGGGTCAGCACTAATATTTTAGACTTAGAGCCACCTTTGTTACTTTCGACCTTCCCCATACTGGACAGCATCATCATTTCCCCAGCTGAACCAGCAACGAAGCAGAAAAAAAACGCGTTGCAGACTTCACGGGCTAAGCCTAAGCCGGTAGTGGCAAGGGAGCAGAGGGGTTTAAATTCTCACCATATGGAGTCCATTTTTAGTATTGATGAGCATCAAAAGTGCATTGCAAAGGTATTGGAGAAGAAGATCCAACAGATACTTAGGCGCCTGGATGCAATTGAGACCCAGTTGGCCAATATTTCTAATGCCTGCACTATGCTAGAGGGCTCCCGATTGCCTCAGGACCCAGGAACTAGGGTGTCACCTATAAACCAATAATCTTGCACCATCTGCAGGCATGAAGCTGTCTAAAAATCAGGACCTAAACCACGTCCAGGCTATACCATTATTGCCCCCCCCCCTCTTAGTCCTCGTGGCAACAACACAAAGTTCCAGCAATGGGGGAAGTAAGACTGCTCAAGGTAGCCAAAAAAAGCAGAGTCGCTAACAACAAAGATATACCCCCTATTACATAGAGTTTATGATCAAAGTAATTGTAATCATTCAGGAAGGGGGGACGTAGTTTCAAATCCCACAATTATAAATCTACCGTCCGAATGCTGCCCATACGTTCTAATCATGGCAGGGGTGTCACCGCTAAAGGAAAATAAGTCGGACTCCTTGGATAAACTACGTAATAAGGTCACACATTGGCTCAGCATATACAAGAATTTTTACCCTGTAGAGGGACGGGAAATCATTATGGCGCGTAGGGTAGGGTGGATTGGATCATCAAGGAAAAACATCGAAGGGGACTGTGTCATAGTAAACTTTAGGCATGTGAATGTGCAGACGCTAGAGACAACCAATGGTTTCTATAAGTCAACCAGATAAATATTTTGTGCACCATCACGGAGAATGCAATTGTAATCAGAATGGGATTTACCATGTGAGAACAGATTTGCAGCCTTGGCAAACTATAATAAGGTAGAATGACTGACAGTTTCAAATGAGCAGCAACAACTCTAGACTATCAGCCTTGCAGAAAAACTCCATAATTAGGTTTTATGAGGACCTTGTAGTACTGCAAACTTCTATGGCCCAAATTGAAGACAAAGGGCAAATTACGAGTTCGCAAATTACCATAGATAGGGCTGCAACATAAGATTATGGACCTCCTACTCTGATGCCTGCTCATACACCCTCATTTAAAAGGTCTTTGAGTTAAAAATATTGAGCTGGAATATTGCTGGAATTCGATCTAAGATATTCCTACCTCATTGGCAAAATTTCATCAAGCCATATAATATTTTTTTTTTTGCGGAAACCTGGGAAACAAATTCTATTGATTTTGATGGTTACATGTGTTTCAGCCTTCCAGCATGGCATCTCGGTTAGGACGGGCGGGGGCTTTCTATTTGGTTTAGCTTGTTAATTGAAGGCTCCGCAGAAGTGGTGAATGTACATGGAACCGATTTTCAAGCAGTTTTGTATAGAGGGGCCTTGACTATACTGTTTATTAATTTTTATAATAATGACTTTACACACGTCCCCAACTCAGAATTCCCAGGTTTATTTTCATTTAATGCAACACAGGTAGAGAAGAAATCACAACGGGGCCAGCAATTGTATCTTTGCCTAGGGGGCAATTTGAATGCAAGATTACCAGGTCAAACGTTAGGGGCAGAGGAAACAGCCACTGGTAGACTGGATGAACGGGTTTGGGAGTTACAGGCTTTTATTGCATCCCTTGCCCTTCATAACACAGTGGAGAGGGACGGGACTGAATCGCAGGGTTTGCCTACTTTTAGAGGGAGGAACAGCGCTTCCATTATCAACCATGTTTTTATCTCAAATAATTTAAGGAATAATTTGATTCATGGCACAACTATTGGTTCAGATTACAGAGATCATAACCCTATTGAGGTTACCCTGGAAATGCCCTACAGATTGTCAAATTATGAAGCCCCTGGCTTAGTTAACTTAATACTATTAAAAAAGAGGGCTCAGGGGCGCTTTAAGGTCCAGCATACAAGCCACCTCTGACCATTACATCAGCGGTGACACTCTCTATGTTTTTAATTGGAACCAGTGGGCTCGCAGATTAAATTTAATTTAGAGCACCACTTCGCCTCATTTTATTCTTCCACACACCACCCCACTAAACACTTAGGGGCTTATTAGGATGGCGGGCGGATGTCCACCGCCGGTCCGGCGGTGGCGACCGCCGGACCGGCGGTGGACATCCGCCCGCGATTGCAAGCCAGAAAACCGCCGGTCAGATTAGGATGGCGGTGGTGACCGCGGCGGTGGGAAATTCCGACAGGCCGCTTTTCCACCGGTTGCCATCCGCACTCCTGCCTTGCAGACGGAGAAGGACCGGGATAATGGTGGCGGTGCCAATCTGGCTCCGCCGGCACGATTATGATGCCGGCGGTAACCACCCTTTCCTCAGTGGTCAAACCGCCATGGAAAGACAGGCGGAGAATGTCTTCCGGGGGCCCGTTGCGGGCCCCCAATGTGTTGGGGTGGGGGGGTGCACTGGGGGGGTACCCATGGTCCCCCCTACATTTCCCTGTACCAGGTGGCAGGCACTGTGCAGAGCCTGCCACGCAGTGCAGGGAAATGCAGGACATGCTCCTTTGGACATCGCAGCGGTGCTGCGTGCAGCAGCAACCACCGCAATGTTAAACCCGCGATCCGACCGCCACGGTCGGATTTCGAGCAAGGACCATCGTAATGCGACCGGCGGTTATGTCGCGGGCCTTGCAGGCGGTCTTTTCCCGCTACCATGGCGGTCGGGGAGGTTTTCCGACCGCCATCCTAATGAGCCCCTTAGTCCACATCTACACCACGAGGCCCCACACCCGCACTTCACCTAACGGCTTGGGAAAAAGATCTCTCTCTGCCAAACAGCCCCTCATAGGGTGCCTGTCAGGCATTGCAGCGTCGGCCTGACGAGGAGCAAGCCCTATGATGAAGCATGACACCCAACCGGGTGTGTGAGAGCCCCACTTCCCAAATTGGGAGACACCGTGTCTCCACTTCAGGGTGGGGGTGTTGACCAACCCAGCCTCCTCCTCCTCCACAATAGGAACTGCATACTCCTTCTCTTATATTAGTTAACTTAATACCAATCACTGACAATCTCAGGTTTCGATGGAAGCTGCCTGATCCCTCGAAATTTCTTAACAGGCTAATAGCAGAGAATGTACAGCTAGTGATGGATTGCTTATCTGAAGATATTAATGGTGAATTAATAGTCTCCTCGTTTGTGGCCATTTGCAGCAAGATTAGATCCTCTTTGTTAGTTACATCAGATATTCAGAGCCCGGTCTGGTTTGATCACGAGTACTCACTCGCGAATCGCCAGTTAAGAGGAGCTTTAAATGAAGAGCCCCAGGATCGTTTATTAGTGACCACCTTACGGAAGGCCTATAAAGCGGTTACATATAAAAGAAGGGCTTAAGTTATCAAACAGCAGCGGGCTACGCTGCCTGTTACTGCTAACACATGAGACAGCAAAATGTCTGGAATCGTGTCCACCATGCACTCCCTTGATCGTAAAGGAACAACAGTTGGATGTCATATAAATGGGGAGGAGTGGGTATCACATTTGAAAGAAATTTACATAGATGTCGATTTGACATGTATAACAGCCTGAATTATTCTTCGATCCCTTATTCCTGGACTTCTTCCACCATCGTCCCAATTTTCAAAAAAGGTAATAGGGTGGAACCTATATGTTACCACCCTATTTCTTTGATTGAAATTCCAGCAAAAATTTTGGGGAGAGGGTTGTACAATAGAATACTAGAATGGGTTAATGACAATAATGTATTAAATGACTGTCAGTATGGTTTTAGAAGTGGCATTAGAACTGTAGAGCAATGCCTAAATTTAAGTTTAATTATTGGAAAGTACACAGTGGCCAAACAGTCAAACCTGTATCTTGCCTTAATGGACCTATCAATGGCATATGATTGCGTAAATCGGTCAAAATAATGGCAGTTACTTATTGACATAAAAATGGATCAATCGATAGTGCATTTACCAATTTCTTTACACACAGGCACTAAGGCTCGCGTAAGGTTTGGCAGTAAGAAAGTTTCTGATGAGTTCAGGATTAATCGGGGGTCCGTCAGGGATGTGTACTTGATCCATTATTGTTTATCTTACATATAAATGAGCTTGCAAAACAAAGGAGTATGCTGTTTCTAAGGGGGGATGAAAGGAAAGAGGGAGAGAAGAGGGACGGGTGTGAAGTCCAGGCGCTAAATAGAGAGTGCGTAATAGCACTGGGAGTGCTCCAATAAGGAGCAAGGGCCCTCACACACCCCAAGGGTGTCATGCTTCATCATAGGGCAGCTCCTCGTTGGCCCGGCGCTGCAATGCCCAACGGGCCCCACAGGGGGGCTCTTTACCGGTTTCTGGTGACCGTCGTGAAGCTAGGTGAGGGAACTTGTGTGTCGTGAGTAGAAGTGAAATAAAGTGCTTGTGATCTAAAAAAAAGCTACAAGAGACTCCAAGGGTAATTTTATTCTCTGGGTTCTTGTGCTATGTGTTAAAAAAATGTAACTGTTAAGTCGTGGACTGAAGGGGGGAAATTATACCCGCTTCGGTCTAGAGAAATGTGTGTGGTGTGTGGGTGGTCGACATGTTTCATGCCCTATAGTGTCCAAACTGATCTCAGCATTTCTTCAGGACCTAAGATACATCTACTACTCGTAGGGGGAGGCTATTACTAAGTACTGCAGAAAAGTCACTTCCCCTGTAGTCTGGATTCAAAAGGTAATCCAAAATGTGTAAAAGTGCGAGAGGTTAAAATTGGTCTACCTTCTTGTGGAAAGGCACCTGGAGAGATAAAAACAGACATTTAATGGTTACGTTGTCAGATCTCATAAGTCTAGTTAAACCATGAGTCTGTGACAATAATGAAATGAAGGGAAAGGAGGGGAGGGGAAGGAAGAACAGTTACAGACAGGGGGATATTGGATGTTGTAAGCCCTAGGCACAGGTGAAGACAACACGGCTTAAAATAGGTTACTGTATGTACATACATATCAAAACAATGTGATACTTCATAGTGTGGCGTTGTTATACTGCATAGATACATCAGCTCATCATCAAATGCAAACCAAAACATTGTGTGGCGAAGCCACATGATGATACATTTACTGGTGGTGAATAGTCTTGCCAGGGGGAGTGATGGTGTTCCCCCTTGCATTCTATCACCGCATGTGTCCCTCTTCTACCCCGACAGACAAACTCACCTCATTTGAGGAATATGACTGCCCCAACCGTGAATGGCCAGGGTAATCGCTGATTTAGCGATGGAGGAAACCTGTGAAATCAAATTGACAAGGCCGTGGTGTTAAAGTTGAAGGCATGACCCTAATTTGTTCCAAGGTATGTGCATCCCGGAATCTATACAGTTAGTGTGCCCGCTTGTGATGATCAGCGGTTTTGGGAAGGTTCTGTTGCCCTGTATCCAGAGGGCAAGTGGGCGGAAAAGTGCCGCTTAAAAACGCCAGTGGTCTTGGCCACCAACAAGGGAAGGCGTACATATGGTGCCGCTCTAATTGTAGCCCACTTAAAGGCTGCCCCAAGGTTGCTTGCATGTATAGGCTAAGCCTGTCAGCCGCATAAATAGTGCCTTAGTTAATTTTTATCGGTGTTGTTAGTATTATGAACTAAGTGGGAGGGTAGTAGTAATCGCGGTGGTAGCCGTAGTGACCGCAGTAACGGGGATGGTGCCTGGTGGGTTTATCAAAAAAAAAAAAACAATGGCGGGGAGAATGTGGTGGTAGATGGGCCAGCATTGTTGGTGACGCAAAGGCATGTTGGTGGTGCCGCTCTAAAATTTTAGCTGTGGTTTGTGGGGGTTATAGGGGTAAAGTGTGGGAAGTTTATACATTTTTATGAGTTTTGATTTGTTTTTTAATTAATATTTCTTTAATTGGTAATTAATTATGTTAATTATGTAAGTAATTTTTTTTAATTTAGACGTGGGTTGTGAATTGTGTAGTGTTATAGGGTAGGAAATAAAAAAAAGTACATTTATGTAATAATTAGTGTTTTTGTTTCTAAATAACTTCTAATTAAAAATATGTATTTGTTTGAAAATTATTTTTTATTTTATTTAATATAATATTTGCAGGTATGTGTCATATGCATTTAACATTATAATATGTTTTTTAAAATGTGTAATATTAAATATATTTGTATTTTAATTAATTTAATTTTTAACATATTTATATATTTTTTTGTTTATTTTGTTTTTTAAATATTTTTGTTTTTAATATTTTGTTTGTTTTTAATTTTGAACTGACTGGAGTGAGAATATTGATTGTTACCCCTCTGCAATCCAACACTTTCCCTACTGTTGCACTGATTGGAGTGGGAATAGTAAATTTTACCCCGCCACTATCCAACACTTTCCCTACTGTTGCACTCACTGGAGTGGGAATAGTAATTTTTACCCCTCCGCTATCCAACACTTTCTCAACTGTTGCACTCATTGGAGTGGAAATAATAATTTTTACCCCTCCGCTATCCAATACTTTCCCTAATGTTACAATTATTGGAGTGTAAATTTTATCTCTCCGCAATCCAACAATTTCTCTACTGTTGCACTGACTGGAGTGGGAATAGTAATTTTTACCCCTCCGCTATCCAACACTTTCCCTACTGTTGCACTGACTGGAGTGGGAATAGTAAATTTTATCCCTCCGCTATCTAACACTTTCCCTACTGTTGCACTCACTGGAGTGGGAATAGTATTTTTTACCCCTCCGCTATCCAACACTTTCCATATTGTTGTACTCACTGGAGTGGGATTAGTAATTTTTACCCCTCCGCTATCTAACACGTTCCTGTTGCACTGACTGGAGTGGGAACAGTACATTTTATTCCTCCGCTATCCAACACTTTCCCTACTGTTGCACTAATTGGAGTGGGAATAGTAATTTTTACCCGTCCGCTTTCCAACACTTTCCCTACTGTTACACTCACTGGAGTGGGAATAGTTCGTTTTACCCGTCCGCTATCCAACACTTTCCCTACTGTTGCACTCATTGGAGTGGGAATAGTAATTTCTACCCGTCCGCTTTCCAACACTTTCCCTACTGTTACACTCACTGGAGTGGGAATAGTAATTTTTACACCTCCGCTATCCAACACTTTCCCTACTGTTGCACTGACTGTAGTGGTAAATTTAAGTTTAAAGATTTTTAAATAGTTTAATGTTTTCATTTATAATAGAATGTTTTTAATAGACTTTGTTATTGGTATATATATATATATATATTCGTAAATTTTTAAATAATTTTAAAATAAATTAAAATGAATAGTTTAATAATTGTTTTAAAGTAAATATATATATATATTTATTATTATGTGTGTTCAACTTTTTTATTAAGTTTATTTGTTATATTTGTTAAAATGTATATTAAATCTACGTTATTTTTTAAAAATTAATGTTATTATTTAATATATTTAATATTATATATATATAAAAATATATATATATATATATATATATATATATATATATATATATATCCATACACAAGAGTTGGCCCCAATGAAGACGCCAACACACAGGGAGAGTTCACCCTTTAATCCGAGGACTGCATGAAGATCAGCCTCCCGCCTCAAATCGTATCCATAAGGCTAGACCGTTTCGGACATAAACTGTCCTTTTTCACAGGCCAGCAGAGAAAACGGCAGACATATTTTGAACCACCTACTTAGTTATAAATGTCCCGCCCCAGTGGGCGTGTATCAATGTCCCGCCCCAGTGGTCGTGAGCCCCATTGCACACTGGTTATTGCAGTTCACAAAATTAATCAAACCCCAGTGGGCGCTGCCGACTCTCATAATGTTGCAAATCAATACCCCCAGTGGGGTGATTAAAAGCAGGAAAAGCAGAAATCCATGCCGATACTCCGTCACTCAGAACGGACCCCCTGTTCTTAACAGCGTCTTGGTTTCAAAGGCGTTGCAGAGCCGCTCGATCAGCAGCGGGGCGTCTTCGCGGCTGGAGCAGCTGCTAGAAATCCATACACAAGAGTTGCTAACAAATGAAGACGCCAACACACAGGGAGAGTTCACCCTTTAATCCGAGGACTGCATGAAGATCAGCCTCCCGCCTCAAATCGTATCCATAAGGCCAGACGCGTTTCGGACATAAACTGTCCTTGTTCACAGGCCAGCAGAGAAAACGGCAGACATATTTTGAACCACCTACTTAGTTATAAATGTCCCGCCCCAGTGGGCGTGTATCAATGTCCCGCCCAAGTGGGCGTGTGCCCCATTGCACACTGGTTATTGCAGTTCACAAAATTAATCCCCACTGGGGTAGAGACTATTATTATGGAGGCATAGCTGCACCCACTTGGGTTTTAATTATGCGGAACTACGAGTACCAGGAAGCAATTTGGCTAACGCCCACTGGGGCGGGACTTGGACAGTATATATCAAAAGCTCCACTAAGCCTGCTGCCCCCGTTGTTATAAGCCTGTGAACAAGGACATAATAATGTCCGAAACGCGTCTGGCCTTTTTAATTTGAATCGAGGTGGAATGCTGTGACTGCTGCTGCCGGCAATAACTGTGTGATCAACTCTTTGCGTGCGGCGTCTTCATTGGGGCAACCTTTGTGTGATGTAATCGAGCGGCCAGTCCAGCCGCGAAGACACTCCGCTGCTGTGGATAGCGGCTCTGCAACGCTCAAAATCACGGGCGTTGGAGGAACGAGGAGACCAGTGTGGCCGGTATATATGGGCAGCAGGCTCAGTTGTTCCATGTGCCGATTCAACCCATTGGGGTAAGACTGTTATTATAACACACTGGGGTAGAGACTATTATTATGGAGGCATAGCGGCACCCACTTGGGTTTTAATTATGCGGAACTACGAGTACCAGGAAGCAATTTGGCTAACGCCCACTGGGGCGGGACTTGGACAGTATATATCAAAAGCTCCACTAAGCCTGCTGCCCCCGTTGTTATAAGCCTGTGAACAAGGACATAATAATGTCCGAAACGCGTCTGGCCTTTTTAATTTGAATCAAGGTGAAATGCTGGTACTGCTGCTGCCAGCAATAAATGTGTGATCAACTCTTTGCGAGCGGCGTCTTCATTGGGGCAACCTTTGTGTGATGTAATCGAGCGGCCAGTCCAGCCGCAAAGACGCCTCGCTGCTGTGGATAGCGGCTCTGCAACGCTCGAAATCACGGGCGTTGAAGGAACGAGGAGACCAGTGTTGCCGGTATATATGGGCAGCAGGCTCAGTTGTTCCATGTGCCGATTCAACCCATTGGGGTAAGACTGTTATTATAACCCACTGGGGTAGAGACTATTATTATGGAGGCATAGCGGCACCCACTTGGGTTTTAATTATGCGGAACTACGAGTACCAGGAAGCAATTTGGCTAACGCCCACTGGGGCGGGACTTGGACAGTATATATCAAAAGCTCCACTAAGCCTGCTGCCCCGTTGTTATAAGCCTGTGAACAAGGACATAATAATGTCCGAAACGCGTCTGGCCTTTTAATTTGAATCGAGGTGGAATGCTGGTACTGCTGCTGCCGGCAATAAATGTGTGATCAACTCTTTGCGTGCGGCGTCTTCATTGGGGCAACCTTTGTGTGAGATATATATATAGATGTGATCAAGGTAACGGCTGTTACCGAAACGCGTAGTGACTGCATGATCGTTTAATACAATAAAGAAAACTGCGAGCCTAAAAGTGGAGTTCGTGCCCATCTGTTATCGACTGCGTTAGGAGCCGAAGGAAGGGCAAACTTTGTTTTATTTGGATATATATATATATATATATATATATATATATATATATATATATATATATATATATATATATATATATATAAAATCGATATTTTGTACAACGATATTTTTAACATCAATATTTTTTTCTCAATATTTTTGTACTTACCTGTTTAAGTGTAGGGAGTGGATATTTTTGCATTCTATATTTTTTCATCTATATTTTTTACATCTATATTTTTGACATCGATATTCTGTCAGTGAACCATGTGGAGGGTCAGGGTATTTTGTGAGCTTTGAGTTTGCTTGTAAAGTGCAGGCCTTAAATGAGGTGTCTAAGGCAGCTGCCTTAATGGGGCGCATGCCATTGGAAAAAACAGTTGTCATTGGGAGGATGCCTGTGGCAGACCACGGTCTATGAGCGAATGAAGGAAGCTCTCATTAGAAGGTCTAGGTTGAAGCCAGCTCAATACCTGCAGAGATTCCATGACTGCAAGAGAGCAGATGGTGTTGAGATTTGGATTCATGGTGTATTGGGTGATTGGAATGAATGGATAAGAGGGAAGGAGGCCAAGCATTTTCAGTCCCTTAATCAGCTGATGGTGGCAGAACGACTCAAGGAGGAGTGCTTTATCCCACTTTGACAATACCTGTCTAATCTGACAAAGAGGGATCCAACAAAACGTGCAGCGTTAGCCAATAAGCGGTTGGCTAACATGGTTCACAAAGGTCTGGAACAGCATTGTTATAAGTCAAAGGAGGAAAATAATTCACCACAGACTGGTTCCAAACTGGAGGGTAAAGAGGAGTAATTCTCATGAGACTCGAGGAGGGTCCAGGAAACATGGAAATGGTAATGGTGTGTTCGAAAATAAGCATCAGAGAAGGGAAGGCAAGGAAGCCCTTCTAAGTCCAAGGTGGTGACTTGTTTTAAGTGCCTCAAGGTGAGACATTACAAGAGAGACTGACATGAGAAGGAACTTGACACAGCAACATCCGTGATAACAAGCATGTTACATGTCGGTGAGGGTACACGAGATGGACAGGTTATGCTCAACCTATTAGCTATGGACATCTGCAAATGAAGCCAAATGCTCTGAAGCACATCCATCCTAATACAATGGGATTTGTGCAGGAGGTTAGTATCAATAGGAGGAAAGTGCCTGCCCAGAGGGATACTGGCGCCTTCAGCACTATGGTTGAGAGGAAGCACCTTAAGCCTGAGCAGATACTCCCTCGAAATAAGGATACCGGTTTGATAGCCAGTGGAGAGAGCATGGAGTATCAGCTTGCCAGGGTTGAGATTGAGCTCAATGGTCAGGCGGCCATGACTGATGTCGGGGTAAGGGAAGACCAAGGAGCTGGATGTCTTTAGGGCAATTATTTGATTGCCCTGGCTTGGTGCCAGGACCGGAAGCCTTTAAAGCTTGGACATCGTCAGCTGTGTTGACCAGAGCACAGGCTGCACAGCAGTCTCATAGTGAGGCTGGGATCATCTCAAATTTGTGGGGACCAGGACAAGGTAGTTTGCAGGAAAGGTCAGACTCTGGGAAGGTAGTGGCCTTGGAAGTCATCGCTTCTGCTCCAGAGGGAGAGGAGGATAAGGCTTCCGAAGCAGACCATTTTCAGGGGTCTGTGTCTCTTCCAGAGCTGCAGTGTTTGTTAGCTGCAGAAGGGCCTACCAGGGAAGATTTTCACAAGGCACAGGAGGAGTGCCTTACGCTTGTGGGACTTCAGAAGCAAGCCCAAGATCAGGTCAGCAAAGGAGTGGTCGGAAAACACTATGTTGGCTGGGAGGATGGTCTACTCTATAGTGAATGGGTAAATTCTGAGCCAGAAACTAGCAAGAGGCTCTTGGCACCATTAGTGCACAGGAACTTTCTGTTGTCACTGGCCCATGAAGTGCCCCTAAGCAGGACACATATGAATTAGAAAAACCCAGAATAGATTGGACCCTCTGTTCTACTGGCCAGGGATGCACAGAGACGCAGAGAGGTTCTGCAGAAACTGTCCAGCTTGCCAGATGACAGGCAAGTCAGGAGGGAAGACAAAGGCAACGTTAGTGCCTCTACCAGTTGTAGGTGTTCCAATTGAGCGGAGGGGCATATACATTTTTGGTCCGTTTAACCCTCTCTCACAGTCAGGAAAGAAGTACATCTTAGCTGCGGTGGATCATGCCACCAGGTACACTGAAGTTATAAGTCTGAGGAGCAAGACTGCAAAGGTGGTAGCAAAAGCTCTCCTAGGGATTTTTATCTAGGGTCGGATTTTCAAGGCTGGTAATTTCTGACCAGGGAACCAACTTCATCTCTTCTTACATGAGAGAGATGTGGGAGCAAGTTGGTGTGACATACCACTTCTCTATGGCCTACCACCCACAAACCGATGGTTTGATGGAGCGGTTTAACAAAACACTGACAAGCATGATGGAAACTCTGCCAGGCAACCTCCAAAGGAAGTGGGATCTTCTCCTGCCATGCCTCTTGTTTGCCTACCAAGAGATTCTGCAGAAGGGAGTAGGGTTCAGTTTCTTTTGAACTTCTGTATGGACACCCAGTACGGGGTCCACTCGCCTTAGTAAGAGAAGGATAGGAAGGAACCTCAGAGTCTCAACAGAAGAATGTGGCAGACTATATGATTGGCTTCAGGAAGTTGATGGCACAATACACGAGTCAGGCAAAGGAAACCCTTCAGGCTAGCCAAGTGCTGATGAAGGAATGGTACGACAAGAAAGCTACGCTGACTGGGTATCAGGAAACCAGGAGGTGTTGGTGCTAAAGCCTATTTGTCCCTGGGCTTTGGAGGACAAATGGTGTGAGCCATACAAGGTAGTTCAGAATGTGTCTGAAATAAACTTCTTGTTGGACACAGATGCCACGAGGGAACCCAAGAGGGTGTTCCATGTGAACAGGGTGAAGCCTTACCTCCGGAGAGAATGCACAGTGAATGTCATGGCTATGGCTAGGACAGAAAAGTCCTCTGCATGGTAAAGATGAGTACCCCTGACCTGAGTGTCCAACTGTACTGTTGTTTGGATCCCTAATGCTGATTTTGTTTTGTCATAGGCAAACGTGTGTGTGTGCCATGACATAGGCTTCTCTCACGGAGTGAGGTCTTGTTGGACCGGGAGGAGAGCCCGAAGCACTATCCTCATAGTAGTGGAAGGCTACTGCCTGCACCAAAAGTTAAGCAGCACAAGTGCAGTGGAGGCAGCAAACTGTGTAGTGATCAGTAGTAGTGAACAAGTCCTTTTTACCCTCTGTTAATAGTGTGAGGCCTATCGGCTCTCTGGCCTTTCTAAACGTTCCGCTGCTGTGTGCTTATTCAACCTTTGGCCTCCATCAGTTAAATGTGAAGTGCTGCATAGCGCAGGCGTAGTGACTCTGCGTTGATTGTATGTGTGCCTGGGAAGGATACAGTACAGGGATAGAGTTGTATTGTGTAGTATATGTGAGATTAGTGCACGTGCTGAGAGCATGTATGCCGGTGAGGAATACATGACATGAAAAATGTAGTGCTGTGCAATGCGTACAAAATGAGAACATGTGCTGGGTGTATGTGCACAATGCTTCACCCTTCATGTATTATATAATGAAACATAAATATAAAATATAATACATGAAGGGTGAAATATAATACATGAAGGGTGAAGCATTGTGCAGCGCACATGGTGAGTGTGTGTTCTAGCAGTGTGTGTCTAATTAAATACAGAAAAACATCAGTGTTGAACAGTGTGCGCAGACTGAGTGTGTGTTCTGAATACATGTGTACATGTAAGGCTACAATGCATGGAGGTACTAGTGTGGGACTGTAAGGGTGCTGTGAATGTACACTAAGTAAATGTGTCTGCAATTGGCCGAGAGGCCAAGAGGAAGGGGAGAGGATGTGGCCTAATGGCTAGGACTGTCGACCTCGAATCTGGGGAACCGGGTTCGAGTCTCGGCAACGACGCTCAACATCCTGTGGTTCTGGGCAAATCACTTAATCTCCCTGTGCCTAACAAAAAAACAAAAAAATGAATCTGTCCGTCTGTACCGCAACTGGTGCTCATGTAAAGCGCTCTGATACCTTCGGGTCAAGTTCGCACTATATAAAACTCAGAGAAAAATTGGCCATTATTTGGAGGACCCTGGGTTCCATTTTGGGAAGCCCAGGCATGCCTGGTAAATACATGAAAGGGAGAGGAATACCCTTCAGACAGATTTGTTTATTGCTGCATTCCTGTGAGCTGGGTGGGACACATACTGGAGGGAAAAAGAAGAGACTCCCTTTACACTTCAAAAGACTGCTATTTGATTTAGTGATAGAATACAAGGAAGGAGCCAGGACCGATCTCAGGAATGGAGATGGAGCTGAAAAAGGAATCATAAAGACTAGGGCTGGGGAGCTGGGATTAACCTTTTGATGCTCATATCACTGTGGCTGACAACCAGATGTGAACTCTGGACACTCAAATGAATTGTGTTGTGGGGGAGTCAGCTTTGGACTCTTGCCTGCTGTGACAGAGATCTTTTATGAAGAGAGAAGAAATACAGAAGCAAAACCCCAACATAAAACATCGAAGGCTCAGACCCTAAATCACATCTGGTGTCTGGAAAAGTACTATAAGAAGGGGAGGTTGAGTCTCCAAAAATCTTTCATCTGCCAAGGAGCCAGACAGGCTGTGTGAGAAGGGGAAGCTCTGCAAGACTTCTGACTGTGCCCAGGACTGCGGGCCAAGACCAGCTAGTCTCCCTGCTGGGTGAGGGAAACAAAGACCACCTACCCTGGAGCACCAGTGTGCCTGCCTGCTTGCCAAGACCAGTGTGCCCTGTGAGGAAGAGGAAAACGTTAGAGGGAGTGAGGTCCAGCGGGGAGCCTTACCGAGAGTGTGTGAAGTGTGAAGATTCAGCTGTGTACCGATCAGGCCATAGCCTGCGTGCAGGGCTGTTTTCTGTGACCCCTGTATGCCAGGAGTAAGCTGCCATAGACTGAGCCAAGTGCTGAGCACTGTGTGGAGGGCACCAAGCCACATAGCATTGTAGCGGTGACCCCGTATGCCAGAGGAGATCACGAAGTAGTTGTGTGACCAGCATGCTAGGACTTGTGAACCCCTATGCATTGACCCCGTATGCCAGGAGGGGCCCCCCCTTGGTGGGTGCGATTGCACCTGAGAAGTCTAAATTGCATCCAGAAGGTACCGCCAACCACATGTGCCGGTGGGGCTGCTGGGACCAAATCACTAAAGACTTCAGGCTGTCAACTGGAGTGAGGCTGTGACCAGCAGAGATCTACCTTGACTAACCCTGAGGACCAGGAGGATGCCAGGCAGGACAACGCACCCTCATGGGACTCCAGTCAGGAGCCGAAGAATTGAATTTCCCCCCTGGGGAGAACTTGACTTACTGTGTTGCTGGAAGCTGCTCCGATCACAGGGGCAGCCGGGCGCCCCACACTGGAGAGTGAGTCTACACCTGCCTGACACTGCAGCGTGTCCCGCAAGCAGCCCGACTTCTAGGAGCAGGACTAATCTTGTGACTGCCTGCACTCAGTGCACCTGCTGAAACGCCAAATGCTTCAGAGCTGTAGTAACGGGTAAGACTTGAACTGGGCCTGTGGGCACCAGGGAATTCTCTACTGCAGGGGCTGCGGCACCATAGACACTTTTAACTCAAATCCTGAAGAATCAAAGGGACCTCTTGAATAGGGCTTAATAGCGTGTATTCCCTGGATGTGGCCACCAGTGAGTGGGGAATAACTAGGAGCACGTTACACAAAAGAGGTTAGGACAGGGATTTGCCTGACAATTACTAGAGTCCCAACCTCAAGAGGGATTGTGTTGTTGGTTCTGAGTGTCACATTTATTTGCATGTGTAGAGTTACTAATAAAATACTACTTTTACTTATGAAAGCAAGTATTTGGCTGGACATTGATTCATTGTTTGTACTGTTTGCACTTTGAGTCCTGTTCACTGGCCTGTATCTACATCCTCCCAGAGGATGCCTTGACTGCTCGACCACAGCTACCACTGAGAGTCCAGTGAAGAAGGGGTACTTGGCCCAATTGAGCAGAATCCATAATAGGTCAAGCCCCAGACATCAGGAGTAAAAGGCCTCAACCACCAGGCTCTGGCCCAATAACCCCTACATGCACTGTGGCCCTCTGAAAAGCGTTCTGACAGTGAGAATCGCCTTCAGAAAGCAGAGTGAAAACTCACTTTCTATGTACTCGTCCATTGCATATGAAATTGTTATACAAGTACTACATCTCAGGAAGTAGTAAGAGCAGTTTAACACAGGGAAAATTATGTGGAATACTCTGGTAGTATGCTGTGAACACATGTAAAATGAAGTCTGACACTAGGCCTGAGAAGTCACAGTTTGCATTTGCCAGTTTTGCCAATGTTTCTGTTCAATGTAGCTGAAAGGCTGGTCATGACTGTAAACGTAACATGTCCACAAAAAACAAGTTACTTACCTGTACACTGTGGTTCTCCAGTATTGATATCTTTCATAGATTCACATGCTTGAATCTTCCCCGTCGGCATGGTGGGAGTCTCACGGTAATTTGAAAATAGCAGTATTAGAAAAAAAATGACTGTAATCCCCATGTAAAGGGGACTCCATTTTGTTACCTATCGTCCTCTTTATAAGGTCCAAATGACAGCCAATGAGACGCCAGCCCTTAGGACCACAATCCCCTGCAGAGCCATCCAACCTCAGATTTCGAGCACAAGTGTAGAGTGAGCTTCCCATCATGAAGTTAGAATGGTTTGCCTTAAAACGGGGAGGTGGGCGGGCTGCATGTGAATCTATGAAAGATATCAATACTAGAGAACCACAGTGTACAGGTAAGTAACTTGTTTTTTCTCCAGCATTGAATCTTTCATAGATTCACATGCTTGAATCAGAATAGCGAGCAGTATACCATTTTTATAATAGGCGTTTTAAGAGCAGAACCTCTTTTACCCTTAAGAATCATGGAAAAAACGTACATCTGCTTCTGTTGTAAAAACCGAAACATCTATTTGTCTGTTTTGAAAGTCAGAACATCAAAGATTAACTATATATAAGAATACATAACAACATACTCATAGGATGATAACACGTATTCATGTATATAACTTTTATACAATTCTGAAAGAACAGTACCTTAGCGGAAAAGTCGACAGTGCACAGCCTGTCCCACCGCCGAATCTCCTTTCCATGCCGTATCCAAACAGTAGTGTCTGGTAAAGGTGTGGACATTTGACCATGTCGCCGCCCTACATATGTCCGGGAGCGACACTCCCGCGAACACTGCAATAGAACTAGCCACCTTCCTTGTCGAATGGGCGGACACCCTTGAAGTCAGAGGTCTTCCTGCCTTCTCGTGACAAAAGGCAATTGTTGACGAGATCCATCTGGATATACTGTTTCTTGATAAAGTGTACCCCTTCCTGGGAGGAGCAAAAGCAATGAGTAACTGATTTGACTTTCGAAATGTCTTTGTTCTATCAATATAAAATCGTAAACAGCGTCTGACATCTAGCGTGTGAAGAGATCTTTCCGCTGGAGACGATGGTTCCTGAAAGTATGTCGAAAGAACAATAAGTTCATTGAGATGGAATGAAGTTGGGACATTCGGGATGAACGTTGGATTTGTTCTCAGTATCACCTTATCCCTCTTGAATTGCATAAAGGGTTCAGCAATTGAAAAAGCTTGTATTTCACTTACTCTCGTGGCCGAAGTTAGGGCTAGCAATATTGCCGTTTTCCAGGACACAAACTTTATGTCAGCCTTATGGATAGGCTCGAAAGGAGCTTTCATCAGCTGTGACAGGACCGAGTTGAGTTGCCAGGGAGTCGCTGGACGTTTTAATGGTGGAAAAATCCTAAAGAGTTCTTTCATAAATTCTTTCATTACTCTGGCAGACCAAAAAAAAACCTTCCCGGGTTGTCTGCGGTATCTTGAGATTGCAGCCAGATGCACTTTAATAGACGAGTGAGCTAATCCCGTTCTAGCTAGATATAGTAAATATGGTAGAATTTGCTCGGGTGTTGACCGTAGAGGGTGCAAAGAGTTATCTAAGCACCACTGGCAAAACCTTTTCCATTTAGCTGCATACGTTTTATTGGTGGTAATTGCCCTTGCGTGGCTGAGGATATCTCGTTAATCTTGAGAAATGTTCATGGACTGAAATTCTCGGTCATGAGGTTCCAGTCCGACAAATTCAGAGAGTTTATCTGTGGGTGCACTACTTGTCCTCTGTTCATTGATATCAGATCGTGTACAGACGGGAAACGGATATGAGAGGATATTGACATCTTGAGGAGTTCCGTGAACCAGAACTGTCTCGGCCATGCCGGTGCTATAAGGATCAGATGACACGGTTCTAGTTTCATTTTGCGTAGAACTTTCGGAATTAGTGGAAACGGTGGGAAAGCGTATGCGAACATCCCCGTCCATCAGAGTTGAAGAGTATTCCCACATGACCCCTTTTAAGGGTATCTGCTCGCAAACCTTTTGCATTTCTTGTTTTCTCTTGTTGCAAAAAGGTCTAGACTTGGAGTGCCCCATTGATCGAATTTCTGCCTGATTCGATGGTGATCCAACTCCCATTCGTGGCAGAGGTTTGAGGATCTGCTTAGGGAGTCTGCCCATGTGTTGTGAATTCCCGGAACATGCTGGACCTGTAGTGAGATATTGTGCTTCAGAAGCCACTGCCAAATTTCTTGAGCCTGGGCGGATAATGTTTGAGACTTGGTTCCTCCCTGCTTGAGCAGGTAGAACATAGTGGTAGGGTTGTCTGTTCTCACCAGAACTGGGGAATTTTGGATTCTGGGGAGAAATGCTTGAAGGCCTAAATACACAGCTTTTAGTTCCAGCAGGTTGATGTGCATCAACGCTTCCTGAGAGTTCCAATGACCTTGAATTTCCAGGTCCTGTAAGTGCGCTCCCCATCCTTGCAGGGATGCGTCCGTTGTCATTATGACACTGGGAGATTGAGGCTCGAAAAGTAGTCCTGTTGAAAGGTTCGTTCTTACTCCCCACCATGACAGAGCTTCTCTTATTTGTGGAGTGATAAAAACGAGATCCTTGAATGATCCTTGCACCTGTACCCATTGCAGATCGATTTGTTCTTGAAGCGGCCGCATATGCAGGCGACAGTTTGGAATTAGAGGAATGCAAGATGAGAGCATCCCCATGAAAGATTCGTACATTCTCACTGAAACATACTTTTTTCTTTTGATCTGAGACGCGAGTTTCAGAATTTTCTGAATGCGTTCTTCTGATGGGTATGCCTCTCTTGTGTTCAGCACTGCTCCCAGAAACTGCAGAGTTTGAGATGGTACCAGTGAAGATTTTTCTACATTGACACTTATACCTAGGGTTTTGAATAGCCGAAGACAAGACGTTAATGAGCTTTGAGCTGAGTGATACGTAGGACCTTTTACTAGCCAGTCGTCTAAATACGGATAGACCTGGTGTCCCTGTTGTCTCAGAAACGCCGCCACTGGCACCATACATTTTGTGAACACCCTCAGCGCTGACCGCAGACCAAAGGGCAACACCTTGAACTGAGAGTGGCACCCCGCCACCTCGAACCTGAGGTACATTCGATGTTTGATGTGAATAGGAACGTGGAAGTATGCATCTAATAGATCTAATGATTTCATAAAGTTTTCCCTGTTCAACATTAGAAGTTCTTGTAGCGATAGCATTCTGAAGAGCTGTTTCTTTATGTATTTGTTAAAACCTCTTAAATCCATCACCTGCCTCCATTTGGATACTTTTCTTTATTAGGAAAAAATGGGAGTAGAAACCTTTTTCTCGATGTTGATGAGGGACCTCCTCTATTGCTCCTTTCAAAAGGAGATCTGTAATCTCCCTCTTTAGCAATGTCAGATGATGATGTTTCCTGTGGATGGGAGGCCGACTCGGGGTTTTTTGAATGAACTCCAGGGTGTGTCCCTGATAAACGATATCTAGCACCCATTTGTCTGATGTTATTGCTAACCATTGTTGGTAATTTTGAGAGAGGTAGTGGGTTTGATGAGGTTTGAGCCGTAGCAAGGTGGGAGGTGCTCTGAAAGTGTCACTGTCTTCTACAATTGTCTTGCGACTTTCCTCGTCCTGGAGGCCTTCTTCTGGCCGACTGTTGTTGATATGGTACATTATGTGGTCTGTATTGCTGTTGATTTGCATATTGGCGTTACCCTTGCTGCTGGTAGGGTTGATATCTATAGGATTGAAAAGCCTGCCTTTGCTGGTATTGGCCTCTTCTAGCTCTGCCTCGAAAGGACTGATATCGCTGCTGTTGCAGTGTTCCGAGAGAGCGTGCTGTGTCCGTGTCAGCCTTGACCCCTTGAAGTGCATCATCCACGTGCTTCCCAAAGAGATTCTCGCCATTAAAGGGCATATCAACGATTTTGGTTTGTATTTCCGGACGGAAGGATGTTGCTTTTAGCCAGCCTTGTCTGCGAATAGCGATTGCCCCTGCCATCTGCCAGAAAGCCACCGAAGATATGTCCATGACATGTCCATGGATGTGGCCGCCATTACAGCGAAGCGTTTCCCTGTACTATCCAGTCTTCTACCCTCTTTATCAGGAGGAGCCGAGCATGCAGCCGATGGGTTTCTTGAGCGTCTTTGGGCTGCTTGTATGACCACTGATTCCGGTCTCGGGTGGCCAATTAAACATGCTGGAGACGATTCCGGAGCCTTATATTTTTTCTCCATTCTCGGTACTGCTGCTGGCACTGAAGCAGGGCTCTTCATAATCTTTATCCCTTCTTCCCATATGTGGTTCACTATTGGGATGGCTTGGATTGATTTTCTCGTAGAATCCTTAAAATCATAAAGGAAACAGTCCGCCTGTTTCACGGGGAGAGGTAAGTCGTACCTCTTAGATGCTCTCTCCAGTAGTTCATGAAACCCTCCTATGTCTTCCGGCGGCGAGTTCGCTGGGGAAGGTGAGGGGGAAGGTGAAGAGGGTGCAACGTAGTCGTCCCATTCGTCGCCCACGGGCGCCTCCTCTTGAGTTAGCTCTCCCTCTTCTGGCTGGTCCTCCACATTGCTTTCTATATAGTCATCCCTGATGGCTATCACTGTTGGAGGTAATGTCTTCTGCATAGCCTGTGGTGGCTGTGAAACTTCCAAACCAGGTGCCACCTGCTGCTTGCTCTGAGTGGAAAGTGCTGGAGCATTAGCTTCTGGGAATCGCTTATAATAGTCGCCTATCATGTGTTTTAGGTCTGAAATCAATGAAATTGGTAATGAGATGGTATCTTCCTGTGGGGGCGGAATATTATCCTCTTCCTCTTCAAAATCATAGCTTTCCTGAAAGGATTCATATCGCTGTGATTTTGGGGGTGGACGATCGTCAAAAGAGAACTCCGTCTCAAAATACTCTTGTTTTTTCTTGATCTTCTTCTTCATTATCTGTGTCCTGGCATTTCACTTTAAGTTGTGATGGACTATAAGCAGGCCCATACGGACCTTTCTCCTCAGATTGCTGTAATTCTAATAAATGAGAGGGTGGAAGCGGTGAAATTTTACTCCAAGTTGCCAACTCAGATGACCTCCTTCCTGAATCCGGCGTCATGGGAATATGTTTTGCCTCCGTCGACGAGATCGTCGACGGTGTCTTTCTTTTTATCGTTATAGTCGTCGACGAGTGTTTCGTCGTTGGGGATTTGAAAACCGTCATCGACGAGGTCGTCGACGAAGTTCGTTTCGTCGACGATGGTGTCTTCGTCGTCGATGACGTTGTCTTCGTCGACGTTGTAAGCGTTGTGATACCAGCCGTCGACGATGCCGTCGTCGTCAGCGTTGATATTATTATCAGCGAGGGGCTGACTGTCGACGATCTTGCTGTTTTCGTCGACGTTGTAGCCGTCGACGCGTCCGTCGACGGGGTCTTTTATTCCACAGATATTTTTTGTGGAGTATGAGGCACTGAGGAAGATGAAGCAGGCTTCCTAACAGATGTGCTGACAGAGGGCAAAGAGGCTGGTAAAATGTCCTTAGCCTTAGAGACTTTAGGCTTCTTGGTCTCAGATTTAGTGGAAGCAGACTCCAGCTTTCTCTTACGTTCAGGAGTAGAATAAACCTCCTCAATATCTGATCCAGACTCTGATCTGGATTTTTTCTTCTGTAGCCACAGAAGTAAACGTGCCTCTCTGTCTTTTAAAGTTTTCTCAGAGAAAGTCCTGCAATGCTTACAGTCTTTAGGGACATGCTTAGGATGTAAGCAATAGAGACATTCCTTGTGGGGGTCCTCAGAAAATAATCTAGCCTTCCCACAGGATCTGAAGGGTCTAAACAATCTCTTTTTAGATCCCTCAGAGATTTTTCCCAGTTTGAAGAAAAAAGACAATACCTCTTCCTGAAGAGAGTTCTGAAGTGGAAACAAGCAGGGTCAAAAGTTCACCTGTTGAAAGAAAACTGAGCAGAGCTCAGGGAGACTCCTTCTCACAAGACGTGCAGCAGAAATCTGAGGTTGGATGGCTCTGCAGGGGATTGTGGTCCTAAGGGCTGGCGTCTCATTGGCTGTCATTTGGACCTTATAAAGAGGACGATAGGTAACAAAATGGAGTCCCCTTTACATGGGGATTACAGTAATTTTTTTTCTAATACTGCTATTTTCTAATTACCGTGAGACTCCCACCATGACGACGGGGAAGATTCAAGCATGTGAATCTATGAAAGATTCAATGCTGGAGAACTGTAATTAACTGCTAAGACCAGGAAAGATCTGTGCACAGGGACTCTAAATTCATTCCTATATCAGGATACACCTGAAGTGACTGGAGACATGTCACAAGACATGAAAGCATACCACAGTCTAGGTAAATAGCATTCATGTACAGACAAATTAACCCTTTCCCAAGCATAACCTACCGTGTCAGGTTGAGGGGGTCTGTATGTGCTCAACATGGTACCACAGTGTGCCATCCTGACCTGGTGCAAAAAGTTCAACAAGTCTTGCTTGTACAAGTGGAGTTCTGGCATTATGTAAATAGGTATCGGGTTACAGACACGTCTGTGTTTGAAAACTAGAGATCAAAGGATGATATAGATCGAGAATTTTCATGGTTTATGAAAAGCAGGAAGACTTTAAAGAACGTGATATGATATTCTGATTCACATCTACAACCCAAACTATTTTAGAATGTCGTCACTAGGCACTACACAAAAATATAATAATTGAATACAGTATTTAAATAGTGTCCGATGACACCATACATTATTTACCTACAGTATAACTTATAATATTGAATATTTCAGATTACCTTAGAGTGTCTTGTACAGTTAAGAAGTCATAGATTATAAAGGTGCTAAAATTATAGTGAGGAAGCAGTTGTCCAACGTAGGTTCACATTTCTGCTTTGTCCACTAGTCTTTGCCCTTCCCATTCCTTTCCATATGCATTCTATGACTTTCACTCTCTTTTGTACTCCACTCCTCTTTTTTCCCCTTTCTTTCTTAAATCTCTTACCTTTCCTTTCTACAATTGTATCCATCCATTTTCCCCACCTCTGCTTCTCTGTGCATTCTTTACCTCACCCATTTGTATGCTTTTCTCATAGAAAAGCAAGTATGAGGAAGGTGCTGGTCAGTATTGGTGCAGAAGAAGGATTGAAAAAGTAGGTACTTGTATGACAGTGATCCTCCTACATGATCCCAAACTACTGTATGGTGCCGAGACACTAGGAGCTATAGAAAAGGTTTATGTGTATGCGCTGCCTAAAGGCTGTTCAGTGACATTATTTAGTTACACTATTAGTTGTAATATGGATGCTATTGGTGAGCTTAGTGTGTGTTCTCTTCTCTAGTTAGAAAGTCACTGACTGAAATGGAGTTAAAAATGCATGGGTAGGAAGTGTCCAGTTTAGGTCCATGTTTTTCCTTTCTTCGCTGCTGAGTACTTCCCATTCCTTTCCATATTCATTCTATGATTTTCTCTGAGTTGTCTTCTTTGTCTTCCCCAAATAACTTTTTCTAACTTTCTAGACATACTAATGTATTTTCCTCTCCTTCACTTTTCTGTGCTCCCTTCACCTCATTCTTTTTCTATGCGTGCCTCATCAAAAACCAAGTATGAGGAAGGTGCTGGTGAGTACTGGTGCAAACAAGGATGACAAAACTGGCTTCATTAGACATAATTAGAAGCCTTTATGGCACTGTGAGCCAGCCCTATGAGCCCAAACGACTGTATAGTTCTAAGACACTAGGTACAATATGAAAGTTGTTAAGTGTATCTGTGCTGTAGTTTAGTAGTGCAAATGCTATAGAAAGACTCTGTTCATCATTTACTCACAATATAACTTATAATATTGTACCTTCCTGATTATTTTACTGTGGTTTGTACAGTTAGGAAGTCACAGATTACAAACACTCTAAAGGTATAACGAGATTGAAGGTGTCCAATGTAGATCTACATTTTTGCTTTCTCCTCAGTTCTCTGCCTTACACCATCCCAATTCATGCCATATCAAATCTATGACTTTCTCTCACCTTTCCTCTCTTATCCTCTTCTTTTATTTCCCAAATCACTTTCTCTCAACTTTCTGCTAATCAATCTATCATTGTTTCCTCTCTTTTGCTTGTCTCTGCCATTTGTTTGCTTGTCTTATAGAAAAGGAAGTAGGCGGAAGATGCTCCTCAACACTGATTAAGAAGAAGGATAGGAACAACTGTATTCAGTAGTCAGAATTACATGTTTCTATGAAACTGTGAGCCATACCTATGAGCCCAAACTACTGCATACTGCTGAAACACTAGGCACTATAGGAAAAACATTTCAAATTAATGTTGTGTTTAAATAGTAGTGTATACTGACACTGTACATTGTTTAGTTCCAGTACTATTGTTAATATAGAATTGTCTTGATAAGCTTAGTGTAGCTTCTCTAGTTAGGAAATCACTAACAGTAATGGAGTTAAAAATATAGGGGGGGGGGGGTAGAAGGTGTCCAATGTAGGTCTATGTTTTTGATGTGATCTCTGCCCTGTGCTTTACACTGTCCTATTCCCTAAAATATCCAATCCATTATTTTCTCTGTGCTAATGTTTCCTCTCCTCTTCTTTCCTTTGTTCCCCAAATGATTTTTCCTTACTTTCTAGTACCATACTCATCCTTCTTCATCTCCTTCGCTCTTCTCTGCTCTCCACACCGCACCTATTTCTTTGCTTGACTCATAGAAAAGCAAGTATGATGAATGTTTAGGTCAGTACTGGTGCAGAAGAAGCATGGAAAACATGATTTCATTAGTCAAAATGTTATAGTTGTATGACACTGTGAGCCAGACCTATGAAGACAAACTATTGTAAAGTGCCAAGCAACAAGGCACTATAGGTAACGTTTTTAGAGTGTGTGCTATTTAAATGCTGTACATTGATACTACATTATTTACTTACATAACTCCTTGAAAAAGGCCCGACCCACTCAACGCCAGCTCTTCAATGCTCTTGATATCTCTTTGCATGTTATTGATTATGTTGTAATTATATTGCGCACGTGGGGCCTGCAACTTCTCTTATAAGTTAAACATTTGCTATATAGAGTATATATTTTACAATTTATATGTTCACATATAATAAAGAATAAAGAAAGTTCACCATTGAGATATATATAATAAGCAAACATTTCATTGTCCATAGTCAGTAATACATGTGCCTCAATAGTGCTTTGTACAAGTATCCAGGGAATCAATTTGTATTTCTAATATACATAATACATGTAGTTTTCCTCATTCAATGGGCTTAGGTTCCCAATGTGGTTCAATGGATTTGCGCTAGGATCTTCTTTATGCATAAGGTCTAAACTTTGAACCAAGTATCCAGGGAATCAATTTGTTCTTCTGATATGTATAATGTAGCTCCAAGCACATCCCTTGTGGCTTTCTTAGTTCACTGGATTTATATTCCTAAAGATTTTGAACTATGATCTTGTTTACGCAGAAGGTTCTAAACATTGAGCCAACAAGTGTTATCACCCCTTTTCCTTTGGCACGCAAGCCTGGAGCTTTTTCAAGGCTGAAATTTGAGGGAAAAAATGTGTTACTTACCAGTAACTGTCGTAGTCCAGTATTAGTGTATTTCATAATCTCACATGCTTGAATCATCCCGGTCGTCGATGTGGGAGTCCCACGGTACATTCTAAAGCAGTAGAAGTAGTATACATAGCTTACAACGGCAAAAGACATTGACATTAATAACTTATCTATATCATTTATAAAGAACCAAACTCCAGCCAATTAGGCGATAGCACCTTTAGAACACTCCCACCAGAGGCATCTTCCCTCAGATTTTTAAGCACTAGTGGGAAATAGTCACCACTTGACAAGAAGGAGAGCCTCTAAGGGGTGAAGGGTGGGTTGCATATGAATCTATAAATGATACCAATACTGGAGAAAGAGAGTTACAGGTAAGTAACAAATATTTTCTCCAGTATTGGATCTTTCATAGATTCACATGCTTGAATCAGAATAGTTAGCAGTTGTTTACAATATATTGTAAAATCATGTTATATATCACAATAGAGGATGGTGGGTATAATCATACATATATCATGATACAAGGCTCACCTTACTGGAAAAGATGCGATTGCACCGCTTGTTCCACAGCTGCCTCACTGCGCTGCAACAAATCCAGGCAATAATGTGTGAACCTATGTCTGTTTTTCCAAGTTGCTGCACGGCCTATACTCTCAATAGGCACTCCAGCAAACAGAGCTGCCGTTGTAGCAACTGCTCTTATAGAGTGCACTTTAGTCTTTTCCCTCAAAGGCCAACCAGCCTCAGAATGACAGAACTGATTGGTTGCTGAAATCCATCTAGCTATGCTTGCCTTGGAAACCGGGACTCCTTTGTTATGGTTTCCATATGCAGCTAATATCTGATTTATAGTCCGTAAGAGCTTCGTACGATGCAAATAGAACTTCAAGTATCTCTTTACATCTAGGGTATGCAGAGTTCTTTCAGCAGGTGTCTGCGGATTTGGGAAAAATGTGTTAAGTACAACAGGTTCGTTGAGATGGAAATCCATTGGTACTTTGGTATGAACTTGGGATTAGTTCTGAGAACCACAGTATTATTCTTACATTGCAGGAATGGTTCTCTTATTGTGAACGCCTGTAGCTCACCCACTCTTCTAGCAGAAGTAAGAGCTAAAAGTAAGGCTACTTTCCATGTTAAGAATTTGAGTTCTGCCCTGTGAATAGGCTCAAAAGGGCTCTTCATTAGCTGTGACAGTACTGTGTTAAGTAGCCAGGTTGGTGGGAGTGACTTTACCGGAGGGAATACTCTGAATAAACCTTCAAGAAATAGTGTTACTAGTCTGTTAGACCAAAAGGAAGACGATCCAAAAGTTCTTCTGTATCATGAAATGGACGCCAAGTGCAACTTAATGGAAGAGTGAACCAGCACTGATCTAGCCAGAGAAAGAAGGTATGGCAAAACCTGTTCTGGAGGTGATAAGATAGGGTGGATGTTTGACTTTTGGCTCCATAAGCAAAAACATTTCCACTTTAGACAATATGTTTTGTTAGCAGTATCAGCTCTGGCTCTTGCAAGGATATCACTGCAGTCCTCTGTGATATCTAAGTGCTGAAGTTCATGGTATTCAGAAGCCATGCGGATAAGCACAGAGAAGTCGGGTTCGGATGAAGGACCTGCTTGCGGCTCATTGATAGCAAATCTTTCCGGGGCTCCAGCTGAATGTGATTCCCCTCTCATAGCAGTGCTGCCTGGGCCACCGTGGAGCAATCACTATTAGGAAGCACCGTTCTCTCTTCATCTTCCTGGGAATGAGAGGGATCAGGGAAAAAGCATACACAAAGATCCCTGACCATTTGATCGGAAATGTATTCCCCTACGACCCTTCTTGAGGGTCCCAGCTGGCCAAAACCGGCATTTTTTGTTCTCTTGAGACACAAAGAGATCTAGCTCTGGTGCCCCATTGTTGGAAGATTGCATTCAGAATGGATGATTTAATTCCCTTTCACTGCAACTCTGAGTCGTTATGCTTAGAGTGTCCGCTAGATTGTTGGTCACTCTTGGCAAATGATCCCTCGCAGTGTTACTTGATGTGCTAAGGCCCATCTCCATATCTCTTGCCCCTTTTGCAAAAGAATCTGAGATCTTGTGCCTCCTTGTTTGTTTAGGCAGTGCATACTGGTTGTGTTGTCCCTTCGTATCAACATATAAGACCCTTTTATTCTTGGCAAGAAAGCTTAGAGGGCAAGTGAAATTGCTCTGAGTTCCAGGAAGTTTATGCGCATCTTTGATTGAACCAGGGTCCATTGCCCATTTATTTGGAGATCCTGCAAATGGGCCCCTCAACCTTCTAGAGAAGCGTCTGTTCTAATGACATATTTGGGGATCTGGGACAAGAACATGAGCCCTGACGAGAGATTGTTGGAGGTTATCCATCAAGTAAAAGCTGTTAGCATGGATGGCCATGAGATTAATCACACTATCGAATGAAGGACCATTGTGCATCTAATCCTTCCTGAAAAGGTCTCAAGCTTAGACGGGCACACAGCACTAGTAATATGGCCGATTACATCATGCCAAGAAGTAATTTGAGAAGGTGAACAGAAATAGACTTTCTTTTTGATAAATTCTGTGCCAAAGTCATGAGTTTCTTTTGTCTTTCTTGTGACAAGAATGCCTTGTCTTGCAACGTATCCAGGATTGCTCTCAGGAAATTTATCTCCCTTGAGGGATGAAGGAGAGACTTTTGGTAATTAACTGTTAGGCCAAAAGATTCGAACATCTGCAGACAGGTTATTGTAGCCTTTGAAGCTTGCCGAGCAGATGGTGCTTTTATTTGCCAGTCGTCGAGGTACCGGAAAACTTGAAGCACTTTTTGCCGTAAGTAGGCTGCCACTGGAGCAAGACACTGTAGGAAGCTGGCTCTGTATATACTATACCAAAGTAAGGTATATTGTGCACAGAGTCCAGTGGATCCCCAGAGGTATAGCAGAGGCTAAATTAGATAATCACTAACAGCTCTATTAGTGGTAGTGTGGTCAAGCAGTTAGGCTTATCAGATGGTGTGTTAAGCATTTATTGTATTTACTCAGTCAAGAACTGATGGTACACACTCAGAGATAGAATCCAGACCAATTAGGTAAGTATAAAAATGGTATACTTATGTTTTCTTTCTAGAACCAAGCAGGACTTGGTACAGGTAGGTAAAATATACTTTCAAATGCAAAACCATACACAGAAATGCAATTGTAGATGAAATTGATATTGTTACAGGTTTGTATTTGCTTTAAAAACAGTTCAGAATACTTTCAAAATATTTTGGATTACTTTTGTGATATTTTTTAGTTACACTGATTACTCAGGGTGATATGCCTAGATATCACACTGTGGGTCGTACAATACAAAGGTAAGTAAGACAATTTACTTTTCAAAGTACAGTTACTATTGCTTCATACAGAAACAGGTCGACACTTAGAACATTTCTGAGGAAAAACTACGACATGGGCTCCTATGGAGAAAAATAATGATATCGGTTTGCAGGTAAGTAAACAACTTACAAGGCTTGGTGTCTGGAGTTAGAACCAACATTCCCCAAGGTTCAAGGATGCACTCGTTGCACCACCAGCAGCACTAGGGTGGCCGGGAGCAGAGTGCTGAGGCCCAATGTTAGTCAATGGGGCTAGGGGGCATTCGGTTAGGGGTTGCTCACCAGCAGGCCACTCAGTTGTGCGAGCAAAGCTCATGGGGTTAAGATCAGCACTGCAGGGGACAACGATCAGCACAGGAGTTGCACCACCAGCGGCTTGGAGGCGGCCGGATGCAGGGTGCCAAGGAGACGCCGGGAGCCCTGTTGATTCCAATGGAGATCTCCAGTTTAGAAGAAAGGCTGAAGGCTCGGTCAAGAAGGTTTCCTGAGGGCGACCACCAGCAGGAGAGGTAAGTGGGATTGATGGGGGATGCCTGGAAACCATTGGTTGTGCCACCCAAGGCCGTGGGGTTTCGGGTGCAGGGAGGTCTTTAGGAGTCAGGTTTTCTCACCATCTAGGGTCACGGTCGGGGGGACCCCTCAGCTTGAGGCTGCAGGAGTTGGGTAGAAGATCGGGGCAGGTCAGGGATCACCGGATCCCAGGTCAGGATCGCTGGGAAGATCTCCTCGTGGTGTTGGACCACTCGAACTCGGGCCGAGGGCGTCAGGAGCAGAACCGCTGAGCCGGCTGGATCAGGGTCTGTGTTGGGGTCTTTGGGCGAGCAATTTCGGTGCTCACGGGAGGCAGTCTTTTTGGTGAAAGCAGGGCAGGTCCTCCAGGTTCTGGACAGCTGCTGGCTGCTGGACACGCAGGGGTTTCGCTGGTTGCAGGTCGAAGTTGGTACAGGCCGGTAGGGTTGGGGCCAAGGCAGTTGTTGTCCTCTTCTTCCTTATTCAGTACGGCCCTTCGGTCCTTCTTCTTTCTTCTTCTCAAATCTTAGGAGGCAAGGTTCAGGGTCACCCCTAAATACTAAATTTAGGGGTGTTACAGGGCTGTGCAGGATGGGACCAATGGGTCCCTTCCTTGGGGTGAGTACACCCCCTATTATGCCATCTGAGTGCATTTTACATTGAAAACCACACTGGCATCAGTGTGGGTTTAATGTGCTGAGAAGTTTGCTAACAAACTTCCCAGGTTTCAGTGAAGCCATTATGGAGCTGTGGAGTTCGTAATGATCAACTCCCAGACCATATACTCTTTATGGCTTTACTGCACTTACAATGTCTAAGAATGGACTTAGACACTGTAGGGGTACAGTGCTCCTGCAACTGTACCCTCACCTGTGATCTAGTGTACCCTGCTAGAGGGGTGACTTACCTAGGCCACAGGTAATGGGTTGCAGGCATGGCACAACGGGATGTGTGCCATGTCAACTCTTCACTTTTCTCTGCACCAAAACACGCAGCCTGCAATGGGAGTGTGTGGGTGTTAAGGTGCAGGATCTCTAAGGGTGGCACAATAGGTGCTGCAGCCCTTAGAGGCCTTTCCTGGTCACAGTGCCCTTGGTACACATGGTACCTTTTACAAGGGGCTTACCTGTGGCCAGGAATGTGCCAATTGTGGGTACAAAGGTACAGTTTTTTTTAGAAAGAACAGAGGCCCTGGGTACCTGATTGGCAGGGACCCAGGGCATATCAAGTCAAAGTGCATCAAGTGTCAGGCAAAAGTGAGGGGTAACCATGCAAAAAGGGGCACTTTTCTACAGACACTTCGTAAAAATCCGGGGAGTGCACCTCAGACCAAATGGGAGTGCTTTGAAGTGGTATGAGGGCCCGCTACTGTAAATTGGAGAAATTTGTGATGGTTCGGATTGATAGGGATATGGAAATATGTATCCTGCAAATCTAGGCTTGTCATGAAATCCCTGTGATTGAGGAGGCACAGGATTTCCTGAAGAGTGATCATAATAAAAGATTGCTTTTTCAGGTACTTGTTAAGTTTTCTGAGGTCCAGAATGGGGCGCCAGTCTCCTGATTTCTTCATGACCAGGAGAAAACAAGATTAAAAATCCATTCCTTTTTGAGAGTGTGGGACCTTTTCTATGGCACCCTTGCTCGTTCCGGAGCAGATGGAGATGAGATGGAGATGCTCGTTTTGGTGTAGTGGTCGACGGAAATCTGGTGAACTTCAAAGTATGGCCATATGTGATGAAATCCAGGGCCCATTTGTCAATTTTGATCTTCCGCCATTGATGGAAATATTTAGAAATTCCTGCTCCCACATGATGATGTACTGCAGGGGGCGTAACCAGAACTATATTATCATCATTGCTTCCTGCCAGTGTCAGTGCTGTCTGCTTCCTTTTTGGTGGTTGCCTGGAGTAATCTGCCACTGGCGGTGCCTGATATGGTTGGTACTGCTGGTAGGTAGACTGAAAGGGCTGCTGAGAAGGCTGTTATGGCTGATACCTTTGGTATCCTCCTCAATATGAATAAGCACCTCTTCCATGGGGCCCTCTAAAAGGTGTTTTACAGAACTGCAGGGTGCCCAAAGAACTAACGGTGTCAGTGTCAGCCTTGATTGCTTGTAAGCCGTCATCAACATGTTTGCCAAACAAAGCGTCGCCATCATATGCCATACCTAAAATCTTAGTTTGCACTTCAGATGGAAATGTTGTGGCCTTTAACCAACCTTGGCATCAAAGGATTGCTGATCCTGCGAGCTGTCGGAACCCTATGAAAGCTGTGTCCATAGCACAATCTATGATTTCCGACGCAGATCTTTCTCTCTCCTGCAGAATTTTTTTTGCTTCCTCTTTCTTGTCTTCCAGCAGGAATTCAAGATATGTGGTGCTGTCCGACCACATCTGGTGTTCAGATCTGCCCAAGACTGCCAGCGAATTTGCAGTTGTTGAGAACCGCTTCTCGATGGTGTCAAGGCGCCTGCCTTGTCAGGTGGTGTTGAAATTGGTGTGGAAGAGTTCTTTGACTGACGCTGGGCAGCCTGTGTAATGACAGAGTCCGGTTTCAGATGTCCAACCAGGCATGCCAGCAAGTCTTTAGGAGCTTTGTACTTTTTATCGATTCTTGCCAGAACCCCTATGACTGTGGCAGGAGTTTTCTCCCAGATACAATCTACGATAGGGAATGCCCTAACAGTTTTCCTAGATTGCGCTTTAAAATCATATAGGAAACAATCCGATTGTTTGACAGTGATTTGAAACTGGAAAAGCTTGGCCGCTCTCTCCATAAGGGTATGGAAACCACTGATGTCATCTGGTGGGGAATCCACCAGTTGCGGTGCTGGGGAGGAAGGTTTTGGGATGAGGTAATCATCCCATTCAGTGGCCACAGATTGAGTATCATGAATTTCACCCTTCTCTCTATCATCATTCGAGGAAGATTGGTTGTCTCGAGGAAGCATAGCAATATTTCATACCAGAGTCCTTCTCAGAGTGGCAGGTGGTGGCATAGGTACAGGTGATCTTGGTGCAGGAAGTAGTGGACAGCTAGGTGACGATGTTGTCCCCGCAGTCGTAGGAAACTGTTTATAATAGTCCTGCAATATGCCCTGTAGCTCTTGTGCAGGGCTAAGGGATCCTGAATCATGGCCTCATGTGATGGAGGAGCAGCAAAATGATGAAATTGCTCCACATATTTCCTTGGCTTCTCTATATATTGGTGTCTATGATAAACTTGTTCATAATAGTTCCCTTCATCCTCTTCGTCCTGGTACTTGACATTCAGCTCAGAGGGACTATAAGCTGTGCCAAAAGGTCCATCAACATCTCGTCAGGCTCCTCTACATCCAATAAATGACTTGGTGGCAGGGGGACACTTTGCTAGGTGAGGTATGTTCTGGGCACAAAATGTCCTGTGCTGGTTTTTCCATCGTAGACGCTGTCATCAACGGCATCGTCAACGAGGTCGTCATCGGTTCCGGTGTGAGGCATAACATGGGCAGTTTCTTCGTTGGCTGTTTCGTCGTCGACTAAGGTGTTTTCGTTGTCGATTGTGCCTTTGACGGTCAAATTGACAAAGCCTTCGTCAATGGTGTCGTCAGCGTTGTCGGTGAGGTGGTCGTCGGCGAGATTGTCATCGTCGCAGCGATTGTCGTTGATGGGGTTGAGGTAGTCGACGTTGTCGTCGTTGACGTCGTAATCACTGCCGTCGACGATGCTTTTGGCAGTGGTGTCGTCTTCAAGGAGACTTTCATTGACAGTTTTGATTTTGTTATGACTGGCTCTGAAGAGGATTTGGCATGGTGTAAAGCCAAGTCTGAAGAAGGAGTTGAAGGCTCCGATTTAGCAACCTCTGAAGAAATTTCTTCCTTCTTTTCTGTATGAGAGTTGCCTTTTGAAGACTCATGGTGTGTCATTTTTAAGGCTTTCCTGTGCTGGCGACCCTTGGCATGACCTCTCCCTTTTCCTTAACCTCTCTTGTGAGGTAACAGAATCCTCACTGTCCCATTCCTCAGAAACAACATTTGTTTTAGCCTTAAGTTTCTGTAACAATAATAACAGCCTCCCATCTCTATCCTTGAGAGTTTTAGAAGAAAAGGTTCTACAAATCTTACAGTCCTTCACCTTGTTGGCAGGATGAAGGCAGTAGATATACTCCTTATGAGGATATTCCTTGTGCAGCCTCTTCTTTCCACACGTCCCACAAGGTCTAAAGAGTCCTTTTTTAAGGGATTCTGACATGTTAATGTCAGTTGTAGAAAAGTGAAACAGTAGAAGTTGTCTGGATAAACCAAATCTGGATATAAGTTGAAGAAATGAGCAGAGCTCGGGAGACTCCCTTTCCCATGATATGCAGTAGAAAATCTAAGAGAAGATGCCTCTACTGGGAGTGTTCTAAAGGGTGCTATTGACTAATTGTTTTTTTTTTTTTTATAAATGATGTAGATAAGTTATTAAAGTCAATGGGCCAGATGTACGATCATTTTTTGCGGTCGCAAAGGGGCATTTGGCCCGTTTGCGACTGCAAAAAACGGATGCACAATGTACTAACCCTATTTTGCGAGTCGCTAATCTATTAGAGACTCGCAAAATAGGGTTAGCGACTCACTATTAGGATGGGGTGTGCCAAGGGCATCCCTTCCTAATAGCGAGTCCATACCCAATGTACGATTGTTTTGTGACCGCTATTGCGATCGCAAAACACTCGCAGTTTACCACCCTTCTCAGAAGGGTGGTAAGCCACTCGCAAATGGGAAGGGGTCCCCAGGGGACCCCTTCCCCTTTGTGAATGGATGTGCAAATATTTTTTAAGAGCAGGCAGTGGTCCCAGGGACCACTGCCTGCCCTTAAAAAATGAAACTGAAAAGTTTCATTTTTCTTTTTTAAATGCAGCCCGTTTTCCTTTAAGGAAAACGGGCTGCATTTTTTTTTTAAAAACTGCTTTATTGACAAAGCAATCCTAGACATGGTGGTCTGCTGACCCCAGCAGGCCACCATCCCTGTGAGTACCAGCCATTCCCAATGGGGTCGCAAATTGCGACAGCCTCATTAATATTCATGAGGCATGCAATTTGCGACCCCATTGGGAATCACAACCAGTGTCTGAGACACTGTTGTACATTGATTTTTGCGACTCGCAAATTGCAACTCGCAATTTGTCGCAATTTGCTAGTCACAAAATTCAATGGTCGTACATCTGGCCCAATATCTTTTGCCTTTGTAAGCTATGTTTACTACGTCTACTGCTTAAGAATGTACCATGGGACTCCCACATCAATCACAGGGATGATTCAAGCATGTGAATCTATGAAAGATAAAATACTGGAGAATGTTAGATATAATTGATACTAGCTTTTATAATGACTACTATGCCCTTGTTAAAAAGTACCTTGATTTAGTGAGTGCCCAGAAATCTACTGGATACACTGCAAACGTGAAATAATTTTTGGGAGGTTTTAAGGTGTTAATGTGAATATGGTGAAAAATAAATAAATATGGATATTCTGTGATTTATTTGCAAGATAGTAACTTGAATCCTATATTTATCTTCTTTGATCATCAGTGACCAACATAAGTGAGCATGCACTGGCATTTAGCTTTATTAAAGTTTGTGAGGTACCTTCTATTTATTCTTGTTTATTTTAAAGTTTTGATTATAATATAATTTAGGTTCTGACCTCAATGGTAAACTTTCTTTATTCTGTATTATATGTGACTACATAAACTGAAAAATATACACTCTAAAAAACAATCATTTAGTTACAGTATTAGTTGTAACATGGAATGGTCTTGATTAGCCTAGTGTGTGTTCTCAAGTTAGGAAGTCACTGACTGTAATGGAGTTAAAAATGTAGGGAGACAGAAGGTGTCAAATGTAGGTCCATATTTGTCATATCTTCTTATTTGTGTGCTTTACACCCTTCCATATGGTATCCATGACACTCTCTGTGCTCTCTTCTCTGCTACTCTTCTTTCTCAAATAACTTTCATTTATTTTCTACTGCCATTCCCATCCTTTTCCCTCTCCTTCGCTTTTCTGAGCTTTCTTAAGCTCAACCATTTTCCTAATCACCTCATAGAAAAGCAAGTAGATGCAGGTGCCCTTCAGCTCTGGTGAAGAGGAAGAATGAGAAAACTGTTTTACTGGTCAAAATTTAACATTTCAATGATACTATGGGCCAAACCTGTGAGCCCAAACTCCTGTATAGTGCTGAGACACTAGGCACTATAGGAAACGTTTTTAATTGTATGTCCTATTTAAAGGCTGTAGACGGGCACTGTACATTATTTAGTTACTCACACAAGATATAGGGTAGCAAAGTGCAACTAGGAAAAAGGCTGTGACAGGGAGGGGGCACAAAGTGTGTTTGGACGAAAACCCTCACTCACCCGAGGGTGACATGCTTCATCATTGGGTTCCACCAACACACTGGGACCGCAAGGTACCCAGTGTGGGCTACAACTTACCCCAGAGGGAAGGAGCAGGAGTGTTTTGTATAAAGCACGTATGGTTTCAATACCTCAAAGGTGGCAGTGAAGGGCAGAGTGCAACAAAAAAGTGTGTGTATTAAAACTATCTCCGTGAGGACAACAACTTTATTCTTACGTCCTACGGGATAGAGGATAAAAGCAATGTGAAACAGGGTCATGGATGTGCACCCTGTGATGTGGTCAACATGTTTCTGCCTTAAATTACAATTACGTTCGAGGCATTCATCAGGACCAAGATATTATGTCACTCTGCTGGAACAACGTGCAAAAGTAAAATAAAATTACAAATACAAAAGATACTCAGGCCTCTATTCTTGACCAACAATCCGTTGCAGTAACAATCAGTGCGCTAGGTCAGAAGGCCCTAAGATCAACGTGTATAATCCGACTCTACAGAGTCTCTCACCACGTAGATTCCTCTTAGGCTTATGGTGGTGCTCCGTCGCGGACACTGTACATTATTTACTCACAATATAATATAATTCTGAACCTTTCTAATTAGGTTAGTCTGCTTCGTACAGCTAGGAAATCACTGATTGTAATAGTGTCAGTAATAAAATGTGATCGAAGGTGTCCTATGCATGTACTCCTTTATGGTCTGTCCTTTCTGATCCATCCCAAATTATCTGTACCTCTTGTGAATGCAATCTGTACGTTTATACGCCCTCACTTCCTATTTCTTATCCATTCCTTCTATTCCCTTTCATTTTTAACACACTTTGACTTTCCTTCTAGAAACCTGTGCCTTTTTAATTACTGCTATATCTTTTAAGAAAATTGAATGCTTATTACATATTATTTATATATTTTAAAAATATGTTTCTTTCATTACCTCATCCTGTTTGCTGCAGGTTCACAACATTTTCAGACAGTATGCCAGCAAAACTGCAGACAAAGAGAAAAGAGCGCCATTAGCACCATGCAGGAGGTAATGAATCTAGACCAGATAAAGACTCATCTAAAAGCACAGATTAAAAATGGAATGCTGGTAAGAAAAGTTGAGCGGTCATAAAAAATTTAGTAGAAAAAACAAAAGGAAGGAATGAAGCGGATGATGAGAAACAGCTAGCTTCAAAATCTAGAACAGTTTGAGATTAGGAAAACCAAAATATTTATCCAAAGGAAGAAATGAGAACACCAGTGTAAAATGCAAGAAATTCTGAGAGCTTAGTGAAAAATTATTTGCAGTAGAGTAGTAATAATTCAATTACCTACCGGTAATCTTCATTACTCCGAATACCCTTTTTCTCATACCAATACTTACTATATGAGGTGTCTAGCCTCTCATTAGGCACCACTTGACCTAGCTAGAGCCAATTAAAAGCATCAAATAAAACATTCCCTACCCCTCCTTCATGCCCATACCCATCAATATGGTAATAAAGGGTAATGGAGCCCACCACACTTCCCGTGCATTCCCAAGCAATAGAAGAGAATTCAGGTTATGAAGGGGAATGGTAGGGAGGGTCGTAAGTATTGGTACGAGAAAAAGGGTATTTGAAGTAATGAAGATTACCAGTAAGTGATTGAATCATAACCTCCTCAACCCATTGTCTTGTACCACTAGTTACCATATGAGGTTATACCAGAGCAATCAACACAACCTGATTACCTGATAGATAAAGAGAACTCCCAAATAATGCAAACCAGAAAGGTAAAGCTTCTTCAGCATTGGATGGTGCTTACACAATTATCTCCTGTTCATGATGAAAGGAAATCATAACTTTAGGACAGAAACCTGGCCCCAATTTAAGAACCAACTTGTCAGGAAAATTCTTTAGGTAAGGGAATTTAATGGACAATGAACCCGATTTCCTACGCTTATGGGCTGATGTGATGACCACCAAAAACCAGACCTTCAGAGACAAGTGTTCCAAATCCACCTCTCCCAATGTCTCAAACGGAGATGACTGTAACATCCAAAGAACTAAAGGAAGATCCCAAGAGGGAGTTGGAGGTTTAATATTGGGTCTTATCAAAGAAAATCCCTTAAACAACCTTGCACCTAAAAAATCAATTTCAGAAACACCCCATGGAGCTCTAACTGCCCTTACTGCTACCCACCGCACCTTCAAAGAAACAACTGCCAGGCCTTTGTCAAACCTCTCCTGTAAGAATTGGAGAGCCCATTTGGATTCACTGTTGGTGGTATTTAAAGAGCATTGCACTGCTTAGCGAAAGATGACCAATGATGAGCATATGACTTTCTGGTAGATGATCTTCTTGATTGCTGAACTGAATGAACTACAGATGAAGAGAGTCCCAAATTCTTCAATCCCCTCCTTTCAATAGCCATGTCATCAGCCATATACTCTTGTAAGTATCTAGGGGGAGAGAAGGAGAATGAAGGGGAATTTCATCTACTAAAATGATCCATTCTGGAGCTGTCTGTAGTATATCTGCACAGGGAACCATCCCATCTTTGGCCAAAAGGGGACTACCAGAATAAGGGATACTTTCTCCCCCCTCAACCTGTAATAGTTTCGGTATCAAGGGAAAGGGAGGGACGGCGTACAATGGAACCGGAGGCCAAGGACAACTTAACACATCTATCCCACAGAAAACTGGCTATGGAAACCTGGAGAGGAAATTTGGAAGAAGTGTATTCTCTTCAGTGGCAAAAAGGTCGAGCTCAGGAGTACCAACCTTTTGGCATATTTGCTCGAAGATATGTGGCACTAGGCAAAAGTTGTGGGAGGAAAGGAATACCCTGCTCAACCTGTTCACCAAGATATTGTCCGTCCCCAGAATGTAGATTGCAGTGAGAGACACTAGATGATCCTCCACCCAGGTCATCTTTTGAAAAGATAGATCTGCAAGGTGCTAGGAGCCTGTGGTCGACTGTCTGTTTAGGTAACATTTCATGACCGTGTTGTCTGTTCTCACTACAACAGCCTGGTGTAGCAGAAGGTGGGAAAAATTAAGAAAAGAATGAAGACTGCCTTCATCTCTTTCCAGTTCAGGAGTGTAACTGTTCCTCCGGAAGCCACCTTCCGTGAACCGACTGATTGCCCAAAGTGGCTCCCCAAACCAACCTGCTCGCATCTTTGGTCAGGACCCATAGTGGTGGCCAACCCAAGGGGACTCCCCTGTAAAAGTGACTGGGATCCAGCCATTACTGCATTTGTACCAAAATATCATAAGTCACAGGCACCAATTGCTTAAGGTTGTGAAGAGCTGGATGCCAATGCACCAGAAGGTGACGATCCAGAGGCCCCAGATGTAGGGGAGGTCAGGGAACAATAAAGACAAATGATGCCTGTGAAAAAAGCAAACATACAAAGAAATTATGTATACCTGCATCAGGAGAAACTGAACATATCTCTAATAGAGAAACATCTTACCATGTGACCCTGGAGACAAAGCCACTCCCTCCCCGACATTTGTGATTGTTGCCTCAGAGAAAGTACAAACTCCTGAAACTTCTGTGCTCTTTCTTGTGGCAAAGTTACCAACCACAGATTGGTCTGCAACCGTGCTCCAATTAATTGCAGGTTCTGGGTTGGGGTAAGATGAGACTTCTGTAAGTTTATCAGAAGATCATACTCCTCTAAAGTCCTGCAAACTAGGTTGATCTGATATTGAAGAGTCCACTGTGAGGGTAAATGGATAAGCCAGTCATCCAGATAAGGGTGGATCAGGATACCTTTGCTGTGTAGATCGGCCACAATGGGCGCCATGACCTTCATGAACACTCTCTGAGAAGACGTCAAGCCAAATGGCAGCATCTTGAACTTCCAATGATCGCCCCCCACACAGAATCTGAGGAAACTCTGATGAGGGGGATAGATTGGAATGTGTAGATAAGGATCCCTCAAGTCCAGAGATTTCAACTGTTCTCCCGGAGACACAAGAGGAAGTATTTTCTGTAGCGTTTCCATTTTGACACAAGTTTTCTTGAGGAAAATATCATGTTCCTGAGATTAATGTGAACTTGCCTAAGGGGTTTTTCACCAGGAAGACACTGGAATAGAATCCTCTCCCCTTCTGGTTGTGTGGAACTGGCCATTTCAGATTTTTTACCACTAGATCCGATATCTCTTGAGAAACAGCCAAAGTCTGCATCATATCCCCTGCTACCAGGGAATGAATCAGGCCCGTGTCTGGAGGAAACTCTTTAAATTCCAGAGTGTAGCCTTTTTCTACTATCTGCAGAACCCATGCTTCTCAAACACTTTCTTGCCACTTCTGAAAAAAGGAAGAAAGGCGCCCCCCGACTGGGAGCTCTGCATAGTCAGGAACGCTTCTTAGGTTTTGGTGGGGGACGGGGAGGTTTCATGTTCTTACTTCTACCAAAGTACGGCTGATGCGACTTAGTACATCCCAACTGCAAATTAAAGGTAAAGCCTCTTTGACGTCTCCTCCTCACATTTCTCTAAGGAGGGTCATTCCTAACTTGAGCCTTGAACAGTTAAGCATGCTTCTGATTCTTAAAGGTTTTCTTAAGTGAGTCCTCCAAATCATTACCAAACAATGTACTACCTGAGAAAGGCATGTGCAGTAAACCTGCCTACTGAGTACCTTCTGCCTTCCAGTCTCTCAGACAGATGTGATGTCTAGCAGCTACATTCGAAGCCAATGAAGAAGAGGACGCTTTCAAGATATCACAGGAAATGTCTGAGAGGAACTTGCTCTGCATTTCCATACTGGAGTACAGATCTGAGCACTCAATGCTCAGTTGAATGGCTGAAGTAATAGTCTGGAAATCTTTAACAAGTGACTGAGAGGCATAAACTGCACATATACCTGCTCTCACAGCCAAATTAGACCAGAATATCCTTTCTTCAAAACCAGCGACAGGGACATCCTCTACAATGACTGTGGAACGCCCTGCCAAATTAGCCAACATCGGATCAATTTTAATCATGAATGGAAACTCCATGGCCCCCTTTGAAATAGGATATAATGTTGTCAAAAGTTTTAGAAGGTCAGATTTTTCCGGATTCTACCATTCCCATACCAGAAGACCCGAAACCTCTCTATTTAATGCCAAACATGTAGGAGGATGGGACTGCAACTATTAGAATAACCCAAAGCTAGTACTCAGGACATCATCTTCCATGGAAATGTTAAGATTATCACCCAAGTATAGGAACTAAGAACAGAGTTCAATCTTTTGTATGAATTTACTTTTATGGGTTATTTCCAGAACCTGAAGCTCCTCCTCATCATATTCGGGGGATGGCCAAGAAGAAAGAGATGAAATGGAAAATGAAGAGTTGGAGGAAGTAGGAGAAGAATGAGAATAGCGACCACTTTTTCCCCCAGACTGGTGCAGGACCTCCGATAAAGATGCAAGCAGATACCGCATTTGGTCCTTCGAAATCCCCAAACCTCCTAAAGCAGCCCCAGAGGTAGAAATATTCTACCTACGTTTTTTACCATGGCCAACATCCTCCAGATCTCTCATATAAAGGCGCCACTTGAAGGAGTGTTTCCTGTGCTCCATGATAACAAACACAGGGCTGAAGGAAAGCTGCCCTTATATGGGAGAATGAAGGACCTTATAGCTGACCACAGTTATGCCCAAAGTCCAACAATTCATTTCGCTTCATTAATTTATATTAACACACATCTTAATAAATATCAAGACCACTAAAATGAGTACTATTGAGTTGGGTAACAATGAACATCTGTTAATAAACATTAAGATACCCTTCTGGACAAACGTGCTCTTTACAAATACACGTTATGTTTATGTTCGAGGGCAGTAAAAAATCACTAAGGGATTGAGCATGCCACTAATTTGCTGCCGAAAAATAAACATGGAAAGCAGGCAGCACTCGACTACCAAATCCCCGGGCACCCGGCAGGAGACGTGTCTAATGAGACATAAGCCACGTGAGCGCGCACTCCTCCTCCCATAGAGACAGGCTGGGAGACGCATGCAGGAGCCAGCACCTGTCTCAGTCTTCATTGCCACAGAGAGACGTGCAAGAAGGAAGACGGCAGCGAGCGGCTTTCCGAACACAGTCAGTGCATAGAGATGTGTTCGGAACGCTGTCTCTTAGACGTGGTGCAGGCCGAGAGACGCGCATCAAACAAGCATTGGCATAGCCAATAGGTCTCGCCTTTGGGACCTTATAAGTGTTTAGTTATCCAGCACAATATCCTTGGTGCAACAACATTAACTGTTGCATGGCTAAACACTTATAAGGTCCCAAAGGCGAGACCTATCTTCGCATTCACGTTATTGTTTTCATACTAAACTACAAGTCCCAGAGTGCTAAGCGGTTTGGTGAGCAACGCATGCTTCTCGAGCTACAAATCAGGCTTCTAAATGTTCTAATGCTTATATGAGTGTTAAAGATGTTTTCGGGCAGTACCTTGACCCGGTGTTGCACTTTCTGTTTTTAGATTGGTGGCCGCAGGGCGGGTCACAGGCAAAGCACACGGTAGCACAACTGCACTGCTCCTGAAAGCCAGAATTATCACCAATATCGGAAACAAAACTGGAGAAGATGAGGCATTACGATAGAGCTATTGAGAACTGTGGAGCCAGGCTTGAGTCTCGGCGCCGGGTCTACAGCCTGTGATTCTGGTCACATCATATAATTTCCCCCGTTACAGCTAAGACAGGCGCATGAACAACTGGGATAGGTGCATACATTTCACGCGCAGGTAGGAAGGGGGCGCACACCTCGTGAACAGCTAAAGTGGAACCACACAGTGCATGAGCAGCAACAGTAAACAAGTGTCCCATAGGTCCTGCCAGTGGGGCATGAAGGTGTTCATAATCCGCGCTCGGGCATTCATGGGCCTCCTTGCAGATGGCACCGAGCGGTGGTCCCAAGTGGCAGTGATGATTGTTATTTTAGCAGAAGTGTGTGAAAAGCAGCGCTGCAGCCCTACAAGGTAACGAGCAGCACAGACCGCCCTGTGACTGGTGGGGGGGGGAGCCTGAGGGAGGGGTGGGGGTGGTGGGAACCTGGCGGGGGGGAGGGGGGCTGGCGGGGGTGTGAGCCTGGCTGGTTGCGCTCAGAAGAACAGGGAAGGCTGCAAGAGGGTGGGGGCGAGAGGGGTGGTGTAGGAGAAAGATATGAAGAGAAGATGGCGGATGAGAGTGAAATGAAACGGAGGGATGGAGGAAAGAAATGAACAAGGAAGAGATAGGCAAGAGAGAGAGGAGAAACCACAGGACACCGTTAAACAGAAGGGAAGAGCACAGAAAGCGCGGACCTGGGCAGAGCAGGGTAACGGGGCACACACACATGTTCTTGGGAGGGTATACCGGCGACCTGGTGCAGTCTGGAGTGAGGACCATTTGCAGCCAGAACGGGAATGCCAGATTCCATACCAAAACCACACGGGTGAATGCCAGGACGGGAGAGAATAGCAGCTGGCTGTAGAGCAGAGTCGGCCTTTGCCAAGGTAGCTCCCTGTGCGGAAAGAAAGTTGGCGCCCTCGCTGCTGGTGCATAAAACGAGGCAGCAGAGAGCAGCTTTTGTGCTCAGAAGTCAGCCCATGGCTGCCTGCATCAGAGTAGTGACTGACCTCGGAACACCCCCTGTACCTCCACCCACCCACCCACCTGATTATGCAGATTAGTAACTCACGCTGCTGCCAAGATGTTTGTTGGAGGAGGGTTAATACTAGTGTGTGGCAGCAGGGGGTGAGAGGGGATGGAGGGGCAAGAAAGCAGGCTGATGGGGTGTTAAAACAGCGCCCGGAGGACCACTGGAGCCAGGTGACAGGGACTCTGCTGACTGCGTGACCTGAATGCATACAGCTCCTAACGCCCCTCTGAAAATTGGCGCCCTGAGCATGGGCCCAGTTCAACAACAGCCAGCCCTGCTGTCGAGCAATGGTTTATGGGGTGAAAGAAGAAGAGAAAAGGTGTGGTCGTACAGTTAGATTTTTTGGGGCAAAAGAGGAAGAGGGGATAGCAGTTCAGCAAGGGTTTCTCGATGAAAGAGGAGAGGTCAGCGAAACAGCAAGGAATTATGGGACGAAAGAAGATAGGATGAGTTGTCTGCGGTGCAGTAAGGATTTCTGGGATGAAAGAAAAATGGAGGGCGGCACAAAAAAAGGCTTTCTGAGATGAAACAAGGGAAAAGAGACGGTGGCCCAGCAAGTGAACCTGGAATGAAAGAAGTGGAGAATAGAGGCCGAAATATAAGAAGGGTTTTGGGGATGAAAAAAGAAAAGTTGAGGTTACTGGTGATACAGCACGGTTTTCTGAGTGGGTGATGGTTCAGAAAATGATTCTGGGATAGAAGGAGAAAGGGAGAGGGGCCGGCAGGACAACAAGGGTTTCTGGCAGGGATGAAAGAGTTTGGGATAGGAAAGGAGGTTAAGAGAGAACAACGGCTGCAGATGACCAAATGGCCCCTGCGCGCGCCGCTGTTTAAAACAAGCCCGGCAGTGGTGCGTGCGCGCGCAGTTTGCTCTTTTTGGAAGCACATACTCGTGCTTGTGGCGCGCCCCTGCTCGCTCCTGCAATGTGGATGCCGCCACAAGCACGAGTATGTGCTTCCAAAAAGAGCAGAGCGACGGCTAAAGGTCCTCCTAAGCAGCGCATGCGCGCTGCGTAGGCGAGACCTAAAAAGGGAGAGACGCTTGCACGCACCCTCCCTGGGGGCAACAAGAGAGCTCAAAAGGCTTGTCTCCTTCCGTCTGAAACCCAGGTAACCAGTTTCCAGAACATGGTAGTCAGGAGGTGAGAAAAAGGGCTCAGAATAAGCAGTGGCACAGCTGGGGGGAGACGGTCCGCCCCGGGCTGCACTGTTTTTGGGGGCGGCAGAGGTGAGCAAGTCTGGTCTGTTGACTACATCCCCCCTCCGGAACAAGTCGTCCATCGGCCAATCCCCCCGCTCTTACTTGCACCGGGGGCAGTAGGTCTAGCTACGCCACTGAAAATAAGCCATAAACAGAATAAGCAGAATCACACAGGCAAGACTCCCACAATTACTGCATCACAGAGGAACCAAAAATGCAACCCCAACCATTCAACTCTTTCCATTCCAGACACAGTGCACCGCACAGTGACATACTCACCCAGAGTGAAAAGGGTATTGCCTGGAACTTGAACCCCAAGAGGCCTAGCCCCACCGAGATTACCTTTGAAGTTCATACAGGCTCCACTCATGATGCTCGAAGAGCAGACAAAAGAAACAGGAAGTGTGGGGGCTCCATCCCCCTTTATTACCATATTGATGGGAGGGGCATGGAGGAGGGATAGGGAGTGTTTTATTTAATGCTTTTAATAGGCTGTAGCTAGGTCACGTGGTGCCTGGGGAGAGGCTAGACACCTCATACAGTAAGTAGTGGTACAAGAAAATGGGTTGAGGAGGTAATGAACATTATGAAGCCAATGAAGCACGTAAAGAGGAGAATTGCTACACATAGGCAAAAGCAGTAAGAAAAAAAACCTTGCAGAGAAGTCATTTGCTCAAAAGAGGAAGTTGCTTACTCTCATTGTAAACAGAATGAAAATCTTAAATTGGTTATTGAGCTCATTAAAATACCAACAATAGCATATCAAAAACAAGTCCAGTATTTGTGCCATCTTTGACGGAGATTGGGAACATACTTCCAGTACGGAAGCATTTTTAATGAGGAGAGCTACTACCAGCGGCTTAGTTAGAATGTTGCTAATGACAGAGATGCACATGTATATGAAATGAAAGAAGGTAACCAGTTCCAAATAAGAAGTTAGTGCGAAGAAAGATAGAAAATATAATTATGAATCAAGTGTTGTAAAGACTCCCTCCAGCTCGTGTTTATGGTGGCAGTGCAGTAATGTTTGTAACACATGACAACAATTAATTGACAAACCAAGAGCCTTATTACGACTACGGCGGTCCATTTGACCGCTATAGTCGTGGTGGCGGTTCGTGGACCACCAGACTGGCGGTCCACTCGCTATACTTTGACTATGGAGGTCACACCAACGCAGAACCACTGCTACCGCCAGGGATCCACGAGGCTGGTAAGATGCTGGTAGTGATGCTGCTGCACAGCCAAGCATATTACTAGTTTCCTCACCATCACAGTTTTCATGGCGATGCAACTGCCATGAAAAAGTGTGGTGATGAGGAAACTAAGGAGGCCCTATAGGGCCCCCTGGTGCCTCTGTGCACGGGGGTGCAAGTAAGGGGCACATGGTGTGCCCTCCTGTCTGTATGCACCCCCATGTTCCTGCACGGAACGAAGTGCCCAACATTGTGCATTTCGGTCCATGCAGGAACGTGCTTTTGCATTCCCATTGCGGTGCCTGTCTAAGGGACACTGCCTGGGACCGCCAAAGTGCCGCCCGCCAGATCAGGTGAAAACTTCTAATCTGGCGGATGATCAGCGGATGGCTTTGGCGGTGTACCAGTGGGCCACTGGCAAGATGGCCAGCTGCCGCACAGCCAAAGTAGTAATAAGGCCCTAAGAATATTCATAAAACAAATACAGCTGAGAACATTCAAGAGCAAACCTAGACTTTTACAAACCCTTGATCCATGCAGAGTTAAGAAACTTTCAAATCTGCAGGGACATTCTTTGGCTGGTTTGTCAAAAGAGGTGCGTGACAGTAAATTCTTTTATATTCTGATGCTGTCAGGTAACCACAGTAAGATACGCAACCTAGTCAAGAACTTGTACTTTGTGAAAAAGAACTGTTCTTCATCTAGAAGAAATAGATAGTGCACAGTTACATGGAATTACTCTGATTTGCCGCGAATTTCTCAAGAAATTCAAATAAAATACTTAGGGCCAGAAGGACGGAGGAAATTAATAGTAGTGGAGGATCCCAATGACAGAATCACTCCAGAGATTGTGTTAGACAGTTTTAGGAAAGAAATAGCTGAATTCACAGCGAGATCAGCAGAAATTCTAAATAAGGTATATGTTTGCTGCTGCTGTATGAACTACAAAGCACAGAACAAAAAGGTAGAGATCAACGCTAAGACTGAAGACTGAGACCGGTTTGTTAGTTTAACCTAGCTCTTTACCTAATAGCTGACGAAAGTTTCGATTTTTTTTTCTCTTTATTGTTGAAACACGAGATTACATAAATCATGCATTTACATCATGACCACATTAGGCATACACAAATTCCTCAAAGAAGGTTAGCGTTGGACATCAAGTACATCAATAACCAAAGACACTGTTTGCGTTATACAGATTTGGGTAGACCACATCCATACATCAGCTCCGTCCCTGGTGGCACCCCCCCCCCAGCGTGCACCTCCTACCAGGATAACAGCTGTGGGGCTACTATTGTAGTAGGCATTTCACCAAACATGAGGTTATCCCATTTCCCTCTCAGATTGTCCTGTCATATAGCATCTCTGCCGCTCGTCCGTACACCACCATCAGGTATCTCTGTTCACTCCCCCTCCGCCTCCGCCCTCTCTGTGCCCACATGGTATGTTTGATACAGGCCCCAGTGGTTTTTAGGACGACTCTGAGGAGGGAACAATTCACTGTATACGTCCGACTGCGTGTTGCAGTAGGCCATGTCTGTATGCCACTCGGCCAGGGTGGGAACCAGACCTCTGGCCCAGCACATCGCTATCTGACATCTGACCAGTAATAGCCCAATAGACACCAGGGGTCTAATTATTTTATCTACCCCCTTGTTGAATCCCAATAGAGTCAACATTGGGTCAGGTTTCAGAGGGGAACCAGTAATCCTACCCATCTCTCGGAATACCGCTTTCCAGAACTCAGAGACCTCCGTGCAATACCATGCCACGTGTATAAAATCAGCCACACCTATACGACATCTTGGGCATTACGCAGAGTCTCTTAACCCATATCTGAAAAGTCTTTCTGGGGTATAGTATACTCGATTTTCATATTTAAAATGTATGAGTCTATGTCACCCATTTAGCGATACCGACTTGGTCACAGAACAACAGTATAGTCATAGTCATAGGATTTTATTAAGCGCACATATCACCCGAGGGTCTCAAAGCGCTAGCCAAAACCCGAAGAGGGAAGGAAAGACGACAGCGGCAGCAAAAGAGGATGATCAGAATAGCCAGGTTTTTAGCCTTCTCCAAAACTGACTATGATCAGTTACCATACGCAGCTGCAGTGGAAGCAAGTTCCACAAAGTGGGGGCGAGATATGAAAAGGATCTGCCGCCATTCCTGGTGGTGCGGATCTTGAGAGGGGTGAGAAGATGTTTGGTTGCGGACCTAAGGGTTCTACTAGGTAGGTACCAGATGAGTTTTTTGGTGAGATATCTTGGCCCGTTCCCGTGAACGGTTTTATGTACCAGACAGATGATCTTGAAATGGATTTGTTTCCTGAATGGGAGCCAGTGGAGAGCTCTCAGAATTGGTGTCGACGGGGACCGTGAAGGTAAATTTAATACAAGTCTGGCGGCAGTGTTCTGAAGCACTTGGAATTTGGTGAGAAGCTCTTCATTGATGGAAGCCATCAGGGCGTTGCCGTAATCGAGCCGACTGATGACTAGACCCTGGACCAGCGGCTTCCTGGATTCAACTGGGATCCATTGTAAGATCTTGCGTAGGCTTCGCATTAGTCCATAGCAGATGCCCGTCACATGGTTAACATGCTCTTTCATGGACAATTTGTTATCGAGCTTCACTCCAAGGTTACGGAGCACAAGTTTAGGGGAAGGAAAAGGGCCGAGATTAGGAGGCCACCAGTCGCTGGACCATAGTTCTTGGGCCTTCCCAAAGAAAATAATCTCCAGTCTTCGTCATCTATGGTCTTACCTAAGTCCCCGGCCACTCCACCCGTGCACGCATGATGCCAGGTCTGCACGCTTCCTGTGCTAGAGCGTAGAATTTCAGGACCAGTCCGGTGGGAGTGCATGATTGGATCAGAAGCGATAGAGCAGGAAAGACCGGGGGCTCCTGTATGTCCTCCCCGAAGAATTCCAGCAGGGTGTGACGGACCCTAAAATATTGGAAGCAGGCGAGGGGCTTTGTGCCTGTTCTCTGTCTTGGAAAGCATCCCAACCTTTCACTTCCCCCTCTTGGAATAAATACCCACGGTGACCCCCAGCTTATTTAATGTATTTACTACACCTTTCTCCCGACTCAGTAGAAACCAGAAGCACCATTCTATTGGAACATGAGGGGAATATAGTAGGGAGCCGGCCTGCTGCTCCAGCAGTTGCCGCCAAGCGTGCACTGCAGAATTAAGGGAGTCATATATACCATGGCATCTCGATGGTTGCAGAACAGTGTCTGGGGGAGCGTAAGGGGTTGTGCAGCATCCCTTTCAATGTACAAGTGTGGCAGGACTTGTGAACCATGAAGCCAGTGGTACACTGATGTGCACTGTGCTGCCCTATAATATAACTCTATGTTCGGAGCGTTTAGTCCCCCCATGTGGTACAGCAAAGTGAGGACCTTCCACTGTACCCTGGCTTGTTAACCCGTCCACGCCAACCAAAGCAACTGAGCCCGCAGCTCTGCAAACAATGACTGCAGTAGGAGCATTGGGATATATTGGAACAAGAATAGAAATCTGGGCAGTACCACCATTTTCATAAGCGCTATCCACCCCATTAGAGACAGGGGAAGTTTAATCCAGCGCTCAACGTCTTCTGCTAGTTGGTGCATTGCTCTGCTGTAGTTATCTCTGAGCACCTGTGCCTGATCCGTGTGGATTTGTATCCCTAAGTACCAGACAGAGTCTGTGTTCCAATGCAGAGGGAACTCTAGTGTTATGTTATGTTATTATGACTTGTATAGCGCACATATACCCTTAGGTGTCTTGGCGCTTCCGGTCTCCATATTATGTTACAAACCACTGATCCTAAAAGAGCCATGTCTTTAGTTGCTTTCTGAACTCCAGGAGGGAGGGAATTTTCCCTAAGATAAAGTGGGAGGGAGTTCCATTCCTTTATGGTATTGTAACTAAAACTCCTCCCACCCCAGTTCGTTTTTTAAATTCTGACAGTAGGCATCAAATTTAAATTTGCCGATCGTAAAGATCTATTGGGGGAATACCACCTGAAAAGGTCCCATAAAAATTTCGGACCTTCTTTGTGAAGGGCCTTGTGAGCGATACAAAGCGCCTTAAATTTTACCCGCTGACCGACTGGCAGCCAATGCAGGTCCTGAATCCCTTTTCCAACTGACTGATACTTGGGGATGTCCAATATGAGTCTTGCTGCAGCATTTTGTACAGTTTGCAACTTTCTAAGGAGAGAGGATTGAATGTTAATATAAAAGCCATTGCAATAGTCAAGTTTTGATAAGACTAGAGAGGTCACAACTGTCTTTCTAGATTTTTTAGGAATAAAATGAAGTATTTTTCTTAAGGTTTTAATCATGAAGTATGCGGAAGACACCACTGTGGACACTTGGGGTTTCAGGCTCAGTTTGTCGTCTATAATAACTCCAAGATTTTTAGCTTTAATTACAGGTGAAGGTGGGGGGCCGAGATTGTCTGGCCACCACTCAGGGGACCAAGGTGGAAAGAGATTACCAAACATGATCACTTCCGTCTTGCTTGAATTCAATTTCAAGCAGTGATTGCTCATCCAGCTACTTAACTTAATCATACAATCGTGAAGTTTTAGAGAATGATTAATATCCTTATCTATTGTCGAGATTACTAACTGGGTATCATCGGCGTAGGAGGTAGGGATCAAATTAAAACTTCTAATCAATGGTGCCAATTCAGCCACGTAAATGTTAAAAGCGTAGGGCTCAACGATGAGCCCTGAGGGACCCCGCACGGCAGTATAAAAGGTGCCGACTTAAATTTGCCTAGGTGGACAGATTGGGATCTTTCTGATAAAAAGGATGTCAACAGGGAGAGGGCTGCTCCTCCTATCCCTATTGTTTTTAGTCGCTGGACCAGAAGAGCATGGTCAACAGTATCAAATGCTGCGGATAGGTCCAGCAGTATAAGAACTGCTGACCCACCGCTATCCAAAGAGGATCGGATTTCTTCCGTGGTTTTAATCAAAGCCGTTTCCGTACTATGATTGGCTCTAAAACCGAACTGGCTATGATCTAAAACCTGGCTGTCCGCAATAAAGGTAGAGAGTTCTGCATTTATAATTTTCTCAATTATCTTTGCAGGCAAAGGAAGTCTTGCGATAGGTCGATAATTGGCAGGGTCGGTTGAATTCAAATTAGCTTTTTTTAGAAGGGGCAAAATACAAACCTGTTTCCACATAGTGGGGAAAGATCCTTGTGAAATCATCTGGTTAAACAGCTTAGACAAATAAGGTCCCATGAATTGGCTAATACTATGTAAAATTCTAGGGGGACAAGGATCTTCTGGTGATCCTGATTTGGCCATGGAAATAAATTTAGCTATTTTTTTTTTTTTTTATGGAGTTTAATATAGCGCGAACTTGACCCGAAGGTATCGGGTATCAGAGCGCTTTACACGAGCACTAGTTGCATTACATGAGGACACATTCATTTTTTTTAGGCACAGGGAGATTAAGTGATTTGCCCAGAATCACAGGATGTTGCGCGTCCTTGCCGAGACTCAAACCCGGTTCCCCGGATTCGAGGTCACCCGCCCTAGCCGTTAGGCCAACTCCTCTCCCAGACTGGTGTCATTGCGGGGGTTGAGCAGGAAGATTATGATTTGTCCCAGTTGATCTTGAGGCCTGAAAGCCCCCCAAGTCTCACTACTTCTCATAGCATGGGCGAGAGGCTCCTCCCTGGGTCCCGAACATATAATAAGGGATCAACCCCGTATGCTGATATTACGAGGTTGTAACCTGGGAAGCGCAGTCCTCTATGCCCATGGTATTCTTGGAGAGAGCACGTTAAGGGCTCCGCCAGTAGCGCATACAGTAAGGGCAACAGGGGGCATACCTGTCTGGTTCCCCTAGCAATTGTTATTGGTATTGTCATGGTGGTTCCCACTCGTATGCGAGCCGTTGGCTCAGTATACAAGACCTCTATCAGTCTCAGAAAGAAGTCTCCCACACCAATCCGGCAGAGGACAGCTCGCATAAAGGCCCACTCCACAGACTCAAAAGCTTTTTCTGAGCTTAAAAATACAGCAGCTGCCCTCACGTCCGGATCTACACGCTGCATAACGCCAAATAGAGTACAGGTATTATACATCAGGCTGCGACCTGGGACAAATCCGGCCTGTTCCGGTCGCACTACTCCCGGCAGCAGAGGGGCCAGCCTGTTGGCCAATACTTTAGCATATATTTTTGTATCCACATTCAATAAGGATAATGTTCTGTACAAGGAGCAATTCTCAGGGATCTTGCTGGGCTTCAAAGGGGGCCATCCTACCAGACTCTGCCATATCTTCATAAAGTGTGACTAAGTAGGTCTTGGTATGCCTTATGAAAGGCCACCATTAGGCCGTACCTGGTGCCTTACCAGACGGCATGCTAGAGAGGGTAGTGTGTAACTCTGCAGGGCGCAGTGGAGCCATTAAGTGCTCCTTGTGCTCCACTGCGAGCCACGCCATAGCAAGTTGCTCTAGGTAATACTTAATACCGTCTTCATCAGGCGTGACCCAGGTGCGGTATAGGTCAGCATAGTATCTGAGGAACCTGTCTGCAATGCGATCAGTGTCACTAAGCAATTGCTCCTCTCTCGCAGATCGCAGCAGCCAGGCTCACCTCACAGCCCTCCACCTCACAGATACACAGATGGGGTGCAACGAGGTCTCGTCGCAGGGCTTGACTCGAGCCGTCCATCTCCCCGCAGGTACGCCAGATGCTGCAGTAACGTCTTTTCTCTGCCGTGTTCATCTCAGTAGTACCGTAGTGAGGGGAACAGTGCTTTGGGTAGTTTATAGTGCAGTGGGCGCCAGGATGATGTTGGATGGGTAGCCGAGTCCCCAGAGCTTCACTCGGATGCGGCCATCTTGGAGCCAGGCAAGCTCCACCCCCCCGTGGAACGTTTTGATTTATGTGACAACAAGATTATCTGCCAATACTGCATTTGTAAGTTTGATGATAATAAAATGCATGCATTTAACAATTTAGAGACCTCTCTGATTCTTGCTGAACTCCAGCAGCTGAATATTTGAGTATTATCATAGAAACTGTACACTATTTTCAAGCTATAGTTCGCCTGCAGCCAAATGTGAAAAGTTATCTCCAAATCAATTATTGAACGACCTGAAAGTAAAAGTAAAAACAAGTTACTTACCTGTACTGTGGTTCTCGAGTAGTAATATCTTTCATAGACTCACATGCTTGAATCTTCCCTGTCGTCATTGTGGGAGTCCCACAGTAATATAAGCAGTGTGAAAGTATTAGACTTAAAACCCCATAGAAAATAATAGACGTTGGTAGCCAATTCACATTGTTTTACAAACATCCAAACTTCAACCAATCAGACCAGAGACCCTAAAGCACTCATCCCCTGCAGAGCCACCATACCTCAGATTTCGAGCACAAGTGTACGATAAAAAAATAAGAGGTATTAATAATGGAGGGCCTTAACGGGGAGGAAGGAGAGTCGCATGTGAATCCATGAAAGATCTCAATACTGGAGTACCAGTGTACTAGTGTGTAACTTGTTTTTTCTCCAGTAGTGTATTCAAATGCTTGAATCAGACTAGCAAGCAGAACCAAATGAAGAATGGAGGCAGGTAAGGCAAACCATCCCACCATGATATACCGAACTAGTATAGTAATCCTTAAAACATAACAGTTAATATCCCGCAATGATACAATAACTATTACATGACAGGCTCATAATATAGGTAAAAGATAAAGAATTATAGTGAGAGAAAGAGATTAACATCATAATGTAAATGAATTAACAAAACGCAGATGCTGAGTACCGTATGAAAACAAATGTTGATGGGGGCGTGGCTAACCATCGAGCATGGCGGATGCGTTCTAGCTGAGCTCCGGGCCGGGCCCTGAATCCTGTCAATAACTACGCCATTGCGAGTCCATCCAGCAACCCCACCCGACTGGCGTACTGCCTGTAGCCCGGGGCAACACCGTGGGTGCAAGAAGAACTTTGGTGCCGGCGGGGATATCGGTGTTTGCCGGAGCGACGTCACCGCTACAGCCCACACCACGAGGGCGGAGGTCGCCAAGACTAGCCGGCTCCGGCCGCGACTACGCTGAAGGGAAAAAACCAAGTACGGTATGCTGTCGCATTGCTGAGGCGCACACCGAACCCCTGCAGACGCTGTGGCCGATTGCCCGAGCGGTGTATTGAGAGCGGAGAGACCGACTTTGGACGAGGGGACCCGTCGACGGCCGCCGGGCAGGAATCCCTGGAAGCGGGCTGCGGGAGTGGTCCCACCCTGAACGGCCGACCCTGTGGCTCCGGGTGCCGCTACGGACTGGTCCTGGCTTGGCGTGCACATTGAGAGGGCTCCAACTGTGGGAAATACGCCACAACTCTCTCAGGCCCTGGGGACAGACTTCCCATCCGGCCCTGTGAGCGGCCTGGACGGTGTATCGCCGGGGGCGCAGGGCTGCTTACTGGGGTGAAGCTGGCTGCGCTGTGAGGCTCACGACCTCGGCGGTGGCTGGAGTGGGTGCTGATTAACGGCCGCCAAAGCGAGAAGACGAGCACAGACCCTGCGCCTGGGGCGAGATTCCGAACTGGGACCCGCCGACAACTGGCCTCATCCAACTATGCCGCATCAGACCGTGAGTAACGCGACCACTTAGGCCACGCTGTGCCCCCGACCAGGTCCAGACCAACTGCGCTATGGCTCATTACCTGGACTCGAAATATCCCACTACCCACTGGCGATCCTGAGCTGTCGGAGACCCCTGCCAGCTGTGGATGATGGTGACTGGGAGCGGGAATACCCAGAGAGCACGGGGCCTAGTGTTGAGGTTCCCTGTGGGCACCTGACCGGCGTAGGGGGTACGTGAAGCTAAAACACGGTGAGTGCGCAATTATACGCTAACTGTGCACTGTGATAAGGACTACTATTCCATTCGCTACTGGGCTCCAACACACCTGGAGATGGGTCGCACTAGAGGGAAACAACCGGAACCACTCGCCTCCGGGGGACCTGAACAATATGAGCAGGACGATGCAGCCCATGCCCCTGATCCGGACTGCATTCCGCCGACGGCTCTAGGGAGCCCCACAGATAAACTGGACTTAATACTACAAGACGTTCGCGATTCCAGGAAGGCAATTGAACACCAAATGAGCGCCCTCACCACAGGCTTCACACTCTTAAAAGCTGATCATGATAAAATGGCTGAGACTGTGAAGAATAACAAATTGCTTCTCACCGAGGTGCTACCACAGCATAAGACTCATTCAGCACAGATTAAACAACTACGGCGCCAACTATCGGGCCTACAGGACAGAGTGGATGATGCCAAAGGGCGGGCACGGCGCAATAACGTGAGAATAGTGGGATTACCGGAACGCAGCAAAAGCTCAAACCCAACCCAATTCATAGAACAATGGTTGCGGAACACGATCGCGCCGGAGGTTCTCACCGATTTCTTCAGTGAGGAAAGGGCACACAGAATCCCGTCGCGACCCCCGATCACTGGTGCACCGCCTAGGCCAATAATAGCACGCATCCTCAATTACAAAGATCGTGACTCTTTACTACGATCCGCGAGAGAGAGAGCCCCGATCCAATTTTAAAATAAACGGATCTCACTTTATCCGGATTTCACGTTAGCGGTACAGCGACAAAGAGCCTCATTCCAAGAGGTTAAAAAGACACTCAGAGTCCATAATTTGAAATATGCCCTCTTATTCCCAGCCTGTCTAAAAGTTATATACGAGCAGAAATCCCACTTCTTTGACAGTCCAGAGGAGGCCGCGGAGTGGATGGAGGTCACATTATCACTGAGTCCATCACAAAGTTCGTCTCAACCCACCAAGCAGAAACCGCGAAAACCACAGAAGTCAGGGCGGTACAAGTCCAACCGAAGGACGACGATCCGTCCAGAGACAAAGGCAATGCCATCTACGGAGCAAATCATTGAAGGCCAGAAATCAGCAATACTAGCGGCAGCAGCATTGGATGACCAAGACGCAATCTCAATGGCTGACTCAATCGAATCCTCTGAAGACACTAATTTACAATCGGACTCCTAGAACAGTGTGGCTCTCTTCCCTTCTATTACCCCACAGACGGTGAATGACTATTTGGGATAAGTGTAAGAAGAATAAGAATATACTTTATTCGATTTCAATTCATAATAAAATAATAAAAGCCACAGTAAAAACATTCATAAAAATATGTCAATACACAATACAAAATTGTCTATACACTATACAAAATTGTCTAAACAACTGCACTTTGAAAGAACTCCCATCTGTTATTTTCTCAATATTTTTCTAACGCATCCTTAGCGTTTTGGATCGTTAATACAGGTTATAAGTTTGTAGAATAGAGACCATTACCTAAGAAAACTCTTTCTTTTTTTCATTATACTTTTCAAAAGGCCAGTCATGATCGTCACACAATAAACATTTTCCATTAATTGCAGATATAAAAAGGCCGGACGACATTGCCTCCAACCCCCTTGTTTTAAAAAAGGCAGAATCCATCTAGCTCTTTCCTTTGAATATATTTTACAAAAGAGAATCACGTGAATAGTTGATTGCTTTGAGATATTATCACACGGACAATGGCACAATTTTCTGGACCAATCATTAACAGAGGGAAAACTAACCAAGCGGTGAAAACAGTCAAACCTAAACCGTGTAAGGAGGTATCTGTCATACCCTCCGATGCACCAAACCAAGTAGGGCTGGATACGATAGGTTGCCAATGTCAAATAATGCTGGATCACCGTGCATTTATTCATCTCCTGTAGGCTCTTAGAGACTCTAAATGTGTCATACAAAGAAGTTTAAAATCTTTCCTAGAAATAGAATTCATGGTTTCTGGTGCATTATAAAAATCATAGCAATTAATATCCAATAAAAAATTTCTAATATAATTCAGCCATTTAATCCTACAGACATAGTCCAATTTCATTGTATCCTTGATGATATCTCTATTCAATCCTGTACAGGTAGATGTCCAAACTCGATGCCATAGTAATAGAGGTTGCATTCTAATCATATCCGAAATATATGGGATCCCCAGTTCGCTATGACAATTAAAAACTGGGGAACTCTGTGGGACCGCTAAAATAAATCTTAAAAAGGTATTTTCGACTAATTGGATTGGGGAGACATCATAAAAACCCCAGATTCCTGCCCCAAACATTGCAATACTAATGCACTTGGCCTGATAAATTTTGAGAAGAATCTCCGGGGGCCTTTTGCCCATTTTGTTTGCAAAACTAATCACTGCCGCTATTGACCTCTTAAAAAGGAAACTCCTACTCTTAATCGCGGCTCCCCAGGAGCCAGTACGCTCAAACAAAACACCCAAGTAAGAGAACGTACTGGTTGAGTCTATCCTGTCTTTCCCAACTGACAAAGTTCTACCTTTGCTTCTCCCCCTCCCGCATGTCATTACAAATGTTTTTTTGACATTAAGTTTTAAGCCTCGGTTATCCATAAAACTGATATACGAGGCAAGTGCTCTCTGGAGACCCAACTGCGTTTCTGGCCATAAGCATCGCGTCATCCGCGTAGAGAAGAGATACTATCGGCTTATTGTTAATCCGAGGTGGATCTCTCGCCCCGGCCACCAGTTCCTCTTCTAAAGCATTGGTATATAAAGAGAAGAGGAATGGGGCCAGGACGCTAGCCTTGTCTCACACCCTCTCCACGCGGAATGACGCCGTACATTCTCCCCTTAACCCGTATCTCACCTTTGCACTGGCCCCGAATATAATTGTATTAAAAATTGTACAAGGGTTGGATCGACTTTTAAATCCATCAGAATTTTCCACAGTCTAGTGTGATTAACACAATCGAATGCGGCCGTGAGGGTCTACGAAGGCCACGTAGAGCTTGCCTTCCTTCGCTTGTGTGTATTTCCCCATTAAGAGGCTCAAATTTAAAACCTGCTCGTTAGTCCCCAACCCCTGTCTAAAACCGTATTGGACCGCGCTCAGAATGTTATTATCCTCTGCCCACATTTGTAATCTATTTTAAACAATCCTGCCTGCTACCTTCACCAAAGCATCTAAAAGCGATATTGGTCGGTAGCAGGCAGGGTTGTTCCGATCCCCTTTTTTAAAAATCGGTATAATCACTGATTCCGACCAAGACCTAATAAAACCCCTTGCACAACAAGCTTCTAAAACCAGAGTTAACAATGGGGACCATAATGTTGGGATGGATTTAAATAAATCCATCGGGACACCGTCGGGACCCGGTGCCTTACCTCCTTTACTGGCATTGATGGCCGCTAACACCTCCTCATGCGTAATATGCATCTTTATAGGCCGAAAACCACCAACTTCTTCCCAATGGTCAGGGTCGGGGTCCAAAAAATGTCCTGCCTTCTCCTTACAGCTGTATACATTTGAAAAGAAGTCGATCCAAGATTTTTCATTGATTGCGACCTCAATCCTAGCTCCATCATTATTCGAGAAAAACGGGGCATTTACTGCCTGCCAGAATGAGTTACAATCCTTTCTTAGGGATGCTTCATAAAGAGTATCCCACGCTAGATCTTTAAGTTCTTTCTTTCTTACTTTTCTGGCGAGATTATAAGCCCTCCTACTTTCTCTAATCTCCCCTGATCTCTCACAGTTCTATGGAGAGCATTTTTCAGCCTTGTATAAGTCTTGGTACAGTTGGAATCAAACCAGCCTTTTTCCTTTATAGGGGTCCCTACTCTGTGCTATGAGCAAGTTTTGGACCACAGTAGTGATATAAGCAAATGCCCTCAGAGTGTCATCAAAAGCAGTATTATCTTGTAAACATACTACGATGTTATCGTATGCTTTGGTAATGATCTGTTTATTGAGCACCTCTGGTTCCTTCCTACCCCAACGCACAGAGTATCAATTCTGGCGGTCTAAGGCAATATTTTGGGTCCATGCCAAACTATTGTTATTAAAATGAGAGCCACGTTTAGGGGGGATTATATTAAGACTTATGGGCAGGTGATCGCTCAGCGCATTATAATGTGTTTTAAATGTATCAATCCAGGTGGCGTAGCGATTAGGAACGATTATGAAATCAATTATAGATTCACAGCCTCTACCAATGAATGTATAATCAAAATCCACTGGAGGGGAGCACAACAGGTTCGCGAAACCCAAATCATATGAGGCCATTAAATCATTAAACTTCTCACCCCTATCGGTATGAGAAAAATGAGTCATCGGTTCATTCTCTACATTAACTACCCCACACTGCCCGGATCCAGCTTGAGTACATGTGTTTACATTAAAATCACCTCCCCAAATCGTGATCATATCAAGGCCTTTTAAGGCCCCTAATTTGTCCATTTCCGCACTAAATGACTTTAGAATATCGTCTAATTGTTCCTTCTCCATATTATTATAAAAATTGACTATGGACACAGCTATATTACAATTCAAATAGATAGTAACAATTTGATAGAATGTTGTGCTTTTACCAAATTCAATTCTTAAGACCCCCAGTAGATTTGAGATATAAACACATATCCCTCCTTTGTGTCTCCCATGGATTGACCGTATTGCTGGCGTATGGTACGTCTTATACCCGTCAATATTGACTTCATCCAGCAGCCAGGTCTCCTGGAAACATAGGATATCAAAACTGCGGATGAAGTCTATCCAAATGGAATTATTCAACTTAGATTGCAAACCTGCAATATTCCAAAAAAGCACTGCAATATCCATGGATGCACTATCAGTTGGATTAATATTATCCAAACTTTTCAGGGTCTGCCCCATAGCCTCAGTCCTCCTAGGGCTACTAACTATACCTTCATCACTAATTTCGGTGAGCAGGGAACCATCCATTCCCAACCCACCACTCAATATCTCACTCTGATCAATAATGAGTTCCCTGGAGTGAGGTGTTACAATTCGCTCCTGGGTAATTTGGGGTATTAGTCTTTCCTCATCAGAACATTGATCAATGGTATCAAGGAGTCAATCGTTCTCATCTAAAGATTTGAGGGGCCCAAATCTATTTGACACCTCTAAGTTATAGGTTGAATGAACAATGGGCTGGATGAGAGGATGCGGATTTAAATACCCGTTAGTTGTAGTAGGCTGATAAAAATAACCCAGGGGGAGAACTTGTATACCTGTCGCCATATTATTAGTTTCATTGCTTCTAAAAAGAATTTCTCGAACCAATAAAGGATTCCCCAAAGAGAGAACGACACAGTCCCCTCGAAAAGCTTTCCTACTTGTACCCACCCAAGGGACACGTCTTACCATCTTAAAGGCAAAAAACATCTCTCTAGTTAAGCCCACTCTTTGCCCCAAGCAATGAATAGCGCTATTCCTCAGGGCAGTCCATGATTCATTACTCCCATCAGAATAAGGGGGCACATTAGTCAAGACGACTGTATAGGGTGTGGCAGCAGGGGGCAAATTTAAGTTCTGCAGTCTAGACGGATAATCGTGCACGTTTATACTGTGAGGCCTTGAGCTAAGGCATAGATCTTTCACCGAAAGTCCACCTTGCTGTTCTAATGATCTTCCTTTTGCTGCCTCACTTGGAGCCGCATCCTTTGGCAACGGTTTACATCTTAGAGTTCCATTTGGACTCTTGGATCTTGAGACACTAAGCTTCCTGGCCCTCTCAACAATCTGACTAGCAGAACTAATTGAGCTAGCTGATAGAGACTGGTTAGAAGACTTTAAAGCACTGCCCTCTCTGTCATCATTTATCTGGGTAATGTTCGCTTCCTTTACATAATTCACATGCTGGTTCTTTATAATGTTTTCCAACCCCGCTTCTATTTTACCTAATCTTGCCTCTAGAGTACCAATCGATTGTCTAATATACTTAGTAAGGTCAGTTATCAGACTTACTATCCCGTTACTTTCAATAGGAGGGGGGGGCATTACCCTTACTTTTATTGCATGTGGCCAAGTCTTTATCTTTACCTTTACCTTTGTAATTTAACGGGATACCTTTCCCCTGCTGTTTGTCGACTTTAGTCTTGTTTATAAGGGGTACCGAGGGGACCTGATGGATAATTGGCATCTGATTTCCAAATGATTCCTTCACTTTGGAGTTGCAAGATCTTTTAGATGGTGGGAGTAGCTCCGGGTCTGGATCGCTAAGTGATAACTCATCTCTGTTAGGCTGGATGCAACCATTTAGAGGCTCCTCAACCGCATTGATTACGGTAACAGCATCCGTACTCTCATTGTGCTGTAGATCAGTTGTTTTACTAATTATTAAAGCACCCTGTGCATCCTTAGTTAGGGACTCCTCAACGGTGGATATCTGCTTTTCAAGAGCTCCAACCGCCCCCGTGAGGTATTTCAGCAGAGTCATATTAGCAACTTTTGGTTTACTTGTTGATTGCACTGTATGCCCAGAATTCATTGTGCGTAGCTTCCTTTTACCCATATCCACTATATCTCAACAGCTAGAAAACTGCAGGATACACCAGCCCTTATACCCCAATAAGTAGAATGTATCACTCTATCCTATATACGTTCCCCTCTACTTCTCCGCATCAATTCTATAACAAAATCAGTTAAATTCCTTATATGAACCCTCTTTCATAAAAATACAATGATGTACGACAAATGTCTAAATACAATTATTTACAAATATTAATAATCTTACTCTTGCCCCATACAACGGGATTTAAGGATGTGGCCCAGCCCAGCCTCTTTCAGTCTATGACGGGCTCAGACAGGCCCGCCCTTGGCCCGGGCTTTGCCAGGGCGCGTCCCGCGCCGCGGGGGGATAGGCTGCGCTTTGTAGCGTGGTGGAAACGCCTCCCCCTCACCTGCGGTAGTGGAAGTAGCAGTACAGAGTCCCCTGTAGCACCCTGGGACTCGTAGTCCCACCAGGATGGATGGCGGCACCACAAACGTCTCAAGGGAGCGTTGCAGTAATTAAAATTGATAAAGATCACTCTGGGCTTAGGCTCCCGCCAGAGTATACAGGCACAAATCGGGAGAAAGCGAACAAGATGCCCCCTTCAGTTCCAACGCGGATAATACACTTGGTCTATGAATGCAGAGGTTTGGGACGCCATCTGAAGGTAGAAAATACGCTAAATTATATTCATACTGACCTAGCAATGTTATTCCATGGTATTAGATAGAGACCGAGCTCGACCAGCTATGTTAACGGTTCGGTGTGTTGCATCTATACACTCACAACAGACCATGGTTTCCACCTCCCCCATTGCAACTGCACAACCATATAAGCTGTTTGAGGTTCAATTTGTTTTTATAGTTTGGTCCTCTGCAGTTCTGAGGGGAAACCTTGTATTGGGAATTGTTAGGGGTTATAATAAAGCAGACTCACTCATGGGTAACTCCTCCAGCTGTCATAAGTGCCATATAGGGACAAGTCTAAAACCACAACACCTACAAACAAATGACTACACCAGGAAAGTACACGGTCACGACCTGGAATGTTAGAGGAATGGGGTCTCTACATAAGAGGCATAGGATATATGCCCAACTAAATAGGAGGAAAGCTCACATTGTACTAATGCAAGAGACGCATCTTACTAACTCTGAAGCCACTAAGCTGCGAAAAAAGGGGAGGGGGCAGCTATTCTGTACATCCTATTCCGCATTTGGGAGGGGGGCCGCCATATGGATCAGGAACGGCACTCCTTTTGCTGTTCTAGATCAACGAATAGATATTAACGGCAGATATGTATTGCTCCATGGCATACTGGACGGGGAACATTTAGTGATTGGTAGTATATACGCCCCTGACACAGAACAGGATACATTTTTAGGGACCCTTAACACGGTACTAGCTGATTGGGGTGGATAACCCTGGATCTTGGGAGGGGACTTCAACGCAGTAATGAGTATAGAATTAGACCGTTCCCACCCACCACTACAAGGAACCAGCAGTAAGAAACAAGCGGAGGCCTTACATGGCTGGGCGGAGGGCTGGGATTCGTCTGATGTGTGGCTCATTAAAAACCCGACTTGCCGGGAATACTCGTTTTATTCCCCCCCACATATGTTACATACACGAATCGATAGGGTGTTCTGTTCCTTACCCCTAATTGCAAAAATTACCCACACTACTTATCTTGGGAAAACACTCTCAGATCATAACCCGCTGGAGGTAACGCTCTCCTGGGGGAAAATTCCCACACCAGTGCCAACATGGAGATTGCAGCCCTTAACTCTAGAAGACCCGACCCTCCCGACACGAACTGGTGCACATGCTGTATTACATGGGGGAGGGAGGCCACCTAGTCAAATGGCTGTATACTAGTATCAGGGTACAAGCCGCCGCTTCGCTTGTGGCCCTCCGTGCAAAATGGTCAGAAGCCTCAGAGACTGAGCTCACTGATAAAGCCTGGGAAGGTATCCTAGAGCACCCCAAGCAAGTATCCCGAAACGCTAAACTTAAATTTATCCAAACTATGATACTACACAGATCCTATCTCACCCCAAGGAGAATCCAGCGTATGTTTCCTGAGGCCCAACATAGCTGCCCTCGATGCAAAGCTGATGAGGCAGGTTTTCTCCACATGCTCTGGGCCTGCCCCCATCTTAGGGATTACTGGGACACGATCCGCTCCGTACTAGAGGAGATAACACATCTTTCAATACATAGCAACCCTATAGAGTGCCTCCTGGGCCTACGAAGAAGAACCAGCGCCCTGAAGGTACAGCTTCGCTTTCTAGACTTGGCCCTCATATTAGCTATAAGGGCACTCACCATGAGATGGAAATCACCCAGATGCCCCCGTTATCTGTGTGGCAAGATGATATGATTGGATGGGGTAGGGCCGAAGGCACGGCACTTAGGCAGGAGGAGGCACGGGGCTTGAGGAAACATCCCATCTCCATGGAATGGGACATCATGCTTGAAAACTTCAGGCAGAAAGATCTTGTACCTGCATGCACCGCCCCCACCACATAAGGGACCCAGCTGCGGGTGGGGGCCGCGAGGGGGCAGGGGGGTAGCACAGGCTACACCATTACCCTACGAGTAGGTCAGCGGAGGCGGATAGCTCTTGAAATTGTACAGTGGGACCAGGATGGCAGATCTACAAGCACAAACAGACCAGGAGGGAGGGTGGGAGGGAGGGAGGGCTCATGTTACTGGGAATGTTTTGATGATTGCGATTGGTGATTACCCTAAGGATCTACTGGCACATATGTTTGAATATATCAATCGTTATACCATCTGTGGCGACTACCATATGATGTATGGATTGTACATTTTGAGGCTTGCATGTGCTAGCTGGACATTCGAACACGATTTGAAAACTTTGAAAACGGACATGCCGTAATGCCCTAGAGGGGACATGTGATTGTTGATTAAGCAGCTGTCAATAAAGTTTGTTTAAAAAAAAAAACTCTAGAAGACCCGGTATTGCGTACCACCCTCTCCACTGCTATCTCTAATTATTTCTCCGAAAATACAGACACTGCAACTTCACGGCAGATAGAATGGGAGGCCTTTAAGACGGTCATTAGAGGGGTAGCCATTAGCACTAGAGTGGGTGCCCATCTCACGATAGATAGAGAGCTGCGGGAACTAGAAGATCAACTAGGCAGACTTGAACAGGCAGCAATCTCGGATGCCACAAACGAGGCGGCCCTGTGAGAAGCTCATATCAAGCATGCAGAACTCCTAGAACAGCTACGGATTATTGACTATCGCACCTACACGCAAAGACAACAAGCAGAGGTGGATAGGGCTGGTGCCCTACTGGCTAGGATCATAAGGGATGCACCATCCTCTACCCCCATACAGGAGATTACCACATTAGAGGGAACCACAGTCAACACACAAATAGACATAAACACGGCCTTCAGGAGGTATTATGAAACACTGTACGCACCACCTAGAGAGTTTAGGGAGGAGGAGCTTGAAAACTTCCTTGATGGGCTAGAACTCCCCCAGCTACTGGAATCACATAAAAAAGAGATGGCGGAACCCATAACAAAAACTGAAATTAAATTAGCAATTAAAGCGCTCCCAAGAAACAAAACCCCGGGACTGGATGGGCTATTGGTAGAGTTTTATGAGACGTTTTCGGCATTATTAGTTCCCCAACTAGAACGATTATACCAGGCAGCACTGGGCACAGGATCCCTCCCCCCCACTACGAGGCAGGCGCTTGTTACATCCCTCCCGAAGCCCGGTAGGAACCCTACGGACATGTCAGGATACCGTCCCCTTTCATTACTGAATACCGACTATAAAAGTTTGAGCAAAATATTAGCTCGTAGACTACTTCACCATTTACCGCAGTTGATACACATAGACCAATGCGGCTTTGTGCCCTGCCGTGGCACCTCCCTCAATATCAGACGATTACACCAGGTACTAACCTCCACATCGGCGGACAGCCTCGGAGCGGGCTGTATCTCCCTAGACCTGAGGCAAGCATTTTTGACACTCTGAATCGGAGTTATATGCTAAGAGCCCTTTCACAATTTGGGATACCACAAGAGTATGTGCGATGGGTTAATTTATTATACACAGAACCCACGGCACGCGCCCGTACCGGAGCCCACATTTCACAGTCCTACCCGGTAGCCCGGGGCACACGTCAGGGATGCCCACTATCCCCCCTGTTGTTTGTATTAGCGCTCGAACCTTTAGCCATTAAGGTACGTACGGTTGCAGCAGAAAGTGGTATTAACATAGGGAATATCACCCATATCCTCTCCGCCTATGCGGATGACATTATTCTTTACCTAAACAACCTTCAGGGTGACCACGAACCCATCCCAACAGTGTTTCATCAATTCCAAGATCTCTCAGGCCTATCCATCAACAAGTCCAAGTCGTATGCTTACTATTTCAATGATACGGCGCAGGTGGAGCCTGTCCACTTTGGCCTCTGGACATTCCCTGTTGCGCCGACACATTCAAATATCTTGGCATACAAATATATAGGGATGCACAGGATCTGCTGGACGGTAATCTGGCCCGTGCCATTAAAATACTCAAAAACCGAATCACATTCTGGTCCTACCTGCCGCTTTCCGTGGCGGGAAGAGTGGCTATCTCCAAAATGGTCATGCTCCCTCAACTGCTATATTTTTTTTACTAATTTGCCAATAATGATTCCGGCGCACACTTCTAAAACTTTAAACACACTTTTATTAGAATGAATATGGGGTAAGGGTCGCAGGAGAGTGGGGCTCTCAAAAATCCAGCTGAGTACTGACCAGGGGGGCCTGGGTGTCCCGGATTTCAAGGCATATTGTTATGCGAGTCAACTCCAGTGGCTCTCATACTGGATTGCAGGACATAATCTGCAGGAGATAGGGATGATGCAACGAACATGGGACAGAGGGGCCCTCCATACCCTGTTATTACCGAGAGGAAGGCCCCTGATAGCTGCTCCTCCACTGTTGAAAGTAGCCCTTTCATACTGGAAAAAGCTATCCAATACACTAATGGTTTACTTCCCTATGCCCCTAACGTTCCATTGTTAGGAATCCCCACATAGTCCAGAGTAGTCACTACTAGATGCATTTTCAAATGGTCGTGCGAGGGAGTGAATACACTTGGGATGCTATTTACCGACAACTTGTTAATGGACCACGAGAATTTTGTTAGGGAACAAGGAGTTCCGAATTCCCTGTACATCCTACATGCTAGCATTAGCAGATATGTTAAATGCACTTGGGAACCAGACGGTAAGGAGTCCCCCACGCATGACTTAGTACACACACTATACCTCATGGGCAATGGAGGACACTTAACCAGGTGGTTGTACAGAGGTATCCGCTCCCATGTGGCAATTCCACTCCAAGCGCTTAGAGAAAAATGGAACGTGGTTTTAGGCCAAGAAATAACAGACAAAGAGTGGGAGCGAACGCTGGAACACCCCAAGAAAGTATCCTGTAATCCCAAATTTAAACTTATCCAATATATGGTGTTACATAGGGCTTATTTGATTCCACACTGATTAAACAAGATGTTTCCGGAGATGGTAGATCAATGTCCCCGGTGCCACACACAAAACACTAATTTATTACACATGCTATGGGCATGCCCACGACTGGTTTCCTTCTGGGCAAATGTGCTTAAAATGCTAAGTGAGGTGGCGCATGTAGCGGGGGGAGATACAGTAGAATACTGCATTTTAAGATTGTGCAATAAACACAAGAAGCAGGGGGTAAAATCCCGGTTCGCCAACCTGGCTTTGATCTTGGCGAAACGGTCAATTACGATGCAATGGAAATCTGCACTGCCCCCTGCGGCTCTAGCCTGGCATAGCGAAGTAGTCAGATGGGGCAGGGCCGAAAGTATGGAAGTTAGGAGGGAGGAAAATAGAGGCCTACGAAAGAACCCAATTTCGCTGGAGTGGGATGCAATGTTAGAACTTTTTATTTCCACTGAACCTTCGTTGCACTGAGACTCTGTAATATAATTAGTCTTCCTATCAAACTCATAAGCACAATTAAGTAACAGATCCCTCATGGAACAAACAAAGCTGTGATACCTGGGACTATATGCATGAGTATTGACTTGTCTGCCGACTGTTGGCCTATGTAAATAATGCAGTGAGTCTGGGGTAGGGAGAGGGGTGGGACCTCCAAATTAATCTGTTCCGGGAGGCCTGAGGGTATTCCTTTGTTGGCATAGGATTATTAACATTGTTTAGACATACTCACCGCAACTGTATGTTACCAGACTGTTATCACTGCCACTGTTACGAATATACTTGTTGTTGGAGATATGCAAGCAGTAATGATTCTTCTGTAACTGGGATATGTTGCTCTTACATGATCCTGGTAATGTAACATCCATTGCCATCTTTGTTTGTTAATCGTGAAACTCAATAAAATATGTTTAAAAAAAAAAAATGAAAACAAATGTCGAAGCGCAGCTTGTTCGACCTTCACATCTGCTTTCTTCCATGAATCCAAGCAGTAGTGCTTCGTGAAGGTGTGGGCATTAACCCACGTTGCCGCCCTACAGATGTCAGGCAGTGACACACCTGCAAAAAAAGGCTGAAGATGCCGCAACCTTTTGGGTTGAATGTGACTTCACCTTCGCAGATAGTGGTCTTACGGTCTTCTCATGGCAGAAAGCTATAGTCGCAGACACCCAGGGAGCAATGCTTGCCCTAGACAAAGCCTGTTCTTTTCTTGGTGATGCAAAAGAAATCAGAAGCTGGTCTGACTTTCTGAAGGTTTTTGTTCTTTTCAGGTAAAACTTTAAACAACATCTGATGTCCAGAGAGTGCAAGCTGCTCTCTCTTCAGGTGGTGACGGTTTACAGAAGAAAATTGATAAAATGATGAGCTCATTTAGGTGGAAAGATGTTGGCACCTTTGGGATGCATTTAAGGTTAGTCCGAAGGAGGACTCTATGCTCACAAAATTGCATATAAGGCTCTTGAATTGTGAAAGCTTGGAACTTACTTATCCTTCTTGCAGACTTGATAGCCAAAAGGGAGGCAACTGTCCAAGAGAGAAATTTCAAGTCATCTTTGTGGATTGGCTCGAAAGGTGATCTCATGAGCTGGAATAAGACTGGAACACCGGAAGAGGCTTAATTTAAGTGTAGACCCGAAAAAGACCCTTCATGAACTTCTTCACCAGTCTATTAGACCACTCAGGCAATTGATCAGAACTCCTCCTGAATCTAGAAATGACTGCTAGATTAACTTTAATAGATGAGTGAGTGAGTCCTGATTTTGCTAGTTGCAGCAGATGAGGGAGAATCTGCTCTGGTGTAGACAAGAGAGGATGGCAAGGCTGAGAAGCACATCATGAACAAAACCTTTTCCACTCTGCAGAGTAACATTTGTTTGTAGATGCAACACAAGCATTTAGGAAATGCACTCCTCAGGGATACCCAGTGTTCCAAACTCAGTGTCGTGAGGAGCCAAGCTGACAAACTGAGAGAACGGATTTGTGGATGTACAGCCTACCCCTCGTTAACCGACTCTGCTGGATGGAACGTTATGTACAAGCACTCTGATAGGAGAAGAAGCTTGGTGAATCAATACTGTCTGGGCCATGCCGGGGCTATGAGTATGAGACAGCAAGGTTCCCCCTTCATTTTGTGTATGACTTTGGTAATGAGTGGAAAAAAAGGGAACGCATATGCGAACATCCCTGTCCAATGCGAAATCGAATGCGTTTCCCCAAAACCCCAGTTGAGCGTACCTTCTGGCGTACAAGCTGCACTTCTTGCTGCGAAATGATCCGGGTTCGGAGAACCTCAATGCTGAAAGACCTTTCTTAACTGCCGTTGGTTGAGCTCCCACTCATGGCATTGCTTGTCTGTTCTGCTTAGGGTAGCTGTCCATTCGTTCGGTACCCCTGGTACAGTTCTATTTTTGAGGAAATGTTGTTGGCTAGTACCCATTCCCATATCATAAGCGCTTTGGCATACAAAACCTGTGACCGTGTCCCTCCCTGTTTGATGAGATAAAACATGGTCGTAGTGTTGTCTGTTCTCACCAAGATGGACGAGTTGCAGACTCTGGGGAGAGAAGCCTGAAGACCTAGGAAAACCGCCTTCAGCTCTAGGAGGTTTATGTGTGACAAAGCTTTCTGACTGGACCATTTTCCGTCAACCTCCAAGTCCTGTAAATGAGCCCCCATCCTTCTACGGAGGCGTTCGTCATCATCACCACCTGGGGTATCACAGGAAGGAATGAGAGACCGTGTGATATATTCTCCTTGATCGTCCAACAAGATATTGCAGACCTCATCCTTGGTGTGACTGCAATTGTGTCTTTGAAGGATCCGTGTCATTGAATCCACTAAGCATTGAGCTGCTCCTGTAGAGGCCGCATGCGAAGAAGACAGTTTGGAACAAATGGGATGCAGGTTGACATAATCCCCAACATGCACTTGTACTTTCTTACAGACAGAAGTGAACTCTCCTGCAGACAAGGATTCTGTGGGTGATCTTAGGTAGAGAATCCACTCCTCTGTGGGAAAAGTTTTTGACACTTTTGTGTTCTGGATTGCTCCCAGGAACACCGCCGATCTGGATGGAATGAGAGAGGATTTTTCCTTGTTCAGGTTGAGGCCCAGAGATTTGAAAAGTCGTAGACAGGCCTGGGTTGACGGTTTTGCCAAGTGAAAAGTGGGGCCCTTTATTAACCAGTTGTCCAGGTATGGGAACACCTGGTGTCCTGAACGTCTAGGAAAAACCACCACTGGCGCCATGCATTTGGTAAAGGCTCTGTAAGCCGACCTCAACCCATAGGAGAGAACCTTGAACTGGTAAGGGCCCCCTGCCACCTCGAATCTTGGAAATTTTCTGTGCTTTGGACGTATAGGGCTATGGATATATGCATCCAGCAGATCCAGGGAAGTCATTTAGTGCCCCGTCTCCACCAGTTGCAGAATCTCCTGCAGGGTTAACATCCTGAAGTACTGTTTCTTGACAAATTTGTTTAAGAGCCTCAGATCCATCACCTCCCTCCACTTTCCCGACTTTTTTATGATAAGGAAAAAGTTGGAATAAAATCCCATGCAGCTTTGAATTAGCGGGACTTCCTCTATTGCGTTCTTGGATAGAAGCAATCAATTTCCTCCTTTTGTATGGAAAGGTGGTGATGCGATGATCTGCCCGGAGGGTATTGGGAGGCTTTTGAACATATTCCAGGGTGTGACCATGTTGGACTGTGTAAAACACCCATCTGTCGGAAGAAATGAACTTCTAGTGATTGAAGAATTTGGAAAGGGGATTGCTGAATTAAAGTGGGACTGAGACAGCAGATGCCTGTGTCACATCATTGCCTCCTGGAACTATCTTGAGACTTTCCTCCATCAAAGGACGTCGACACACTGGTTGCCTTGAGTAGGCGGATGCTGCTGTTGGACTGTAGGATTGTTGCGCCGAGTACTGGTCTCAAAAACCCTGCTTGGGTAGGGTTGATACGTGGTCTGTTGTAATTGCGGTCGGGAAGCAAATTACCCTCAACGCCGAAAGAACTGAAATCGCCTTTGCTGCAAAGTGCCGAGTGAACGAGCAGTCTCAGTGTCTGATTTTATGGACTGGAAGGCATCGTCCACATGCTTTCCATACAGGTTCTCCCCTTCAAAGAGCAAATCGAGGATCTTTGATTGCGCCTCTTGGTGAAAACAGCGTCACTTTCAGCCACCCTTGGCGATGCAATACCACCGCCCCTGCTATCTGCCGAAAGGCCGTGGATAAAATGTCCACGTAGGGGTGGGGGCTGCCCAAAATGGGCATGCAAATGCCCGCACCCCCAAAAAATTGCTACAGACTTTCTGCCCCCGGGAGGCAGATGGGGCAATAGCCGTATATCTGCCCCCCAGGGGGGGGCAGAAGGTCCATTAGGCACCAGGGTTTTTTTTTTCAAAGTTCAGGATGGAGGCTGCCCAGAACGGGCATGTCAATGCCCCCACCCCCCCAAAGAAAATGCCACAGTCTTTCTGCCCCCCAGGAGGCAGATGGGGGCTGTAGCCCCTGATCTGCCTCCCGGGGGGGGCAGAAAGCCCACTAGGCATCAGGGATTATTTTTTCTTTTTTTATACGTAGGGATGGGGGCTGCCCAGAATGGGCATGCCAATGCCCCCACCCCAAAGAAAATTGCCACAGTCTTTCTGCCCCCTCCGGGAGGCAGATGGGGCAATAGCCCCTTATCTTTCCCCCCGGGGGGGCAGAAAGTCCACTAGACACCAGGGATTTTTTTTTTCAAAGTTCAGGATAGGGTCTTCCCAGAACGGGGATGTCAATGCCCCACCCCCCCAAAAAAAAGCCACAGTCCTTCTGCTCCCCCCCCAGGAGGCAGATGGGGGCAGTAGGGATTTTGTTTTTAATACGTAGGGGTGGGGGCTGCACAGAATGGGCATGCCAATGCTCCCACCCCCAAAAAAAATTGGAACAGTAATTTTGCCCCCCCCGGGAGGCATATCGGGGCAATAGCCCGTTATCTGCCCCCCCCGGGGGGGCTGAAAGCCCACTAGGCACCAGGGAATATTTTTTTTCAATGCTCAGGGGTGGGAGCTGCCCAGAATGGGCATTCCAATCCCCACACCCCCACTCAAAAAATGCCACAGACTTTCTGCCATGCCAAGAGGCAGTTGGGGGCAATAGCCCCTGATCTTCCCCCCCAGGGGGGACAGTGGGCCCATTAGGCGCCAGGGATTACGCTGGCTTTTTTGTACGTAGGGGTGGGGGCTGCCCAGAATGGGCATTCCAATGCCCCCACCCCCCAAAAAAAATAGCCACAGTCCTTCTGCCCCCTTGGGTCATATCAGGGCAATAGCCCCAATCTGCCCCCCCCAGGGCGGCAGAAGCCACTAGGCACTGATCTTTTTTTTCGCAATGTGCCTAGCTGTGGATTTTGGGCCCTAGTGCGGCCGGCACCTAGCAAACCTGTACATTTTTTAAAACTAGACACCAAGGGGAATCCAGGATGGGGTGACTTGTGTGTCTCTCACCAGATTCTGTTACCCAGAATCCCTTGCATACCTCAAACTTTGTAAAAAAAAAACACATTTTCCTCACATTTCTGTGATTGAAAGTTCTGGAATCTGCGTGGATCCACAAACTTCCACCCACCCCGAATTCCCCAAAGTCTCCCGATACAAATGATACCTCACTTGTGTGGGTAGGCCTAGTGTCCGCGACAGGAAATGGCCCAAAACACAACGTGGACATACCACATTTTTACAGTGAAAACTGAACCTTTTTTTGCAAAGCGTCTAGCTGTGGATTTTGAACCCTAGCTCTGCCGGCACCTAGGGAAACCTAGCAAACCTATACATTTTTGAAAACTAGATACCCAGGGGAATCCAGGATGGGGTGACTTCTGTGTCTCTCACAAGATTCTGTTACCCAGAATCCCTTGGAAACCTCAAACTTTGTAAAAAAAAAACAATTTTTCCCCACATTTCTGTGATGGAAAGTTCTGGAATCTGCATGGGTCCACAAAATTCCACCCACCCTGCATTCTCCAAAGTCTCCCGATAAAAATGGTACCTCACTTGGGTGGGTGGGCCAAGTGCCCGGGGCAGGGAAGGGCCCAAAACGTATTGTGGAGACATCAAAATTACCTATCACAAAACGACCTGGTTTTGCAAAGGGGCTCACCTGGGTTTTTGCCCCGCGCTCGGCGGCCATCTAGGGAAACATACCAAACCCAGACATCTTTGAAAACTAGACACCCGGGGGAGTTCAGGGAGGTATGGCTTGCGTGGTCCCCCCAATGTGTTCCTACCCAGAATCCCCTGCAAACCTCAAATTTAGCTGAAAAATCAAATTGTTCTCAAATTTTTATGTGGGAAAGTTGTGGGATCACCTGGCAGACACAAATTTTCTATCACTCAGCGTTCCCCCCGGTCTCCTGATAAAAATGGTACCTCACTCGTGTGGGTGGGCCAACTACCCGCGACAGGTAAGGGCCCAAAACGTATTGTGGAGACATCAAAATTACCTATCACAAAACAACCTGGTTTGGCAAGGGGGGGCCTGGGTGTTTGGCCCCGGGCTCGGCGGCCATCTAGGGAAACCTACCAAACCCACACATTTCTGAAAGCTAGACACCCAGGGGAGTCCAGGGAGGTTTGGCTTGCGTGGATCCCTCAATGTTTTCCTACCCAGAATCCCCTGCAAACCTCAAATTTAGCTGAAAAACTCACAGCTGTATTTAGGATCATTTCTGAGTCCCCTCCAGGAGAATCCACAAACCCTGGGTACCTTTAGAATCCTCAGGGTGTTGTAAAAAAAGGGCGCAAATTTGGGGTGGATACCTTATGTGGACAAAAAGTTACAGGGGCCTAAGCGCGAACTACCCCAAATAGCCACAAAAAGGCCTAGCCGAGGGGGGGAAAGGCCTAGCAGCGAAGGGGATAAAATCAAACTATAAACAAACAACCAATAAAATCATGCAACAACTAACTCAACAATATAAAAGGTACAAATATTTAAACAACTGAATAATTCAAAAATGACAAAAGCTGCAAGATGAGGAAACTCTGTTGGATTCTCTGACCAGACCCTTAAAAGAGAAATATATACATCTTGCCAACTACTTTGCACAGCAAGTTAAACTTATATTTAAACTAAAACGTACTTGAATTAAAGCTATAAATGTAAAATAGCAAATAATTAACAAAACACTATCCAACTTCTATTTCTTTACATGTACTTACTAAAATAAAATACTACAACTTCGAAAACTGCTAAACCTGACGAAAATAAATGCCAAGCACAAACCAGAAAAAAGACAAAAAGTACGTATATATAAATTATTATAAAATAGAAACTCACCCCAGAAGCAATTAAAAATAAACCTAATGATCACAATCTCTACAAACTACCAACAAATAAACATTTAAAATGAAATTGAAACTCTTTTTTTCTTCCAAATAAAAAGAAAGCACCAGCTTCACATTACAACACCCCCAATGGAAAAGCTGCCAAAAAGTGTGAAACATCTCAGAAGAACATACATGTAGGTATAAATAATAAAAATAGATGCATAATTGTATATGTAAAAAAAACATATAAACATTTAAAAATGTATAATTATTTATACTACTACACTACTTTCAGACACAATGACAGAAAGAGCAAGATACATAATGTTAGACCTGGCACCATTGGCGTGGGTCTCCCTTCTATTTTTTGCTGTTGCCTCTTATGTTTTTGCTGGTTTTAGATGCTTTTGGGCACTGTGCCACTGCTGTTCAGTGCCACAGTGCAAGTGCTCCCTATGGTAAATTGATGTATGGATTAGTGACTCCATGATTGGCTTGTTTGGCTTACTGTCAGACCCTAGTACAGTGCACTGCGTGTGCCCAGGGCTTGTAAATCAAATGCTGCTGGTGGGCTTGCAGCACTGGTTGTGCCACCCACCGGAGCAGCTTGTAGAGTGTGTCTCAGGCCTGCCATTGCAGAGCCTGTGTGCAGTCTGGTACTGCCATGTTGACTGGGCAAGTGTACCCACTTGCCAGTCCCTAAACCTTCCCTTTTATACATATTAGTCACCCCTAAGGTAGGCCCAAGGGCAGGGTGCATTGTAGGTAAAAGGTAGGACATGCCCTGGTGTGTGTGGCATGTCCTAATAGTGAATTACAGCCATTTTCGTTTTTCACTATTGCAAGGCTACCTGTTCCCCATAGGCCAGAATGGGCAGTTAGATTATTACATCTTATAATCCTAACTGACTCAGGGAACCAGGTAGAAATTCGAGTTTAGTATGCCTGAACTCAGAATGATAAAATACATCTTTTAGTGAAGTTGGTTTTAACATTCTGTGTTTGAAAATACCACTTTTAGAAAGTAGGTATTTTCTTGCCTAACTATCCAAGCCTGCCTCTGCTAGGTTGTGTATTCCTTGTCTGGAGTTTGAGTGACAGGGGCTGGGGGCTTCCAGGAGACAGGGTGAGTCAGCACAGGGCTGAATAGAGAGATCTGCATGCAGATAGGAGGGAGGAGTTGCACCTGGGACCTGAATAGGGCTGTGCCTTTCCTCCACAATGCTGGCTCCACCTCCTGTGGTGTGTCTGATGTCCCTGGCCTACACTGTGAAAGGAAAGAAGGAGTCTTGTCAACAAAGTGCTCCAGGACTGACCAGAACTGGTTTTGGACTAGGCAAAGGCCTCTCTGCCTTCAGAGAACAAAGAGAAAAGTAGTATAAATATTGGGACCCAGACCCAAGAACTTTAGATCACTTCTGGGAATCAAGACGAACCTTTGCTGAGGAGAAGAACCAGGAAGCTGAAGGAGGAGACTACCCCTGTGCTGTGTGTTTGGGGGTTGGCCTGCAGTGGTTGCTTCATTGCCAAAGAAAGGAGAAAAGGACTGAGTGTGCTTTCTATCAACTTGAAGAAGAATCTCCAAGGGCTTGAACTAGAGCTTGCCTCCTCCCTGAAGTCTCAGGGATACAAGACTTCACCAACCAGCTCCCACCTGAATTCCCTTGCTGGGAATTGAAGTGCCTGCTGTTGTGCTGGGCCTTCTGAGAGACTGCGTGTCGCTGGCAGCTGGAAGCGCGACGCAACAACGAGAAGTGTGTCGCCGCCGCAGCCGCTGTCATCGCATCGCCGAGGAAGCGAGACGCCGCTGACGCTGTCATCATCGCATCGCCGAAACGCGGTGCATCGCCGGAGAAGCGGGACGCTGCCACAGAGGACATCGTCGCATCACCGGAGAAGCGCGTCGCAGGGCCTGTCGCGGCTCCAAAGATCATCGAGTCGCCGTCGGGCGTGCACGCATCACACCAACGTTGTCGCATCGCAGCCAAGACGCCATTTTGTCGCATCGCACCGGAGAAGAGTATCACATCGAGGTTCCATCTTGTTGCATCGCACCGGAGAGCAGTAAGAAACCGACGCATCACCTCCCCACACAGTAAGGAAGCGAGCATCAACTCCCCTGCGCAGCAGTAAGGAACCGACGCATCCACTCCCTTGAGTGTAAGGAACCGACGCATCACCTTCCCTGCGACCCTTTTGTTTTCTTTGCGTTACGCATTCAAGGTACATTGAGAGTAAAGTGTTGCATCTACAACTTGAGAGAACTGAACTATTTTATAACCTTTTAAAGTCTATTTTTGAGTACAGTATTGTGGATTTTTGTCGTTTGGTCTTGTGTTAAGTCTATATAAAAATACTTATTTTTATAAATACAACCTGTGTGGTGTCCATCTGTAGTGTTGTCACTGTATTACTGTATGTGTTCACAAATGCTTTACACACTGCCTCTGGGATAAGCCTGCCTGCTCGTGCCAAGCTACCAAGGGGGTGAGCAGGGGTTATTTTAGGAGTGTAGCCCCTTACCCTGACTAGACGCAAGGGTCCCTATTTGTCACAGGTACCTACCTATGCCAACTAGAGACCCCCAAATCTAACATTGGTGGACAGCGGTGAGAATTTGGACTTGCATTTGTGATTCATATACAGTGATTGGTGTACACTACTAGTGAGTGCAGACCATAACGCGACCACATACTTTTTGAGAATTATTCCTTGGAACTTCTTTTCTATTTTTGATTCTTGAGAACTGCCAGTCTTTTTGCTACCATGAGCAAGTCAGCATCCATAGTATCTGTAGACATCATATTGGAAGAAGAGAGAATTGATACTTACACTGTGCCTTATCTCAAAGCGTTGTGCAAGAAATTTAAAAACTCTGTGAAAGGCCTCACCAGGAAAGAGGAATACCAGAAGGCGCTGAGGGCCTGGGTAGAATCTAGGAATGCCAGTGAGCATCCTGAGGAGGCAGTAATGGAGGCAGAGGATTTAAATGAGCAACTTGAGGGGCCAGTGGGCCCAACTGAAGGGAAAGCACCTTCAGGGGCGGGCAGCAGTGTTTCTTCCAAAGGATTGTCCCCAGGAGAGCTGGAGGACAGTGCAAGGGAGAGGATGCATAAATTGGAGCTAGCTAGGCTCAAAATGAATGGTCAGAAAGACATAGAGAGCAAGAAAATAGAGCTTGGGATGGAATTAGAAATGAAGAAGTTAGCCTTAGAGGAAAAGAGAATGCATTTTGAGCATGAGAGAGGATTGAGGGAATTGGAACTCAAGGCCAAGAAGTTAGAGGTTCCTCCCTCTGGTGGCAGCACACCGCCAGTGCATGTAGAAGCAAGAGCCTACATTCCCAAAGATGTAGTTAAAGATTTCCACAAGAATGAGGATATTGGTCAGTGGTTTAGGGCTTATGAAGCTGCAATGTTGGCCCACCGGGTCCCTGAGAAGGATTGGGGAGCGGGGTTGTGGGGCCGCTTTGTTAGTGATGGGAGGGACACTTTTGTTGGATTTGCCTACAGAGGAGCAGATGTCCTATACCCACATGAAGGGAGCCCTAATGTCCAGATTTGGTTTGACCCCAGAGCTATATAGACAAAGGTTTAGAAATTGCAGAAAACTGGAGTCTACCACTTGGGTGGAATATGTGTCTTTCTTTTGCAGAGCATTGGATGGTTGGGTGAAGGGTAGCAAAGTGGATAATTTTGAGGCGCTCTATGATTTGCTTGCATGGGAGCACTTGTCAAATAACTGTTTTCCAGAGCTACGCCAGCATCTTATTGATAGCAAGCTGACTAACCCTAGGAAGCTTGCTGAGGAGGCGGACCGCTGGGTGAGCACCCGGGTCCAGAAGGGTCATGTGGGAGACTTCGCCAAAGGTGGGCAGGGTCCCCAGCAGAAGAGTGGGGGGGACAAGGGTAAACAGAGGGAGTTCCAGAAAGGGCCCCAAAGTAATCCCCAAGGGAACCAAGGGAAGGGTTCCCAGCCTCCCCTGAGAAGAAGGCAGTGGCCCCGACAGATAAGCCTGTTCACAAGGGGCCCAAGACCTGTTTTAAGTGTGGTCTAGTAGGCCACTGTTCTTATGATGCTAGATGTCCCTTGTATGGGAAGACAGCACCCACTGGTGCACCACCCCGGCAGTTGGCTAGTGTAGCCCTGGGGGAGGAGATGGGTGCCCAGGGTGGGTGGGGTCCCGCAGAGATGTCCCTTGTCTCTTTAGGAGACTGTGAGGTGGTCCCCAGGACCCAGCTGCCTGATAACACTAAAAAATACAGGCAGTGGGTGACCATCAATGGCAAGAGGGTGGAAGCTCTTAGAGACACCGGAGCCAGTGTGACAGCTGTCAGTTGTCGGTTGGTGTCTGAAGAGCAGGTAGTCCCCAATGCATTTTACCCAGTTGTTGCCGCTGACAACACAGAGAGCCACTGCAAGGTGGCACAGGTTCCCTTTGAGTGGGGGGGGGTCTCAGGGACTCTTCAAGTAGCTGTGAGGCCAGCCATGCCTGTTGAATGTCTGTTAGGTAACGATTTGGAGAGCTCCCCTTGGGCTAAGGTGGAGCGGAGAGCTCATTTAGAGATGTTGGGTTTGCCTGAGTGGGCCTGCGTGACCACTCGGTCTATGGCAGCCAGTAAGGGTGTTCAAGAGGACCTGGAGCCTGAGAAAATGGCCCAGGTGCCTGCCTTAAAGAGAAGAGGTAGGGGGCACGGGAAACCGGCCCCTGAGATTCCCACGGCCCAGGAGGAGGCGGACCCTGAGGGGGATGCCCTGGAGCCTACCGGGGAAGAGATTGCTGAACTGGGAGACCTGCCTGAGCTGACCCATTGGCAGCAGGAAGGAGGTCCCTCCAGGGAAGAGTTCTGTGAGGAGCAGAACAAGTGCCCTTCTCTTGTGGGTTTGCGGCAGCAGGCTGCAAACCAGGCAGCAGGTGATCAGTCTGGATCACATTGGATCTACTGGGAGAATGGTCTCCTGTATAGTGAGCCTAAGGTTGCTGAGCCTGGGTCAGCCCGTGTGCTGGTGGTACCCCAGCGCTTCAGAGCCTTCCTACTGGGGCTGGCTCATGATGTGCCTTTAGCAGGACATTTGGGGCAGGACAAGACCTTTGAAAGGCTTGTCACCCATTTTTATTGGCCCCAAATGCGCAAGAGTTCAGACACTCATTGCAGGACCTGTCAGACTTGCCAGGCAAGTGGAAAGAGTGGGAGGAAGCACAAGGCTCCTCTCCAGCCGTTCCCTGTGGTCAGCACCCCCTTTGAAAGGGTGGGCATTGACATTGTGGGGCCTCTGGATCCCAAGACAGCCATGGGCAACAGGTTCATCCTGGTCTTGGTGGACCATGCCACCCGGTACCCGGAAGCCATCCCTCTCAGGACAGTGACGGCCCCCGTGGTGGGACGTGCACTGATGGGGATTTTCTCCCGCGTGGGGTTTCCCAGAGAGGTGGTGTCAGACCGAGGTACCAACTTCATTTCTAAGTATATGAAGTCCCTGTGGCAGGAGTGTGGTGTAACCTACAAGTTCACCACTCCTTACCACCCCCAAGGTAATGGGCTGGTTGAGAGATTCAACCGGGCCCTCAAAGGCATGATTATGGGTCTTGAGGAACCCATGAGGCGTAAGTGGGACGTCCTCTTACCATGCCTTCTCTTTGCATACCGTGAGGTGCCACAGAAATCTCTAGGGTTCAGTCCCTTTGAGCTTCTCTATGGACACCCAGTGAGAGGACCTTTGAGTTTGGTCAAGGAAGGCTGGGAGCAATCTCCCAGGAAACCTCCCCAGGATGTATATAGCTACATGCTGGCCTTCAGGAACCAAACTAGGCGATTCAGAAAACTCGCTGAGGCGAATCTGGAAGCCAGCCAGGAGGAGATGAAGCGGTGGTACGACCAGAATGCCACTCTGGTTGAGCTTCAGCCTGGTCAGAAAGTGTGGGTCATGGCCCCAGTGGAGCCCTGTGCGCTCCAGGATAAGTGGACCGGACCATTTGAGGTGGTGGAGCGCAAGAGTCCGGTTACCTACTTGGTGGACTTGCGGTCTCCCAGGAACCCCTTGCGGGTCCTGCATGTCAACCGCCTGAAGCCCCACTTAGAGAGGTCCGAAGTGGGCATGCTCCTAGCAACAGATGCTGGAATGGAGGAGGAGACTGAGCCTCTTCCTGACCTCCTGTCTGCAACAGAGCGAGATGGGTCAGTGGATGGAGTGAACCTCTCTTCCACCCTGACCCCTGAGCAGCAGAATGACTGTCACCAGTTGCTGGGACAGTTTTCTGACCTGTTCTCCCTGATTCCCAGTGTCACTGATTGGTGCGTCCATGATGTAGACACTGGGGACAGTCCTCCTGTCAAGCACAAAACTTACAGGGTGACTGACAGGGTGAGAGCTTGCATCAAGGAGGAGGTCTCCAAGATGCTTGCGTTGGGGGTGATTGAGTCCTCTAACAGTCCTTGGGCCAGCCCAGTGGTCTTGGTCCCAAAGGCTGCCGCACCGGGTGTCTCACCAGAGCTGAGGTTCTGTGTGGACTACCGAGGGCTCAATTCAGTCACCAGGACTGACGCGCACCCCATCCCCAGAGCTGATGAGCTCATTGATCGGTTAGGGGCTGCCCGGTACCTCAGCACGTTTGACTTAACGTCTGGGTACTGGCAGATCGCCTTGACTGATGGGGCAAGAGAGAGGTCAGCATTCTCCACACCAGATGGGCACTACCAATTCCGGGTTATGCCCTTTGGGATGAAGAATGCCCCTGCCACCTTTCAAAGGTTGGTCAACCAGGTGTTGGCTGGACTGGAAGAGTTCAGTGCCGCCTACCTGGATGACATTGCAGTGTTCAGCGCCAGTTGGGAAGAACATCTGCGCCACCTCTGGGAAGTGTTGATGGCGCTGCGGAGAGCAGGCCTCACGATCAAGGCGAGTAAGTGCCAGATCGGGCAGGGTTCCGTGGTGTACTTGGGACACCAGGTTGGGAGCGGCCAGGTGGCGCCCCTACAGCCCAAGATTGAGACCATCCTGACTTGGGAACCCCCCAAGACCCAGACAGAGGTGAGAGCCTTTTTAGGACTCACCGGGTATTACAGGAGGTTTGTCAAGGGGTATGGCAGCATTGTTGCACCCTTGACAGAGCTGACTTCCAGGAAGCAGCCCAAGAGAGTGATTTGGACTGACACCTGTCAGAGAGCTTTTGATGCCCTGAAGACTGCCATGTGCACGGCGCCCGTGCTCCTGGCACCCAACTTCTCAAAAGAGTTTATTGTGCAAACAGACGCTTCAGAGCATGGTGTGGGGGCTGTTCTATCACAGATTAATGAGGAGGGCCTAGACCAACCTGTAGCCTTCATCAGTAGGAGGTTACTTCCACGGGAACAGAGGTGGAGTGCAATTGAGCGTGAGGCATTTGCTGTGGTCTGGGCACTGAAGAAGTTGAGACCATACTTGTTTGGGACTCACTTCCGGGTTCAGACAGACCACAGGCCCCTCAGATGGCTGATGCAGATGAGGGGTGAGAATCCAAAGCTGTTGAGGTGGTCCATATCCCTACAGGGGATGGACTTCACGGTGGAACACCGCCCTGGTACAGAACACGCCAATGCTGATGGTCTGTCCAGATTTTTCCGCCTTAGTGATGAGAACTCCCCGGAGGTAGGGTAGTTCTCCCCACATTTCAGCTGGAGGGGACACGTGTTAGACCTGGCACCATTGGCGTGGGTCTCCCTTCCATTTTTTGCTGTTGCCTCTTATGTTTTTGCTGGTTTTAGATGCTTTTGGGCACTGTGCCACTGCTGTTCAGTGCCACAGTGCAAGTGCTCCCTATGGTAAATTGATGTATGGATTAGTGACTCCATGATTGGCTTGTTTGGCTTACTGTCAGACCCTAGTACAGTGCACTGCGTGTGCCCAGGGCTTGTAAATCAAATGCTGCTGGTGGGCTTGCAGCACTGGTTGTGCCACCCACCGGAGCAGCTTGTAAAGTGTGTCTCAGGCCTGCCATTGCAGAGCCTGTGTGCAGTCTGGTACTGCCATGTTGACTGGGCAAGTGTACCCACTTGCCAGTCCCTAAACCTTCCCTTTTATACATATTAGTCACCCCTAAGGTAGGCCCAAGGGCAGGGTGCATTGTAGGTAAAAGGTAGGACATGCCCTGGTGTGTGTGGCATGTCCTAATAGTGAATTACAGCCATTTTCGTTTTTCACTATTGCAAGGCTACCTGTTCCCCATAGGCCAGAATGGGCAGTTAGATTATTACATCTTATAATCCTAACTGACTCAGGGAACCAGGTAGAAATTCGAGTTTAGTATGCCTGAACTCAGAATGATAAAATACATCTTTTAGTGAAGTTGGTTTTAACATTCTGTGTTTGAAAATACCACTTTTAGAAAGTGGGTATTTTCTTGCCTAACTATCCAAGCCTGCCTCTGCTAGGTTGTGTATTCCTTGTCTGGAGTTTGAGTGACAGGGGCTGGGGGCTTCCAGGAGACAGGGTGAGTCAGCACAGGGCTGAATAGAGAGATCTGCATGCAGATAGGAGGGAGGAGTTGCACCTGGGACCTGAATAGGGCTGTGCCTTTCCTCCACAATGCTGGCTCCACCTCCTGTGGTGTGTCTGATGTCCCTGGCCTACACTGTGAAAGGAAAGAAGGAGTCTTGTCAACAAAGTGCTCCAGGACTGACCAGAACTGGTTTTGGACTAGGCAAAGGCCTCTCTGCCTTCAGAGAACAAAGAGAAAAGTAGTATAAATATTGGGACCCAGACCCAAGAACTTTAGATCACTTCTGGGAATCAAGACGAACCTTTGCTGAGGAGAAGAACCAGGAAGCTGAAGGAGGAGACTACCCCTGTGCTGTGTGTTTGGGGGTTGGCCTGCAGTGGTTGCTTCATTGCCAAAGAAAGGAGAAAAGGACTGAGTGTGCTTTCTATCAACTTGAAGAAGAATCTCCAAGGGCTTGAACTAGAGCTTGCCTCCTGCCTGAAGTCTCAGGGATACAAGACTTCACCAACCAGCTCCCCCCTGAATTCCCTTGCTGGGAATTGAAGTGCCTGCTGTTGTGCTGGGCCTTCTGAGAGACTGCGTGTCGCTGGGAGCTGGAAGCGCGACGCAACAACGAGAAGCGTGTCGCCGCCGCAGCCGCTGTCATCGCATCGCCGAGGAAGCGAGACGCCGCTGCCGCTGTCATCATCGCATCGCCGAAGCGCGGCGCATCGCCGGAGAAGCGGGACGCTGCCACAGAGGACATCGTCGCATCACCGGAGAAGCGCGTCGCAGGGCCTGTCGCGGCTCCAAAGATCATCGAGTCGCCGCACGGCCGTCGGGCGTGCACGCATCACACCAACGTTGTCGCATCGCAGCCAAGACGCCATTTTGTCGCATCGCACCGGAGAAGAGTATCGCATCGAGGTGCCATCTTGTCGCATCGCAACGGAGAGCAGTAAGAAACCGACGCATCACCTCCCCACACAGTAAGGAAGCGAGCATCAACTCCCCTGCGCAGCAGTAAGGAACCGACGCATCCACTCCCCTGAGTGTAAGGAACCGACGCATCACCTTCCCTGCGACCCTTTTGTTTTCTTTGCGTTACGCATTCAAGGTACATTGAGAGTAAAGTGTCGCATCTACAACTTGAGAGAACTGAACTATTTTATAACCTTTTAAAGTCTATTTTTGAGTACAGTATTGTGGATTTTTGTCGTTTGGTCTTGTGTTAAGTCTATATAAAAATACTTATTTTTATAAATACAACCTGTGTGGTGTCCATCTGTAGTGTTGTCACTGTATTACTGTATGTGTTCACAAATGCTTTACACACTGCCTCTGAGATAAGCCTGCCTGCTCGTGCCAAGCTACCAAGGGGGTGAGCAGGGGTTATTTTAGGAGTGTAGCCCCTTACCCTGACTAGACGCAAGGGTCCCTATTTGTCACAGGTACCTACCTTTGCCAACTAGAGACCCCCAAATCTAACACATAACATCCCAGAAAGAAAAGCAATTACAAGTCACATGGGCTACACCTACAACCTGTTATGTTCCATATAGGTACCCTAATATAGGCCCGGGTAACATCATACCCCTTCACCTACATTACCTCCCCTACACTACACTGTAACGAGCCTTTTAGGATTGAACCTTTACCTAGTTCTAGTCCTGGGTGCAGAAGGAGGGTTTCTCCTAAACAATAGAGTCCTATAACTCCATCAATAGACTCACACAGTATGAATGAATATTCATAAGGGTTCTTAGAAACCAGGCTGGGGCTACACCACCTTCCTCCCCATATCTACGTACACGGTTCATCCCATACGTCATCCTCAAATCCAACAATGGCTAATACAAGCAACAAGGGACAAAGGAGCCCTAGATACTTTCTGTATAAATACAGCACCTCTTGCTAGTGTTAGTTAGAGGGAACCGAGACTTCCAGGCCGACACACTGACCAGAGACGCTGAGGCTCCTGCATGCAGACGCTCCAGCTGACAGTGGTCTGAACATCCCTCGCGGGGTGTCCAACTCGTGACCAAGAAGGGCTCCTACATTCTCACACTTCAGGTAATGGGGTTCGACTAAATCCTAGAGGGATTCTTGGCTTCACACCTACTCACATGCTAGGTACACTTAGGTACATCTAGATAGGCATCGTAGGAGTACGCGCTTTCTTTTATTCATGCATTTTATATTCATGTATTTATTCATGCGTATTGCAAGATGGTAGAACTGTACTATCCATTTATATTCACTGTACTGCTAATCATATATCTCTGCTACTGTCTAATGGTTGTTGCAGCTCATATATTCTACACAAGAATAACGACTGTTCAATAAACCCTTATTGAAACGCCCAGGCTGTTTATTCTGTGTATCTCTGAGACAAGATAAGTAAGCACGAGTGACTGAGCGAAAAGTAGTACATTGTTTCCACGATCCTGAGGGATCAGGGTTGTCATGTTCTGAGGTTGCCAGAAACTATTCTCTCCCCGATAAGAGGAGACACTAGTGGCACTGTGAGCTAGCTTATGCAAACAGGCTAACATTTCTCGGTGGGGGTGCTCAGAATCAGTCTGCCACCAAACCCACAGTTTATGTTATCCGAACGCGCAGGACCTGTATGGGTAATATAGGAACTACACGACATGGCGCCGCCAACGTTGGTTGGGTACTTATTTAACAGTAGAATCTGAGTAGTTCAGTCATGCTATTTCTCAGAGACCCCTACTCACAAAACACCAGAGACGTCTGGAGTGGGTGGGCACAAAAACTCCGCCACAGCTGAGTAGGCGAAATATCCTATTTATTGGCTGTTGGTTAATCAAGCTTGAAGGATATTTTGCTCCTAAAATTGTGCATAACACCTTATCTTAGTTCCCTTGAACAAATTTCTCCTTTACCAAAATGACTGAGGACACAACCAGACCCAGATAACTGCGGTGGTGGCTAGACGCCTCTCAGTAGGAGATGAAGAGGTGGATGGAATTCTCATTGCACCTAAATTCAGACGTACTATCACCCTGAAACTACTAGAATATGGTTTATCAGCTAGGGGTGGCTTAGTAGCTTTCGTGATTGAGGCACACAAATCAAACAAAACAGAGGTATTCTATTCATGGGTTACATTCCCAGAAGCAGATGCAAGAACACAGACATTTCACTACTATACAGAAGGAGATGCACCCGTGGAATATGGTCCTTGCGAGGACATAGAAGTTCCACTCACGTACCAGGAACACCTATACTGGTTTAAAGGCGCCCTACCCCATATAAGACACAGAGTAAGATTAGGCCCGCTCGGAGGAGACGGGGCAACATGGCCAATATTAGCGGCCTACACACCACATCCTGACATTGAAACAATGCCACAGGCAGACTTACTCATACAACACAAGGATTTAATTAGAATCTACAGAAACTTGACGCAATTCGTCATGAGGACTTTCACAGTCCAACCAACAACAGTTGCAACAAATGGAACTCAATATCAGAGTACAGCAACTAAAATCACACCACAAACATTACACGCAGTAATGGGCAAGATGCCCACGAAACGTGAACAAATGCCATTCTGGGTAGCTCAGAAAATAACTCAGCTCGAGGCAGTATTCCCGAATACTACCCCGTTTGAAAAACACAGAATGCTAACAATCTGCTTGCCCATGGGGATAACACCACAAGTAGAGGATTGCACCTCTTGGGGTACAGTCTTTGCTGCCATATATACCAGGACACATGGTATTCCTTCATTAGCAGTAGTACCAGACGTATTGAGACAAATACAAAACGAGTACGGAGCAGAACCTGCCCTGAACTTAGGGATGAAGTTACTAAATAACTATGACCAGGTATCAGCCATAATACTAGCTAATATTAAAGGGGAAGCAGCTTCAGTGGCAATCTGCCAACGCCTCAGGGAGTTCAGTCCGAACTACCCAAAATAATTGAAACTGCGTATGCAGAATTAGGCAGAGACAGTTTGGGTGGGAAAGCATTAAAACCACAACTGATGGGCAGTCCTGAAAAGGACACTACCAAGCAGACACCTGCTTCTTCTAAAAAGAAGTGGGATAATAAAAAACAACAAAACTTTAAAAACAGATCTCAATCCTGAGGCAGATCTCCTCCACAGGAGCCCTCTGAAAAGAGGTACAACCTTAGGAACAGGGATAATATTAGGAAACCTGACAGGTATCAGGATACTGATACACGTTCCTCTCGTTCCTTTCAGGGCTCGACGAAAAACTCCGAGAGAGAAGGACGGTCAGAACACAAAGAGGAGCGTACAAAGTCCAGAGACAAGCAGCACGCTCAAGACTATACTTCCAAAAAAGAAGAAAAGCCAAAATCAAAACCTCAGTTTAAGAAGAAGAAAGTTGCAGGCATAAAGATCAGACATGCCCAGAATTCTGAGGACACAACTTCTGAACGGGGAATGGGCTCTGACGATGCTAGACAGTGCGGCAGAAGTAACAATAGCTCGCCAGAACCTGATGGAATTTCTGGTGACAGCGGACTTGAATGATTACATCACGGTGGAAACACCAGATACAAGGGTGAGCGTCCCACATAAGTTACACGAAATAACACTCCAAATGGAGGGGGACAAGCCCAGGAAAGTTAAAGGTCTCTTTTGGGAAAACCTATCATCTGGTTATGACATCCTATTAGCTGAACAAGATTGGCCGCCAGCATTCGTTATGGAGTGCCCTAGGGGAGAAACATGTAATTTTTCCAGCATTCTCCGACCTCGTTCCCATACATCTTAAACATGCATATGCACAGGAGTGGGCAGTTGCCCTAGCTCCAGCATTGTACAAAAATCATGCCGGATGGGATGAGGATTCAACCCACCACGTGATCCCGTTAAAAGTTTCACCAAATGCTCAGAGGCAATACCCAATAAAGCAAGAAGCTAAAAAACAGGTCAGGGAGATCTTAGATCAACTTGAATACCAAGGGGTGATTGAAGCATGCACCTCACCAATGAACAACCCTTTGTTTCCAGTATCAAAACCGGACAACTCATATCGTCTAGTTTTAGATTACGGACATTTAAACACATGCACAAAGACATTCGCTGTCCAAAATGCACACAGTGCCGCATTAATGAATAACATTGTACGGAAACAGTACAAAACTACACTAGATATCTCAAATGGATTCTTCTGCCAAAATATAGTGCCTGAAAGCAGGTATTTGACCGCATTCTCTGCGTTGGGGTCCCAGCGACAATTTTGTCGCCTCCCCCAGGGGTATAAGAACAGCCCGGGGGTATTCTCAGCAAGAGTAACTGAGTTACTCCAAAATTTTGATGAAGAAGCATTGTCCTATGTGGATGATATTTATCTGACGGACGATGACTTAAAAAGGCACTTGACCAGGGTGAGCACCATTATTATGGGATTCGCCTCTGAGGGCTACAAATTTAATTTTAAGAAATCAAAAATAGCCCACCTCAATGTCCTATTTTTAGGATATGAGCTTTCAAGTGAAGGGAAAAGCCTGGCAGCTAACTTTTTAGAAAAGTGTGTGCTGCTTCAACCACCGAAATCATTAAAAAATCTACAATCTATACTGGGATTCCTAAATTTCGGCAGAACATACATTTTGGATTACGCAGAAAGAGTAAAACCTTTCTACGACTTAAACAAACCTGACTTTTCAGTCAGACACTGGATACAGGAACACACAAACATCACTACAAGAAGAAATGATAGCTTCCAAACACTTACAGACACGCGTAAACGTACGCAACTTAGTGATCCGAATAATAGCGGGTCAATGCGGGTACACTTACTTAACCTCAATGAAGGCGAAACCGTACCAATCGCTTACAAATCACACCTGTACACAAGCGCAGAAATGCGTTTCACTTCAACAGAAAAAATCCTGACAGCAGTTCAGACCACTGTAGCAAGAGAAAGAGCACTGGATCAGGGGAAACGCATAATTGTCGTAACCCCAGTACCAGCTTTAGAAGCTGTTACAAAGGCAAGCATTCCAAACGCAAAAGCCTTACATCCAAGATGGATACAATGGGCTAATTCTCTTACTGCAACGGACATTGAATACAGATTTGATCCAAGTCTAAAAACACAGGCATTCCTGCAATAGGAACAAGAATATCCTCTACCAAATTAGATTTTGCCTCGCGATCAGTATGAATACATTATTTACACTGACGGATCTGCTCAACCGGCCATAGGGAGTAAGCAACAATACAGCGCGGCATGTGCTATCGTTAAAGGTCGCATGCGGGATGGAAAGTTCCATCCGAGTTGCACCAAAACGCAATCTCTAGGAGACTGCACGGCTCAGTTGGCAGAGTTAAAAGCACTGATACTGGCACTTGTAAATACGGATCACGAATTCCCCACACTAATTGTGTGTGATTCCTTTTACTGTGTACAGTCATACAATGAATATTTATATAATTGGGAACAGAACGGGTTTAAAGACGCAAAAGGTGGCACAATTAAGCATAAAATGCTATGGGAACAGGTAGTTGAGTTGAAGAACGAACTACCGAGGGCTCACGTGATCCATACACTGAGTCATCAACGTGATGGCGTTCACGTTGAAGGGAATTCATTGGCTGATGAAGCCGCAAAGGGGGCTGTACGCACGGCTTCCGTAGCTGCAATCACTCGTTCAAAAACGAGAATAGACGGTGAGATTATGGTGGCTGTTATTGCTTCAAGCAAAAACAGCGGTGCAGTACCAAAGAAATTTCCACTCAAGTACTCCTACAAGTTAGATGCAAACAACATTCCATATGCTCAGATTCCTGGAGTGGGGGACAGAGTAATACCAAATATGGATCGTAGGCAAGGTTTAATTACTAGCAGCACACGAGGGTTTGGGCTCTGCACATACAGGCGTTACAGCGACTATTTCGTTACTGAAACAGCGCTATTGGTGGCCAGGTCTAACAAAACAAACTAAAGACTATGTCTTGAAATGTGACATCTGCCAACAGATGAAAGGCTCCACCATAACACGCCCGGTGCAGACACCGTTGCTAATATCTGACAAACCTCTCGCATGTGTGTATCTGTACCACTGCGGCCCCTTACAATCTGATGGGGCTTACAAGTATATCATGGTTGCAGTGGATTCCTGCTCAAGATTCCTATGGGTCTGGCCTCAGCGCTCGGCTGACGCTCGAACTGTTATCAAAGATTTGCGAGTCTTTATAGGGACATACGCAGTTGGCACGTTACATTCTGACCGTGGCCCGGCGTTTAGCTCTCGGGCTTACAAAGAGGCCATGGAAAGTATGGGCGTAGCATTGCGGTACTCCTCTCCGTACCATCCTGAGGGAAATTCGGTTGTGGAGAGGAAAAACCGGGACTTAAAGCAATCTTTAACAGCTAGGGTATTAGACAATGGCGGTAGTTGGGTCAATCACCTTTATGGGGTACAAAGAGCACTCAATAACCAGCCAAGAAATTCTCTAGGGGGTGTCACTCCATATGAGGTCCTATTTGGGACGAGAATGTGGGTACCTGATCTTGATTGTGAAGGCGCAGTGGCGGATAAGAAACCATTTGATATCCATGATCGTTTGGCTGTTTTGCAGGACCTAAATGAATCCAGGACACAACAAAGCAACGTCCATTTAAAACAGACCGCCACCGGGGAAGTCAAGGCAGTCACGGCAAGACCTGTCTGGATCCCAAAAGTCGGGGATCTGGTCAGAGAGAAAATAGCGGACAAAAAAAAAGAGTTTGGACCATCATACAGAAAGCCTGTACCTGTCCTAGCAGTTCAAGGAACAAGAACTGTACTTTTGCCGCCTCTTGCCGGAAAAAGGAGAAAAGATTTGTCTCAATCGACTTAATCAAACCACACTATGTGGCCGATACTGAACAGTAGGCCTCGTGGACTCCACAGTAGCAGACGCCCTCCTCTAGCTACCATCCAAGAAGTTCAAACAGAAAGACTCATCACGTTTGAAGAGCCTCCTGTGCGGAATGAAGGACTAAGCAATAATGCTATGGAACTCGCTCCCCTTGAACCAGAAGTTCAACTTCAAAATTCAATTCAAAACAACACACAAGTTGCAATTAGACCAAATACAGACGTCTACATCAAACATGCCTCGACGAGAGCAAAATGCGATTTCAACAAATCCCGATACAATTCCTACAATTGATCGAACTGCTTCTGGCTACTTCATGAACTTTGATACGTTTTCTTTGGATCCAAGTGAACCGGAAACGACGCCAGCCCAAAAATCACCCAAACAGCAAGCTAAAGACTTTCTGAACTTTCTCAAAAAGACTTACCTGGTATCGCCTTGGTTAGAACTCTGGGTAATTACTGGGATACTATTTTTTCTTTTCTGGCTAGGCTTAGTTATAACTTTTAGCATGCTTATTAATGGACGATACCTTCAACAAAGCTCTACAGCCCAAAAAGTTAATTTGATTTTAAAACCACATCAATCTTCACATCGTGAACAACGAGACTTGTCAACAGTGAACATCACAGCAGTTCCTATACCGGACGGTATAGTCTGGGACAAAGTTGATTTTGATGTATTCGGTCCGACTGAACTTTTAAAACTTTCACATGTATTTAAAATTTCATTAAGTGATATCATTACCTCCAGTACATTTTCTGATGATTGGGACTCTGAAACTGTTAATAACATGTTGTCTGATTTAGAAAAAACTGCCGCATTTCCGAACACTGAAATGTTAGAAGGTAATTCAGACTATGACACTTTGTACTGTTACCAACATTATGGTCATCATTTCCTACACAAATCTATTTCGCCTAGAAATGTTTTTGAGTACCACCAGTGGGAACATTGCCCTACACCACCAAAAAGTAGTTCACATACATTTGCACAGAAATTTGCATATTTTTCAGGTTTTAACACCACTGACCCGACCTCATATTATTATAGGGTTACACCGACATCGGCACTGAAAATTATGTTAACTAACACCAAAAAGATATACTCTGCTTCCTTTATTGCCCAATTGTCTGAACAGGGTTTTGACCTATGGAAGGACACAATAGACTTAAAATCAGTCTGGGGTTCTAGGGACTGGCAAGTCCAGGGAACAGAAGCGCTATTTAGAGCATGCCTCATTCCACAGCAGATGATATTTCTAAATGACACTGTGCAACAGACGTCCTGTCTTGGACTAGCCAAGAACAAGGACCTGAACACACCTCGGTTTCCAACACCATCACAGATGGAGGGGTGGCAAAATTTTACTTCAAAAGATGGGGCAGCACTAGATGACATTTTACAGTACAATAGAACAGACCCAGATTGGAAAAAATGGGTGGTTTGGACCTTAGACACGAACACATATCAGAAAAGATTCTGGGGTATAACCGAAGGGTTCAATATCCACAGGCCAGACCCACGCTATGTACATAGAGAACATCCAGGGGTAGTGACATCCTACAGTGTTGGGAAGTTGTGCCTTGATTGGCTAGAAACCTCAACACTCACAGAAGTGAAACAACACTTGAGCCTTACTCACACAAGACATGGATCTTAGGGATTTTTTACTAGGTCCCAGGAAACCTCGTCAGAAACATTTCATATATGCTGGCATTTATGCTGCCTATAATGAAAACTGGAAAATATCCCAACAAGAGGCCGCAGAGAGGATACGGGAAATAGACCGTATTAACTTGGAGAAATCTCTAGCAGTGGTAGACAACGGGTTAACAACTTTGACCTCCAGGATATATTCCTTAGGCAACATTGTATCTTCTGCGATAGACATACTGGAACAGGATTTAGCCATATTACAACACGGGCAATCTCAGTTACGTTCTGTTATGTTATTGAGCTGGACGCTGCAATCTTTGCGTGCAGGCTATGTGCCTTGGCATTATATCAACAGTACGTCTCTGTTTTCTGAATATAATCTAACAGATAAACAGATGGAAATGGCACAAAGGGGAGCAAAATATACAATGCTGCGTATTGAAAAACTGGACAGGTTACCATTCACGGTAGCGGAATCTCCGTCTACGGAATGGCTTATCCATGGCCACATCACTCTACCGGTCACTACTTTTCAGTTTCAATATTGCCTTGAGCAAAGGCAGGCGGGCAAATATGAAAAGATGGGTAAGGAATACATTAAGAAATCTTGGGAGTTACCGTACGGATTTCGATGCCGGAGTGGGGATCGAGAAGTGTTTCTAAGCTGTACAAACTGCAAGAACGCTCTAAGCGGTTCTCTCATGTGCCAGGACATTTCATTGCACGGAGCTTGTAATGGGTCGGTAGCAAACTTGTCCTGCCACATGAAAGGGACTCCAGCTGCCGTGATTAAACCGGTATTCGAGCTGCTCTCGAATGGGAGTTACTTGATGCTGAACGATCAAGGTTGCTGTGGGATGCTTCCGGGCATTGCCTATCTGGTCACTGTGAACTCCAGGGTCACTTGCTGTATGCAAGTATTGTTTCCCCCAACAAGTACAGTCAGGGAGGCGCCGTTATGGCCTTCGTTGAATGTTTCCTTTATACAATTTGATACTTTGAGCAGACTGAAAGCCATGCTTTTGCAGCAACCCGTACCCATAACCTCCGCTCGAGAGACCTTTGATCTTCAAATCGAAGGACCTCGACCGAGATACAGGCACTTATACGTACAAACTGCCCCATTCATTTTGCAGAAGTGGTGGGTCGTATCTTTAATAAGTCTGATACGAGTGGTATTGTACACCTATTTAAGACCATAGGGTCAGGATTTCTAAGCACCTTTCAGACAATCCTTGGAGTTATCCCGAATTTTATACACTCCGTATTGGGAAGCGTTTTTGGAGGTCTTCCGCTGATCCTGCTTTCTATCGCAGGAATCCTGATTGTCATTTTTCTGCTCCGCAATGGACGGCCCAATTACCAACGAGATGGCAAAAGCGCTCCTGGAGCGCAAATACCGTGAACGCATGGTACAACATCTGGGCACACCTCGTCTAAGGGAACTAAGCGCCTCTTGGTTCCTATCGTTTAGACCAGTCTGGATGGACTGCACCTTACCTGTTCTTCGATGCCTGTTTTGCGGTGACGAATGCGTGTTGGACCTCTGTCTGACACTTGCAACGGACATGCCTGCGGACTTGAATACCCGGCTGGAACCCCTGAGGGCCCACGCTCGGCAATGTCCCCAGCGTATCCCCATCTTGATGGCTGCATTCCTCGAGAATCCGCAGGTGCATTTTACAACTGGGTTGAGCATCAGCTCCACCACTAGCACCACTAGCACCGAGGTATCGACTACAGCACCGGCTGCCTCTACACCAGCTATTGGCAGTACTGAATATCATCTGTGCTCCATTGACGTACTTTGCGAGGTGTTACAAGGACCGTCCCCTGCAGCAGCAAGCAACGACGATGTTGCGTCTCCCAGCCAGGACACTTAATCTAAAATTGGCTCATCGTGTGCTGGAAATGAATTCAGTTAGTTTTTCTTCTTTTTCCAAAACTCAACTAAACTTGGAACATTTCCTTTAAATTGACACTTTCGCTGAAAAGCATGGCCTCCTGACGCTTATAGTGGTTCGACTTATATAAACGAACTCAATTAGGACTTTGGCTTAAGTAGCAATTCCAAGAAATGCTTTTTCAAAAAAAAATCTCCTCCCCCTGAGGTTGTTTTTAAAACTGATTTTAAGACACTGTTTTTACAACACTCTGTGATGGTTTTAACCCTTTCGATGCTTATGACGAGCTGGACTCGTCATGGCACACAGTGGACGTGTGCTCATGACGAGTCCAGCTCGTCATAAGACCCACCCACGGGGGAAGCGCTGGCGCTCCCCCCACGGGTGTCTGATTTCGCCCCCACAAAGGGGGATGGCAGCGGAAGAGTTTCCGCTGCCACCCCCGACCCCCCCATGGGAATCCCATGACGTCAGCGCGCACAGCGCACGCTGACGTCATCAGGAAGTCCCAGACGCTCGGGAAGCCATTTGCTTCCTGAGCGTCGAGGAACAAGGTAGGTTTCCTCGTTCCTGGGGGGGTTTAGGGAATGCATAGAGGCATCAGGGGAGAGGAAAGAGATTTTCCTCTCCCCTGATGTCTCTTTGCAGGGCATTTCTGCTTCACGATCGCGCACAGCGTCGCGATCGTGCAGCGGAAATGCCCCCACTAGCACCAGGGATTTGTTTACTTGAGTAATGGAAGCGACCCCTTGGGCAAGGGTCGCTTCTTTGGGGGTAATTTATTTTGAATTGTTTTTCTGCCCCCCTGGGGGCAAATCGGCCCGTTTTTCGGCCGTTTTGCCCCCAGGGGGGCAGAAAACGCCACTAGGCACCAGGGATTACTTTGGGGGCATTTTTTTGTGTATGGAAGTGGCCCCTTGGGCAAGGGTCGCTTCCTTGGGGGGCATTTATTTTGGAATGTCTTTCTGCCCCCCCGGGGGCAAATCGGCCTGTTTTTTCGGCCGTTTTGCCCCCGGGGGGGGGCAGAAAACGCCACTAGGCACCAGGGATTACTTTGGGGGGCATTTTTTGTGTATGGAAGCGACCCCTTGGGCAAGGGTCGCTTCCTTGGGGGGCATTTAATTAGGAATGTTTTTCTGCCCCCCCTGGGGGCAAATCGGCCTGTTTTTTCATCCGTTTTGCCCCCAGGGGGGGGCCGAAAACGCCACTAGGCACCAGGGATTACTTTGGTGGCCATTATTTTTTTATGGAAGAGACCCCTTGGGCAAGGGTCGCTTCCTAAAGGGGGCATGTGTTTTGTAATGTTTTTCTGCCCCCCCTGGGGGCAAATCAGCCCGTTTTTTCAGCCGTTTTGCCCCCAGGGGGGGCAGAAAACGCCACTAGCCACCAGGGTTTCCATTTGGGGGCATTTAAATGTACATGGAAGCGACCAAAGGGGAGCATTTTTTGTTGATGTTTTTCTGCCCGCCCGCTTGGTGGCAGTCGGTCTTTTTTTTGTCCTTACTGCCCCCGGGTGGGGGGGGGGGCAGAAATCCCCAGTAGGCACCAGGGATCTATTTTTTTTTCCAGGGGGCGACAAATATCTGTCTGTTTTCTGCCCCACCTGGGACATAGAGTGGCTTGGTGGAAAACCTCACCTAATCCCCATTTTTCTCAGCCCTATTTGAAGGCCCATGTGGCCGAATGATCATTTGGGTAGCGACATTGTGTGTTATAATTTTAATTGTCATATTGTTTGTGAAATGTAATAGTAATTTTTTTATTTCTCTATTTTATTCTAGTTCAAGGCTTTTGCTGTTTACACTGTTCCAGGTTGCGGTTTTGTTACTGCTGGTTTTGCAGCTTGTGTTGTTGCATGTGCTTGGTAAGCAAATTTATTTCGTACTATTTACTGTAAATTAGATTAATTTCCCTACATGAATGTGTTTTTTGCAAATGGTGTAGTAATAGCAGTATGTTTGGCTTCTGTGTTTTGAGTGTCAAAATCTTTTTGCATTAGTGCTTGATGTGTACTTTGTTGTCTTATGAGTAATTGGTTTTGTTTTTTCTTTCTAGTGGGATATCGTTGATTTTTGCTGTGTCTCTGCAGAGTAGGTGCTGGTGAGTGTAGCTATCTTTGGTAAGAGTTATATTGTTTTTGAGTATATAGATCTTTGTGCTAAAGCCACACTTTGTTTACTACTTATTTTGCACAGTGTTGGTTGTTGTTGACTTGTTTGTGCAGTCTCCTTTCTTAGTAAGGATAATGGCTAGCCGCAGGATTACTGCTCAGCAGGTTGTTGGTATGCTTTTTGAGTGTTCCTCTGACCGTGGTTCAGAGACTGACTCTGATTCTGAGGCAGAGGTGGGAGGGGATGATTCAGGCAGTGAGTTTTCTCTCCACATGGAATCATCGGATGATGAAGCTTCTCTCAGTGCGGATGAAGTGCCTGTGTTAGAAGAGGACATTGATGTGCCGATAGTGCGGCAAGAGGCATCTGGGCTGCAGCGTGCAGCTGCAAGGCTTCACGTTGCTGTAGTGCGGCAAGAGGCATCTGGGGCTGCAAGGCTTCCCGTTGGTGTAGTGCGGCAAGAGGCATCTGGGGCTGCAAGGCTTCCCGTTGGTGTAGTGCGGCAAGAGGCATCTGGGCTGCAGGCTGGGGCTGCAAGGCTTCCCGTTGAAAGTGCTGACCTCTGGGTTGCCCCTGGCATGGTGCAGCCGGCATTGCCAGACTTTACTGGTGTTCCAGGGTGTAGAGTGAATACTGAGAACTTTTTGCCGATACATTTTTTTCAGTTGTTTATGGACGATGTGTTTTTGGCAGAGATTGTTGAGCAGACTAATTTGTATGCCGAACAGTTTTTGAGGGACAACAGTGCCAGCCTTAAGCCCTATTCTAGAGCTACCCGGTGGACTCCCACAAATCTTGCAGAGATGAAGAAGTTCTTGGGATTAACTTTTTTGATGGGCTTGCTAAGGAAGCCATCAATGTCTTCATATTGGTCTACTAGTCCCTTGATGGCAACGGCTATATTTCCGGCAGTCATGAGTCGTGATAGGTATTTGCTTCTGCTTCGGATGCTGCATTTTGTCGATAATGGTTTAGCGTTGCCACGAGATCACCCTGATTGTGACCGTCTTTTTAAGATTCGGCCTGTCCTTGATCACTTTGTTGATCGATTTTCTGAGATCTATGCTCCAGGAAAAGAAATAGCAGTGGATGAGTCTTTGGTGTTGTTCAAGGGGCGCTTGGTTTTTAGGCAATACATTCCTAGTAAGAGGGCACGCTATGGAATTAAGCTGTATATGCTGTGTGACAGTGGGACTGGATATGTCTCTAATTTCAGGGTGTACACCGGTAAGGAATCCAACATTAACCCCCTGGTTGTCCGTCCACTTTTGGAGTGACTGAGAAAATTGTGTGGGAGCTTGGTAGAGGATTATTTAACAAAGGCCACCATTTATATGTAGATAACTTCTACACTGGTGTGCGGTTGTTCAGGGAATTGGCCAAAGTGGGCACTGTTGCTTGTGGCACAATCCGCTGTAACCGTAAAGGTTTCCCAAAAGAACTTGTTTGTCAAAAGCTTGTGCGGGGACAGTGCAGTGCGTTGCGTTGCGAGGAGCTTCTAGCTGTGAAGTTTTCAGACAGGAGAGATGTCTACATGCTGACTACCATCCATGATGAAAGCACTGCACCTGTGACTGTTTGGGGTCAGGTTGCTGAAGTGCGCAAACCTGTGTGCATTTTAGACTATAATAGGCACATGGGTGGTGTTGACAGAGTAGATCAGAGGTTGGAACCTTACACTGCTCTTCGTAAGGCTTACATTTGGTATAAGAAGTTGGCTATCCATCTTTTCCACTTGGCAACCTTTAATGCTTTTGTTGTGTTCAAGGATTCTTGTCCTGAGTCAAAGATGACTTTTGCTAAGTTTCAAGAGTCTGTAATAGGCAGCCTTGTTTTAGTGGAACAGGCAAGTGTTCCTAGAGTTGGAGTGGTGGAGGATGTGGCTCGATTGAAAGATCGCCACTTTCCTGATTACATTCCTCCCACATCTTCAAAAGACTTTCCCACTAGGAGATGTAGAGTCTGTTGGCGAAGAGGTTTGCGGAAGGAGACTCGTCTTTTCTGCTCCGAGTGTCCTTCTAACCCTGGGCTGTGTGTGCCTGCTTGTTTTAGAGCGTACCACACGCAAAAGAATTTTTGGGAGCATCCATGAGTGGTAAAGTGAACTGCCTGGTCTGTATTGTGTAAAAAAATGTATTCTGTTTCAAGGTTGGCATTAGTGCAATGTATTTAGTTTCAGATTTTGTGTTAGTAGATTTGTATCTATTTGCAATTTGTTTGTGGTTTTTTTTTGTATAAAAAAATCCTAAATGTGATGGCGGTGTGTGTAGGCTGGCGCTTGGCTGGCGGTGTGCGTGGAGTGGCGCTTGGCTGGCGGTGTGCGTGGACTGGCGCTTGGCTGGCGGTGTGCGTGGAGTGGCGCTTGGCTGGCGGTGTGCGTGGACTGGCGCTTGGCTGGCGGTGTGCGTGGACTGGCGCTTGGCTGGCGGTGTGCGTGGACTGGCGCTTGGCTGGCGGTGTGCGTGGACTGGCGCTTGGCTGGCGGTGTGCGAGTAGTGACTTGCTGCTGGTCACTACACACACTGCTAGCTGAGCGCCACTCCACGCAAACCATCAGTTTGTGTAGTTGCTGTGTCAGGAATGTGGGCGTGTGAAAGTGATGGGCCCTTGAATGGCGCTGTCTGCGGGTGTGAGTGTTGTAATGTGATGGGCCCGCGGCTGGCGGTGTGAATGTTTTGTATGTGTCACACGTATGAAAGGTGTATGAATGGCCTGTAAAGAGGTTGGTGCCTTGTCGTGGCTTTACAGCTCACGAGCTGTGAGTCAATGGTTCAGTTTCTCGTCCTTTCAATTATTAACAGTGCATTTCATTTTTGTGAAATCACTTGCTAATACAATTGTATATACTGAACCATCACTCACCCTCGTGCCAAATCCAACCAGTATGTGTGTGTGCTTGAGGATTAGATGGCTGTGCAGTAATATTTGTCTTTTTGTCTTTCTGAAGCAGGGTGTACCTTGTCCCTTTTTGTGAATGTTGTGATGTGTTGGTTTTGTGCCTGGTGGTGTGAATGGTCTTGTGTGTATCACGTATGAAAGGTGTGTGAATGGCCTGTAAAGCGGTTGGGGCCTTGACGTGGCTTTACAGCTCACGAGCTGCGAGTCACTGGTTCGGTTTTTTGTCCATTTAATTATTGACAGTGCATTTCATTTTTGTGAAATCTCTTGTTAATAAAAATTATATATACTGAACCATCACTCGCCCTCGTGCCAAATCCAACCAGTATGTGTGTGTGTTTGAGGAATAGATGGCTGTGCAGGAATCTTTGTCTTTTTAGTCTCTCTGCCAAGGTGTACATTCCATCTAAGAATAACCTACCAACTGTAGATAATGTCGTAAACCCATGGGAGTACATGGTGATGTCTCTCTTGTGAATTTCAACAAGTTATTTTATCCACAATGTCCTGCAAACCTCAAAATGTTTGTCAGATTTTCCTTGCAATATTGTGCCAAAATTCTCACACTGCAGAAATAAACAACTAATTATGTCAAAACGATTTGGTTTTGCAAGGGGGGTCACCTGGGTTTTTGGCCCGTGCACGGCGGCCAACTAGGGAAACCTACCAAACCCACACATTTCTGAAAACTAGACACCCGGGGGCTTTCAGGGAGGTATGGCTTGCATGGATCCCCCACGTTTTCTTACCCAGAATCCCCTGCAAATCTGAAATTTTGCTGAAAAAATCACTTTGTTCACACATTTGTGTGTGGGAAAGTTGTGGCATCACCGGGCTGACACAAATTTCCTCCCACCCAGCGTTCCCTCAGGTCTCCCGATAAAAATGGTACCTCACTTGCGTGGGTGGGTGAAGGACCCGCGACAGGCAAGGGCCCAAAACCTATTGAGGCGACATCAAAATTACCTACCACAAACCAACCTGGTTTTGCATGGGGGTCCCATGAGTTTTGGCCCGGGGCTCGGCAGCCATCTAGGGAAACCTACCAAACCCACACATTTCTGGAAAGTAGACACCCGGGGATTCCAGCGAGGTATGGCTTGCGTGGGTCCCCCATCATTCTCCTACCCAGAATCCCCTGCAAACCTCAAACTTTTGCCGAAAAATTCACTTTTTCTCAAATTTCTGTGTGGGAAAGTTCTGGAATGTGCGTGGATCCACAAATTTCCTCCCACCCAGCGTTCCCCCAGGTCTCCCGATAAAAATGGTACCTCACTTGTGTGGGTAGGCATAGTGGCTGCAACAGGAAATGGCCCAAATCGTACTGTGGAGACTTCAAAATTACCTACAGCAAAACTACCTGGTTTTGGGGGGGCACCTGAGATTTTGGCCTCGGGCTCGGCGGCCATCTTGGGAAAGTACCAAACCCAAACATTTCTGAAAACTAGACACCCTGGGGAGTCCAATGAGGTATGGCTTGCGTGGATCCCCCAACGTTTTCCTACCCAGAATGCCATGCAAACCTCAAATTTAGCTGAAAAAACCACATTTTCCACATATTTTTGTGTGGAATCACCGTGCCGGCACAAATGTCCTACCACCCAGCGTTCCCCTTGTTCTCCCGAGTAAAATGATACCTCACTTGTGTGGGTGTCCAAAGCAGAATTGGCTAAAAACGTATTTTTAAAAAAATGTAGCGCTTAGAATTCTCGGTGCTATACTCTAAATCCCTATGTTTTGGGCTCTTCCTAGCCACAGGCCTTTAGCCCACCTACACAAGTAAGGTATCATTTTACTCGGGAGAACAAGGGAACGCTGGGTGGTAGGACATTTGTGCCGGCACGGTGATTCCACACAAAAATATGTGGAAAATGTGGTTTTTTCAGCTAAATTTGAGGTTTGCATGGCATTCTGGGTAGGAAAACGTTGGGGGATCCACGCAAGCCATACCTCATTGGACTCCCCAGGGTGTCTAGTTTTCAGAAATGTTTGGGTTTGGTACTTTCCCAAGATGGCCGCCGAGCCCGGGGCCAAAATCTCAGGTGCCCCCCCCCCAAAACCAGGTAGTTTTGCTGTAGGTAATTTTGAAGTCTCCACAGTACGATTTGGGCCATTTCCTGTTGCAGCCACTATGCCTACCCACACAAGTGAGGTACCATTTTTATCGGGAGACCTGGGGGAACGCTGGGTGAGAGGAAATTTGTGGATCCACGCACATTCCAGAACTTTCCCACACAGAAATTTGAGAAAAAAGTGAATTTTTCGGCAAAAGTTTGAGGTTTGCAGGGGATTCTGGGTAGGAGAATGATGGGGGACCCACGCAAGCCATACCTCGCTGGAATCCCCCAGGTGTCTACTTTCCAGAAATGTGTGGGTTTGGTAGGTTTCCCTAGATGGCTGCCGAGCCCCGGGCCAAAAACTCATGGGACCCCCATGCAAAACCAGGTTGGTTTGTGGTAGGTAATTTTGATGTCGCCTCAATAGGTTTTGGGCCCTTGCCTGTCGCGGGTCCTTCACCCACCCACGCAAGTGAGGTACCATTTTTATCGGGAGACCTGGGGGAACGCTGGGTGGGAGGAAATTTGTGGATCCACACAGATTCCAGAACTTTCCACCACAGAAATGTGGGGAAAATGTGTTTTTTTGGACAATTTTTTAGGTTTGCAAGGGATTCTGGGTAACAGCACCTGGTGGGAGGCAGTCAAGTCACCCCATCCTGGATTCCCCTGGGTGTCTAGTTTTCAAAAATGTATAGGTTTGCTAGGTTTCCCTAGGTGCCGGCAGTGCTAGGGTTCAAAAACTACAGCTAGGCACTTTGCCAAAAAAGAGTCATTTTTCACTGCAAAATTGAGGTGTGACCACGTTGCGTTTTGCGCCGTTTCCTGTCGCGGGCACTAGGCTGACCCACACAAGTGAGGTACCATTTTTCTCGGAAGACTTTGGGGAACGCGGGGTGGGTGGAAATTTGTGTATCCACGCAGATTCCAGAACTTTCCACCACAGAAATGTGGGGAAAATGTGTTTTTTTGGACAATTGTTTAAGTTTGCAAGGGATTCTGGGTAACAGCACCTGGTGGGAGGCAGTCAAGTCAGCCCATCCTGGATTCCCCTGGGTGTCTAGTTTTCAAAAATGTATAGGTTTGCTAGGTTTCCCTAGGTGCCGGCAGTGCTAGGGTTCAAAAACTACAGCTAGGCACTTTGCCAAAAAAGAGTCATTTTTCACTGCAAAATTGAGGTGTGACCATGTTGCGTTTTGCGCCATTTCCTGTCGCGGGCACTAGGCTGACCCACACAGTGAGGTACCATTTTTCTCGGAAGACTTTGGGGAACGCGGGGAGGGTTGAAATTTGTGGATCCACGCAGATTCCAGAACTTTCCACGACAGAAATGTGGGGAAAATGTGTTTTTTTTGACAATTTGTTAGGTTTGCAAGGGATTCTGGGTAACAGAACCTGGTGGGAGGCAGTCAAGTCACCCCATCCTGGATTCCCCTGGGTGTCTAGTTTTCAAAAATTTATAGGTTTGCTAGGTTTCCCTAGGTGCCGGCAGTGCTAGGGTTCAAAAACTACAGTTATTCACTTTGCCAAAAAAGAGTCATTTTTCACTGCAAAATTGAGGTGTGACCATGTTGTGTTTTGCGCCATTTCCTGTCGCGGGTACTAGGCTGACCCACACAACTGAGGTACCATTTTTCTCGGAAGACTTTGGGGAACGCGGGTGGGTTGAAATTTGTGGATCCACGCAGATTCCAGAACTTTCCACCACAGAAATGTGGGGAAAATGTGTTTTTTTGGACAATTTTTTAGGTTTGCAAGGGATTCTGGGTAACAGAACCTGGTGGGAGGCAGTCAAGTCACCCCATCCTGGATTCCCCTGGGTGTCTAGCTTTCAAAAAAGTATAGGTTTGCTAGGTTTCCCTAGGTGCCGGCAGTGCTAGGGTTCAAAAACTACAGCTAGGCACTTTGCCAAAAAAGAGTCATTTTTCACTGCAAAATTGAGGTGTGACCATGTTGTGTTTTGCGCCATTTCCTGTCGCGGGCACTAGGCTGACCCACACAAGTGAGGAACCATTTTTCTCGGAAGACTTTGGGGAACGCGGGGTGGGTGGAAATTTGTGGATCCACGCAGATTCCAGAACTTTCCACCACAGAAATGTGGGGAAAATGTGTTTTTTTGGACAATTGTTTAGGTTTGCAAGGGATTCTGGGTAACAGCACCTGGTGGGAGGCAGTCAAGTCACCCCATCCTGGATTCCCCTGGGTGTCTAGTTTTCAAAAATGTATAGGTTTGCTAGGTTTACTTAGGTGCCGGCAGTGCTAGGGTTCAAAAACTACAGCTAGGCACTTTGCCAAAAAAGAGTCATTTTTCACTGCAAAATTGAGGTGTGACCACGTTGCGTTTTGCGCCGTTTCCTGTCGCGGGCACTAGGCTGACCCACACAAGTGAGGTACCATTTTTCTCGGAAGACTTTGGGGAACGCGGGGTGGGTGGAAATTTGTGGATCCACGCAGATTCCAGAACTTTCCACCACAGAAATGTGGGGAAAATGTGTTTTTTTGGACAATTGTTTAGGTTTGCAAGGGATTCTGGGTAACAGAACCTGGTGGGAGGCAGTCAAGTCACCCCATCCTGGATTCCCCTGGGTGTCTAGTTTTCAAAAATGTATAGGTTTGCTAGGTTTCCCTAGGTGCCGGCAGTGCTAGGGTTCAAAAACTACAGCTAGGCACTTTGCCAAAAAAGAGTCATTTTTCACTGCAAAATTGAGGTGTGACCATGTTGCGTTTTGCGCCATTTCCTGTCGCGGGCACTAGGCTGACCCACACAAGTGAGGTACCATTTTTCTCGGAAGACTTTGGGGAACGTGGGGTGGGTTGAAATTTGTGGATCCACGCAGATTCCAGAACTTTCCACGACAGAAATGTGGGGAAAATGTGTTTTTTTGACAATTTGTTAGGTTTGCAAGGGATTCTGGGTAACAGAACCTGGTGGGAGGCAGTCAAGTCACCCCATCCTGGATTCCCCTGGGTGTCTAGTTTTCAAAAATGTATAGGTTTGCTAGGTTTCCCTAGGTGCCGGCAGTGCTAGGGTTCAAAAACTACAGCTAGGCACTTTGCCAAAAAAGAGTCATTTTTCACTGCAAAATTGAGGTGTGACCATGTTGTGTTTTGCGCCATTTCCTGTCGCGGCTACTAGGCTGACCCACACAAGTGAGGTACCATTTTTCTCGGAAGACTTTGGGGAACGCGGGGTGGGTTGAAATTTGTGGATCCACGCAGATTCCAGAACTTTCCACCACAGAAATTTGGGGAAAATGTGTTTTATTGGACAATTTTTTAGGTTTGCAAGGGATTCTGGGTAACAGAACCTGGTGGGAGGCAGTCAAGTCACCCCATCCTGGATTCCCCTAGGTGTCTAGTTTTCAAAAATGTATAGGTTTGCTAGGTTTCCCTAGGTGCCGGCAGTACTAGGGTTCAAAAACTACAGCTAGGCACTTTGCCAAAAAAGAGTCATTTTTCACTGCAAAATTGAGGTGTGACCACGTTGCGTTTTGCGCCGTTTCCTGTCGCGGGTACTAGGCTGACCCACACAAGTGAGGTACCATTTTTCTCGGAAGACTTTGGGGAACGCGGGGTGGGTGGAAATTTGTGGATCCACGCAGATTCCAGAACTTTCCACCACAGAAATGTGGGGAAAATGTGTTTTTTTGGACAATTGTTTAGGTTTGCAAGGGATTCTGGGTAACAGCACCTGGTGGGAGGCAGTCAAGTCACCCCATCCTGGATTCCCCTGGGTGTCTAGTTTTCAAAAATGTATAGGTTTGCTAGGTTTCCCTAGGTGCCGGCAGTGCTAGGGTTCAAAAACTACAGCTAGGCACTTTGCCAAAAAAGAGTCATTTTTCACTGCAAAATTGAGGTGTGACCATGTTGCGTTTTGCGCCATTTCCTGTCGCGGGCACTAGGCTGACCCACACAAGTGAGGTACCATTTTTCTCGGAAGACTTTGGGGAACGCGGGGTGAGTGGAAATTTGGGGATCCATGCAGATTCCAGAACTTTCCACCACAGAAATGTGGGGAAAATGTGTTTTTTTGACAATTGTTTAGGTTTGCAAGGGATTCTGGGTAACAGAACCTGGTGGGAGGCAGTCAAGTCACCCCATCCTGGATTCCCCTGGGTGTCTAGTTTTCAAAAATGTATAGGTTTGCTAGGGTTCCCTAGGTGCCGGCAGTGCTAGGGTTCAAAAACTACAGCTAGGCACTTTGCCAAAAAAGAGTCATTTTTCACTGCAAAATTGAGGTGTGACCATGTTGTGTTTTGCGCCATTTCCTGTCGCGGGCACTAGGCTGACCCACACAAGTGAGGTACCATTTTTCTCGGAAGACTTTGGGGAACGCGGGGTGGGTTGAAATTTGTGGATCCACGCAGATTCCAGAACTTTCCACCACAGAAATGTGGGGAAAATGTGTTTTTTTGGACAATTTTTTAGGTTTGCAAGGGATTCTGGGTAACAGAACCTGGTGGGAGGCAGTCAAGTCACCCCATCCTGGATTCCCCTGGGTGTCTAGTTTTCAAAAATGTATAGGTTTGCTAGGTTTACCTAGGTGCCGGCAGTGCTAGGGTTCAAAAACTACAGCTAGGCACTTTGCCAAAAAAGAGTCATTTTTCACTGCAAAATTGAGGTGTGACCATGTTGCGTTTTGCGCCATTTCCTGTCGCGGGCACTAGGCTGACCCACACAAGTGAGGTACCATTTTTCTCGGAAGACTTTGGGGAACGCGGGGTGGGTGGAAATTTGTGGATCCACGCAGATTCCAGAACTTTCCACCACAGAAATGTGGGGAAAATGTGTTTTTTTGGACAAATGTTTAGGTTTGCAAGGGATTCTGGGTAACAGAACCTGGTGGGAGGCAGTCAAGTCACCCCATCCTGGATTCCCCTGGGTGTCTAGTTTTCAAAAATGTATAGGTTTGCTAGGTTTCCCTAGGTGCTGGCAGAGCTAGGGTTCAAAAACTACAGCTAAGCACTTTGCCAAAAAAGAGTCATTTTTCACTGCGAAATTGAGGTGTGACCACGTTGCGTTTTGCGCCGTTTCCTGTCACGGGCACTAGGCTGACCCACACAAGTGAGGTACCATTTTTCTCGGAAGACTTTGGGGAACGCGGGGTGGGTGGAAATTTGTGGATCCACGCAGATTCCACAACTTTCCACCACAGAAATGTGGGGAAAATGTGTTTTTTTGGACAATTTTTTAGGTTTGCAAGGGATTCTGGGTAACAGAACCTGGTGGGAGGCAGTCAAGTCACCCCATCCTGGATTCCCCTGGGTGTCTAGTTTTCAAAAATGTATAGGTTTGCTAGGTTTACCTAGGTGCCGGCAGAGCTAGAGTTCAAAAACTACAGCTAGACACTTTGCAAAAAAAGGGTAATTTTTCATTCTGAAAATGTGGTGTGTTCACGTTGGGGTTTTGAGCCATTTCCTGTCGTGGGCACTATGCCGACCCACACAAGTGAGGTACCATTTTTATCGGGAGACTTAGGGTAATTCAGATTTGTAAAGTAACTGTTATTACCTATTCACTTTTGATGCATTTCTGCCTTCCAAATGAAAGACATTGTGTAAAAGAAGTCATTTTGAAAAATGACCGATAATTCTCATGCTAGTATGAGTATTCCCAATTTTGAGAATGTGCAAATATCTACTGTTTCTAAACTCTATAATTTGTTCCCATTTCAGAAATACATAGGTGTCTTTCATACCGATTTTTCCATGTATACATTTTCCCACAATAATTGCTATATACCCGGTACATAATAAAAAGCCATTGCAAATTGCTGCTCAGTTTTTGACTCTGGGTTCGTCGGGTTCTTGGTAAACTTACAAGTCCTATATATCCCCACAACCAGTAAGGTCCAGCGGATGTAACGGTATATTGCTTTCAAAGAGCTGTCATAATTAAAAGAAGTTACAGGTGAAAACGTTGACGCAAGAGGCTGTTTTTTTCAACTAATTTTCAATTTTTCCTATATTTAACTGTTAGTTTCTATAAAGAAACCTTGATGGATCTACACAAATGACCCCTTGCTGAATTTAGAATTCTGTCTACTTTTCTAAAATGTATAGCTTTCCAGGATCCATTATTGCTTTCACACCCATTTCTACCATTAACTGAAAGGAGGTTGAAAGCACAAAAAATAGCAAAAATAGGCTATGTCCCAGAAAAATGCCAAAACTGTGTAAAAAATGTTGGTTTTGTGACAAAAGTCTGCTTGTCCCTGAAAGCTGGGAAGATGGTGATTTCAGCACCACAACCCCTTTTTGATGCCATTTGCAGGGAAAAAACCAGATGCTTTCATCTGTAGCCCTTTTTCGCATTTTTCCCCAAAAAACAAAATTTAGCTGTATTTTGGCTAATTTCTGGGTCCCCTCCAGGGGAATCCACAAACCCTGGGTACCTTAAGAATCCCCATGATGTTGGAAAAAAAGGACGCAAATTTGGCATGGATATCTTATGTGGTCAAAAAGTTACAGGGCCCTAAGCTCGCACTACCCCAAATAGCCAAAAAAAGGCTTAGCACAGGAGGGGAAAAGGCCTAGCAGCGAAGGGGTTAATGGTTTTAATGTGCTACTACCTAATAGTGGAAATGGTTCGCCAGCATTTTTATCATTGTTGACTGTTCGGAAGAGGAGTGGGTGTTATGTTCCATATAGGTACCCTAATATAGGCCCGGGTAACATCATACCCCTTCACCTACATTACCTCCCCTACACTACACTGTAACAAGCCTTTTAGGATTGAACCTTTACCTAGTTCTAGTCCTGGGTGCAGAAGGAGGGTTTCTCCTTAACAATAGAGTCCTTTAACTCCATCAATAGACTCACACAGTATGAATGAATATTCATAAGGGTTCTTAGAAACCAGGCTGGGGCTACACCACCTTCCTCCCCATATCTACGTACACGGTTCATCCCATACGTCGTCCTCAAATCCAACAATGGCTAATACAAGCAACAAGGGACAAAGGAGCCCTAGATACTTTCTGTATAAATACAGCACCTCTTGCTAGTGTTAGTGAGAGGGAACCGAGACTTCCAGGCCGACACACTGACCAGAGACGCTGAGGCTCCTGCATGCAGACCCTCCAGCTGACAGTGGTCTGAACATCCCTCAAGGGGTGTCCAACTCGTGACCAAGGAGGGCTCCTACATTCTCACACTTCAGGTAATGGGGTTCGACTAAATCCTAGAGGGATTCTTGGCTTCACCCCTACTCACATGCTAGGTACACTTAGGTACATCTAGATAGGCATCGTAGGAGTACGCGCTTTCTTTTATTCTGCATTTTATATTCATGTATTTATTCATGCGTATTGCAAGATGGTAGAACTATACTATCCATTTATATTCACTGTACTGCTAATTATATATCTCTGCTACTGTCTAATGGTTGTTGCAGCTCATATATTCTACACAAGAATAACGACTGTTCAATAAACCTTTATTGAAACGCCCAGGCTGTTTATTCTGTGTATCTCTGAGACAAGATAAGTAAGCACGAGTGACTGAGCGAAAAGTAGTACATTGTTTCCACGATCCTGAGTGATCAGGGTTGTCATGTTCTGAGGTTGCCAGAAACTATTCTCTCCCTGATAAGAGGAGACACTAGTGGCACTGTGAGCTAGCTTATGCAAACAGGCTAACATTTTTGGTGGGGGTGCTCAGAATCAGTCTGCCACCAAACCCACAGTTTATGTTATCCAAACGCGTAGGTCCTGTATGGGTAATATAGGAACTACACGACAAACCAAGATAGTACATCGACCGAAAATGTGAATTGGAAATGTACTAAATATTATTCTAATGCATGCTATTGTAGGGCCACTACACAAGATGATGTTGTAATTAATGTAAGGGAACACAACCACCCCCCAAATGTGACAGAAATAGAAATAAGGGAGGAATTGCAGGATATAAGAGAGGCAAGCACAAGGTCCCAGGAGCCCACAAACAAAATCCTAAAATATAAACTCCCATAAGCCCCTGAACATTTCACAGGCCAACTACAACCTATACCTACTTTAAAACGTTTAACTGCACAAACTGTAAAAAGCCACTAGCGGTCCTCCTCCTGCTTCTAAAAGATACCAAGATATAGAAATACCTGTACACTTAAATATTACACCTAATGAGGATTCCTTCCTGTAATATAACATCCTAAACAATGAAAGACAAATCTTAATACTTTGTACAGCAGATAACTTACTAAAACTAAGCCATTGTCAAACCTGGATGATGGATGGGACCTTTAAAATGTACCCAGTGGCTGCTCGCCGAGGGAGTAGTGCGGGCGGTGAGGCGGGGGAGGGGCAGGGTGGGGTGGTAGTGGACTCGGACTTACAACGGACAGAACTCCCTCTGAGTTCTGTCCGTCGTATGTCCGAGTTCACTACCCACTCACCCTGCCCCTCCCCGCCCCACAGCCCCGCACCACTCCCTCGGCGAGCCGCCACTGAATGTACCCCAAACCATTCACTCAAATATACACCATACATGGTGAATATCAAAACACAAATATTCTTTTATATATGCCCTTCTTCCAAATAATCAAAGTAGAACTTACTATGAACTCTTAAACCACATTACACTTAAAACAAAAAAGGAATAGTTTCTTACCTGTAACTCCTGTTCTCTCATAGGTATATTTCCATGATAAGTCAGAAGCACTGAATACTTCCGACCGCCTGCGAGGACCCTGGAGCAGTTCTTTAATATATGTTCTTAAGTGGAGATTTTCGCCTTTCCTCAGGAAGTGTTGTAAAGAAACTTAAGAAACAGACAGATAATGCAGTCTATATACCTAGGCTACAATGGCCATATTGTTCATCACGAAGTCAAAAAAGGGCCAGTACATTAAATATGAGTATAATTTAAGATACTTTGCAAACAGTATTAATCTCCTTCACAAACCCCTTTTTATGATAGAGATGAAGGAGAGCAGGGCAGAGTAGACATTTAGGCTGTCATTATATGACTAAAATATAAGCTGTGCCTTTAAGAACCCAGAGACCACCAGTATCCCATTATGCCCAGCTGGTGGCAGTTGCTTCAGTTCTTTTTTAAGGTAATGTGCGCCATGTGAAGATTGCAAGGATACCTCTGTCTATTCCATCGGGGAGGAGGGAGGGTTGCTTATAACTTATCATGGAAATACCCCAACGAGAGAACAGGAGTTTCAGGTAAGAAATGCGTTACTTACCTGTAACTGCAGTTATCCAGTATTGGTATGTTTCATAGATTCACATGCCTGAATCATTCCCCGTCGTCGAGATGGGAGTCCCCGGTACATTAGAAAAGTAATGTCCCATTAGACATACAAAACCATAGGCCTAAGGCCTCTCATTAGTAACATATCCAGGTCCTTTTGTGAAAATGACGAAACTCTAAACAACAGCCAATCAGCTGCTACCACCCTTTGGAACCTTCCTGGCAGGAGCTCTGGTCCCTCAGATTTTCGTAAGCGGAGTGCTATATAACAGTATCACTGAGAGAAACCAAAGAGCCTTTCCAAGGGAGGTGGGTGGGTTGCATGCGAATCTATGAAAGATACCAATACTGGATAACTGCAGTTACAGGTAAGTAACGCATTTCTTATCCAGTATTAGGGTATCTTTCATAGATTCACATGCCTGAATCAGAGTAGCAAGCAATAGTGAGCACATTTCTTTTTCCCCATAATGGGTATACATGCATTGGTTAAGAAAAAAACATATTTGTACCTTTCAGTATATCACCAATATAGTGCGTAATAATAATCAGATATGAAGGTAATAGAAATGTGCGGTAAAACAAAGGTTGGTGGGAAGGAAGAAAGGCTCACCTCTATTGAAATAGATGACGTAGTACTGCCTGTCCAACTGCAGCGTCCTTCGCCAGTTCTGAATCCAAGCAGTAATGCCTGGTAAATGTGTGCAGCGTTTTCCATGTCGCCACTCTGCAAATGTCCACAATAGGGACGCCGGCAAACAATGCCATGGACGTAGAGACTGACCTGGTGGAATGGGCACGAATTGTAGTTTGTAAGGGCTGACCAGCCTGCTGGTGGCATAAAGCGATAGCGCTAGAGATCCACCTAGAGATACTTTGCTTCGAAAGGGGGCAACCTTTCCTAGGTACACTGTAGGCCACAAAAAGTTGGTTGGACTTTCGGAATGGTCTTGTCCTGTGAAGGTAGAATTTAAGGCAGCGTTTCAGATCCAAGGAATGAAGAGCCTTCTCTGCTGGTGTTTGAGGATTTGGGAAGAAGGTCTTCAAAACAATGGGTTCGTTAAGATGGAAGTGCGATGGCACTTTAGGGATAAACTTTGGGTTAGTTCGAAGAATAACCCTATCGTCCTTGAATTGCATAAATGGATGCTGTATTGTAAAAGCGTGAAGCTCACTGACTCGTCTTGCTGAAGCAAGGGCTAGCAGAAGTGCAGATTTCCAGGAGAGGAACTTGAGGTCCACCTTGTGTATTGGTTCAAAAGGATGCTTCATAAGCTGGGCTAGAACCGTATTAAGCTGCCATGTTGGAGGAGGAAGCTTTAGTGGAGGGAAAGTCCGGAAAAGACCCTTGAGGAACTGTTTTATGAGTCTATTGGACCAAAGAGAAGGACCTGTGGAGAATCTTCTGAAACGGGATATCGCTGCCAGATGAACTCTGATGGAAGTGTGAGCGAGGCCTGCATTTGCGAGATGAAGGAGGTAAGGTAAAATCTCCTCAGGCGAGGACTTGAAGGGATGGACTTCAGCAGATGCACACCATATACAGAACCTCTTCCATTTGAGAGAATATGTTCTGTTTGTACTGTCCGCTACTGCTCGAGACAGAATCGCCCTACAGTCCGGAGGGATATTCATAGCTTGGAACTCATTGTATTCAGGAGCCAGGCCGATAATTTGAGCGAGGCCGGGTCCGGATGCTGTATTTGCCCCTGATCCATTGTGAGAAGAGACGGAAACGGCTTCAATGGAATTGGAGGCTTCTGGGATAGGAGATGTAGTTCTGTAAACCAATGTTGGCGAGGCCATGCTGGTGCTATTAAAATCAGTGTGCAGGGATCTGCCTTCATCTTCTTGAGGACTCTGGGGAGCAGTGGAATCGGCGGAAAGGCGTATGCAAAGACGCTGAACCAGGCTATCGAAAAGGCATTCCCCAGAGATCCCTGTTGGGGATGCCAGCTTGCGAAGCGTCGGCATTTGGCGTTGAGTCGTGAAGCGAACAGGTCGAGATTTGGTTCGCCCCATTGTCCGAAAATGCGGTCGAGAACACCCTGGTGTAATTCCCACTCGTGGCAGGAGGTTTGTAGTCTGCTCAGCGAATCTGCCAATGTATTTTCCCTTCCCGGAACATATTCGGCCCGAAGGGCCAGATAAACAGCTCTGAGCTCTAGGAGGTTTATGTGCAAAGTCCTTTCTATTATTGACCACTTTCCTCTGATTTGAAGCTCCTGGAGAAAGGCTCCCCAACCTTCCAGGGATGCGTCCGTAGTTATTACCTGAGGAGACACCTGAGGTAGGAAAGACAGTCCTTGTGACAGATTCTGTGGACGAGTCCACCAGTGTAACGCTGTGATTACTTGAGGAGTGACCTGTACGATATCGTTGAAAGATCCTTCCACCTGAATCCACTGAGTGGCAAGCGCCTCCTGGAGAGGACGCATATGGAGGCGACAATGTGGAATGAGCAGTATGCAAGAGGACATCATTCCCAGGAGGGATTTGAAGAGCCGAACAGAAAGAGACTTTCTTAGTTTTATCCTGTTTGCCAACTGTGCGAGCTTGCGCTGTCGCTCCTGTGTTGGGTAAGCATGCTTGTGGACAGTATCCAAAACGGCTCCCAAAAACGTGATCCTTTGAGAAGGTTGAAGCATTGATTTTTCTGCATTGAGGGTGAGACCTAATTGCTCGAAAAGTTTTAGACAAGCGTTGGAAGATTGCATCGCGCCTTGAAGAGATGGTGCTTTGACGAGCCAGTCGTCGAGGTATGGAAACACTTGATGGTGCTGCTGTCTGAGGTACGCAGCGACTGGTGACAGACATTTTGTAAATATGCGAGGAGCCGATCTGAGCCCAAACGGCAACACTCGAAATTGGTAATGCCTGCCAGCGACGGCAAATCTCAGAAATTGTTTGTGTTTTCTGTGGATTGGTACATGGAAATAGGCATCCTGGAGGTCTAAAGATACCATGTAGTCGTTTGGATTGAGAAGTTGTAGGACTTCCTGGATGGTAATCATGCGAAATGATTGCTTCCTTAGGAATTTGTTCAAATTTCTTAGATCTAGAACCGGCCTCCACTTGTCGTCTCTCTTGCGCACCAAAAAGAATCGGGAATAAAAACCTTTTCCCCGTTGATGAACAGGAACTCGCTCTATGGCTCCTTTGCGAATCATGGATGATATTTCGTTCTGCAAAAGGTTCAAATGTTTGTGAACCATAGGTTGAGGTGGAGTTGGTGGCGGTATTTGAAGAAATTCCAAGGAATGTCCGAACTGCACTATTTGTAGGACCCACTGATCCGTAGTTATTTGTTCCCAATTGTGCAAAAAATGTGATATCTTTCCTCCTATTCTGAATGGTGAGTGGAGGGTCGCAGTTGGAGGCAGGGAGAAGTCATTGACGCCGGGTAGAATCTTTCTGGCGACCAGCCTTTCCTCGAAAAGAAGGTTTGTTGTAGGCAGTTTGTTGTGGTTGCTGCCTCTGTTGAAATTGCAGCCTGTATTGCTGGCCCGACGAGGAGTAACCAGAATATCTATTTTGTTGATATCCTCCTCTATAGGACGATTGACCTCTACCTCGTGAGCCACGAAAGGAGGAAGTTCTATATTGGAGGGTTCCCAAAGATCTGGCCGTATCCGTATCTTTTTTAATCCCTTGTAGGGCCTCATCGATATGAGATCCAAACAGGCACTGTCCGTCATAGGGCATATCCAGGATCTTTGTCTGGATCTCAGGTCGGAAAGTCGTCGCTTTAAGCCAGCCTTGGCGTCTTAAAACTGCCGCCCCTGCCAACTGACGGAAGCCAGTAGATGCGATGTCCATCGCACAATCTATAATTTCCGAAGCTGACCTCTCGCCCTCTTGCAGTAGCTTCTTTGCTTCCTCCTTAGTGTCCTGTGGTAAGCTGTCCAAAAAAGGTGCAATATCAGACCACATCTGCCTATTGTATCTGCCCAATAAGGCCAATGTGTTAGCAGCCCTCACCGTTAGTGCAGACATGGAAGAGAAACGCTTTCCGATGTTGTCCAAGCGCCTACCCTCTTTATCCGGTGGTGCTGAAAGTGGGGTAGAAGGATTTTTGAGCGGCGCTGGGCTGCTTGCGTAACCACCGAATCTGGCTTGGGATGGCCAGTCAGACAAGCCGGGGCATCATCCGGTGCCCTATACTTTTTATCCAGCCGTGGTAGGATTGGAGGAATTGAAGAAGGATTTTTCATTATCTTGACCCCTTGTTCCCAGATATAATTTATTATAGGCATGGATCGCACTGACTTTTTATAAGGCTCTTTAAAGTCATACAAGAAACAATCTTGTTGCTGGGAAGGCATCGGCAACTGAAAGCGCTTTGCTGCTCTTTCTAGGAGATTATGAAAGCCCCCTATGTCCTCTGGAGGTGAGTCTACTGGAGGAGGGGAAGGGGACGCTGGAAGTGGTATAACGTAGTCGTCCCATTCCTCGTGTTGTGATTCATCATCCGGGATTTCACCCTCTTCCTGAGGGCACTCCTCCTCATCATCAGTAGAGTGGGGAGATGGTCTAAGCATTGCCGAGGAGGCGGACTGAGACGAAAGTTGTACCACTGGTGGTGGAGCTTGTTCCGGAGCGGAAGCCGGAGCAGCAGCAGGGAACCTCTTTTTATAGTCTGTGATCAAGAATTGCAGATCGGATACCAAAGCCACCGGAAGGCACACCATCTGAGATTGCTGAGGTATTTGGTCTTCATGATAATATGTCTGATCCTCAATGTCCTGATCATCCTCATCTGAAATCTCCTGATACTTGACATTGAGTTCCGACGGACTTGTTGCCGCCCTAAAAGGCCCCTCGTCGTCCGAATCATCATCCACATCCAATAGGTGAGAGGGCACTAAAGACTGGACCCTACTGGGTGAAGTTAAAGAAGGTGATAACCTGTGTTTGCTGAGTTTTTGGTGGCAAACAGTCATTTTAGCCTTCATTTTTGGTGTAGACATCAGGGTCGTCGACGGGACACTCGTCGACGGCGGGGCGTCGACGGGCAAAACCTTCAACTTCGTTGAAATTTTCGTCGACGGCATCGTCGACGGCAAGGGCGTCGACGACGGCAAGGGCGTCGACGACGGCAACATCACCGTCGATGGAAAGGTCGTCGGCGGTGAAATTATCGTCGACGGAGGAACCGTCGATGTGGCTGTGACCGTCGACGGGAGGTTCGTCGTCGTCGTCGACTGACCCGTCGTCGGAATCTTCGACGACGGCTTCTTTATTTTTACCGTCGACGACATGACCACTTGTGCCGTCGACGAAGATGTTGTGGTCGTCGACGATGAACGAGATGCAGACGAGACAGACATAGTAGAGACTGTCGTCGTCGACGTTGTAACTCTGGCAGTGACAGGAGACGTCGTCGTTGAGATCGTCGACGATGCCGTCGTCGACGAGCCTGAGGAGGGCTTTTTGAATGTATGCTGGACTCTAATTGAAGGAGTCGCATGGTCTGAAGATGGCAATTTCTTACTTGTGGAGACCTCTGAAGACTTTTTGTGCGTCTTCTTCGCAGGTTGCTGCGATGAAAGGCTTGGAGAAGCATCTCTAGACCTTTTCTGAGAGGTTTTTGAGGAGGCCCTGGACGAAGTCTCACTCTCCTCAGAGGACAATGGATCTTGTTTGTCCTTTAACCTCTGCAGCCAAATTAAAAGCCGTCCCTCCCGGTCTTTAAGGGTTTTTGAAGAGAAGGTACGACATACCTTGCAGTCTTTAGATGAATGGTCCGGGTAAAGACAATATAGACAGTCCTTGTGGGGATCGTCCACGTGTAACCTCTTCTTCCTGCAGGTTGTACAGGGCCTAAAAAGGCCTTTTTTGTGGGTGTCTGACATGAAGACAACCGGGACTTCACTCAGACAGATGTACAGATGAAGAAATACCTTGTCTGATAGACTAAATGCTGTAAGTAGGAAACCTGAGCAGAGCTCAGTTGGAGACTCCCTTAGCACGACGTGCAGTAGAAAATCTGAGGGACCAGAGCTCCTGCCAGGAAGGTTCCAAAGGGTGGTAGCAGCTGATTGGCTGTTGTTTAGAGTTTGGTCCTTTTCACAAAAGGACCTGGATATGTTACTAATGAGAGGCCTTAGGCCTATGGTTTTGTATGTCTAATGGGACATTACTTTTCTAATGTACCGGGGACTCCCATCTCGACGACGGGGAATGATTCAGGCATGTGAATCTATGAAAGATACCCTAATACTGGATAATAAACTGTTCCTTCTCTCGTAGTGGATTTCCATGTATAGTCATAAGCACTGAATAGAGTAGCAAGCCCATCCCCACATAGCGTGGTGGAGAAGACAGAGGGTAATCTAGAGAGCTTAGGCAAATACATTTCTGAGGGAAGCCTGTCCTACTTGAGCATTTACTCTAGCATCAGAGTCTAGACAGTAGTGCTTAGTGAATATATGTACTGATTTTCAGGTAGCTGCTTTGCAAATTTTTGGAATCTGGATATTGTGAAGTAAAGCAGCAGTAGCGGCTTTCACTCTAGTAGAGTGTGCTTTATGTTTAGCTTCTAGAGGTTTGTGAGCTTCATGGTAGCACAACAAAATACATGAAACAATCCATCTGAAGATGGATTGATTGGCGGTGGTTAATCCAGTGTAGACAGGACCAAAGGCAATAAACAATTGGTCTATTCAGCGGATGTCTTTTGTCTTGTCAAGATAAAATTTTAGAGCCCTCCTAACATCCAGAGAATGGAGAGATATTTCTGCTGGAGTAGAGGGATTGTGAAAAACTTTAGGCAGTGAGACAGTCTAGTTTACATGGAAGTCTGACACTATCTTAGGAAGGAATTTTGGGTGAGTTCACAAGACCACTTTGCTAGAATGGAAGACAGTGTATGGTTCATGAGAACATTGGGCCCGATTACGAATTTGGCGGTCCGTGGACTGCCAGACTCACGGGGTGCAGCGGTGAACGTCTAGCCACCGCCGCACCAGTGGTCCAACCGCCATATTACAAGTATGGCGGTTGGACTGTTGTGAGACCGCCACAACTGCCGGTCTTGAGGCCGCAATATGCTTGGTAGTGCCGCTACGACACCACCAAGCATATTTCGAGTTTCCTCACCGCCAGCAGTTTCATAGCGGTGAGCCCACCATGAAACTGCTGGTGGTGAGGAAACAAAGGCGGCCCTACAGGGTGCTCTACTGCCTCATGCCCGTGGGATGCATGCTGTGGGCATGGACCCCCTTTCCTGCACGGATGGACTGCACAGTCCATGCCGTGCAGAAATGGGCTTTGATGTTCCCAAGGGAACTCCCGCCAGAGTACAAAAGTACTCGTAATCTGGCGTGTGGCCGGAGGTGAGCTTTGGTAGTCCTGGAGTGGGGTGGTGGCCCGCTCCAGGGATCACCAAAGTCGTAATCGGACCCCTAGTGATTGTATCTCGCTAACCCGGAGAGATGATGTTATATCTATCAGGAAAGCTGCCTTCCACTTAAGGTATTGTAGGGAAGCCTTGTGGATGGGTTCAAAAGGATCCCGCATAAGCCAAGAAAGCACTATATTGAGTTCCCAGCGAGGTGAAGGATGCCTAATGGGAGGGAAAACCTTCTTCAACCCCTCTAATAAATCCTTTATGACTGGGATTTGGAAAAAGGAGGTTTGTGACGGACATTTCCTGTAGGCAGTAAGAGCTGTCAGAGGAACCTTTATGGAAGAGAATTGTAAGCCAGATTTGGCCAAGTGTCAAAGGTATGGTAAAATCACATCCTCTTGGCAAGTAGTCGGGTCCATGTTCTTAAAGGAACACCAAATGCAAAATCTCTTCCATTTGAAGGTGTAACCAGAGCGAGTGGAAGGCCACTTAGCCTCTTTGAGGATCTCCATGCAGTCTTGTGGCAAGTTTAAGTGTCCGTATTGCACTAGCTCAGGGGCCATGCAGCCAAATTCAAAGAGAAGAGATTGGGGTGGACCATCTGGCCTCTGAATTCCTTCAGTAGGTCTGGCCTGCATGGTAGCTTGAGATGTGGACGCAATGATCGGTGAACAATGTCCGGGTATCACCACTGCCGTGGCCACTCTGGAGCCATGAGGATCATCTTGACTTTCGTGTTGGAGAGCTTGATCAGGACTGCTGGGATCAGGGGAATCGGTGGAAAGGTGTAAACAAATTTGCCAGATCAGTCGATCCACAGGGCATTCCCCAGCGTCTCTGGATGGTAATACCTAGAGGCAAAGCTGCAGCTTTTTTTGTTTTCCGCTGTGGCGAAGAGGTCGATAGAAGTGGTGTCCCACAAGCGGAAGATATTTTCAACGACTTCTTCATGCAAAAAGCACTTGTGGTTTGCGTCGAGAGCTCTGCTGAGAGCGTCTGCTTGAACATTCTGGACACCTGGGAGGTGAGTTGCTATTACTTTCAGGCTCCTGGCCAAGAGCCAATTCCAAATTGTCTGGGCCTCTAGTGACAAGGCTCTGGACTTGCTGCCCCTGCTTGTTCAGGTAGTACATGGTGGTTGTATTGTCTGACTGAACAAGCAGGGTTTTGGTGGTGAATGATGGGTGAAAAGCTTGGAGTGCTAGATGAACTGTGCGGAGATCGAGGAGATTGATATTGTATGACATCTCTCTTTGAGACCATGAGCCTTGAATTTGGAGGTGATTCATGTGTGCTCCCTATCCAAGTAGTGAGGCATCTGTCACAATGGTCTGAGAAGGGACTTGGTGAAACGGCATCCCTTGGAGGAGATTGTTTGAAGAACACCGCCACTTGAGGGACCGTGTTGTATGCAAAGAAAGTGTGATCCTGTTGTCTCAGCTGCCCATCAGCTGCTCCCACTGGTCCTCTAGACACTTCTGGAGGGGCTGCATGTGGAGGTGAGCACTTGGAGTGAGGAAAATGCTAGAGTCCATTGAGCCAGGTAAAAATGAGACTACCCTTAATGTTGGATGAGGCACCTTCCTGAGAGTCTGACATTTCTGAAGGATCGATAAGCGTTGCTCCTCCGAAGGACACACCTTTGCGTGAATGGTGTTAATGGAGGCCCCTAAGTAGTGCAACATCTGGACTGGTGTTAACGTGGACTTATTGAAGTTGACATGAAGACCCAAGCGATGGAGGAGATCGCAAGTCCATTTGAAATGTAGTTGAAAAGTGGCATCATCTTGATATGGGTAGACAAAGATTTGGTGCTTTCTCAGGCGGGCTGCTACCACAGCCATGCACTTGGAGAATGTTCTGGGTGCTGACTTGAGACCTAATGGTAGTACTGTGCACTGGTAATGGTCGTGCCCCACAACGAAACTGAGAACTTTCCGATGCTTCCTGGCGATGGGAATGTGAAAGTAGGCATTGTGAAGGTCGATGGAGTAAAGCCAATCTCCCTGGTGCAGTTGGGGATATATTTGATGTAAAGCCAGCATCCATAACTTCTCTTTCCAAATCCACTTGTTGGCAATTTTGAGATCGAGAATGGGTCTGAATTCTTGTTTGTCTTTCTTTAGTACAAGAAAATACCTGGAATAAATGCCTGCTCCCGGTTGACTGTGGAGAACAGCTTCCCCCGCCTTCTTTTGCAACACTATGTTGACATGTCCTGAGCAAGGCAAGCCTGAGACAGTACCCATTCTGCACGAAATTCGAAACTCAGGCGTCTTTTGTGATGCATTGCCACTCTTCCAGGTAATGTGAAATGCTTCCCCAACCGGAGTGGATAACAGAAGAGGGGGAAGGAAGGACTCATGGTTTTGTGCCTGATGTTTGTTTACCACCTTGTGTGGGCTGTTGGGCAGAGCGTCCTCTGGTCTGCTTTCACTGTGGCTGGTAGGATTGCTGATGCTGTTTTTGAGATCTTCCTGGAAGCCAATTACAGGTTTGAACCCTCTGTGAGTAAAACCGGCGCTGGTAAGGCCGGAATGATTTGCACTGTTCTCTGGGTTTCTCCAGACCCACAGTTTTTAATGTGTCCATGTCCATTCTTGCCATCTCGTCAGCATGGCTGCCAAATAGTGTGGAACCTCAGAACGGAAAGTTTTGGATGCAGTGTTGCGCTTCCGATTTCAGAGATGTTAGCCGGAGCCAAGAATGTCTCCGCAAGGACACTCCGTGACAAAATCCATGAGCAGCAAGAAGGGAATAATCCACCGCTGCGTTGATTATTTGATTTGAGACCATTGTGCCCTCACAATGATCTCCAGGAGGTCCTCCAGTTTATCCTTTGGCAGGTGCTCAGTGAAATGCTGGATGGAATCCCAAAGGACTTGGTCATACCTGCCCAAGAGGGCTGTAGCACTGGCTGCCTTCATAGAAGTGACTGCTGTACTGCAGACTTTGTGGCCTGCGGAATTCAGCTATCTACTCTCCTTATGTGGAGGCGAAGAAGATGATGGAGAGGTGGAATGGGACTTTTGCGCAGCCAAAATCACAACAAAGTCGGTGGAGGATCAGAGCGTAGAAACAAGGGGTCTTGAACCTGAGGCCGGTATTTCTTTTGAAGCCTGGATAAGGCAGGCTTAGCAACGGCTGGTGTTATGAACCAGTCCACGGAGGGCTCGAGAAGACCCTGACTCAGGGGATGCAAAGGCCTTGAAGCTGTATGCTGATGTAGTCTCGAACATTTTCAGTAGAAGGCGCAGATCCTATGTGACTCCAGCCGAAAAGGTTTTTTTTAATGCTTTTTTGGCCCTGTGGGACCCCCCCCCCCAAGAGGCCTAGGGGGTCAGGGTATTTCTACCCTGCCCCTTTTCTTTTTTAACGTTTTTTTTTCTGGGACTAGGCTTAAGCTGTGTCCCAAGATGGCTGCCAACACTTCCTGGTTTGAAGTGTTGGCACACAATCAGATCTCAGCATAAGATCAGAAGGGGTCGCGGATCCTCCACGTCTCTATATATACAATTGGAAATTTCTTTTAATAACTCCACCACTACTGAACGGATTTACACCAAATCACAAAAAGGCATAGCCCTGAACCAACATCTACCTTTCTGCCAAATTTGGTGTAATTCCATTCAGCAGTTATGGCTGTAGCCGTGTCTAAAGTTCCTATGGAAATTAACATATTAACTTTGGTGCCGTTTGACGAATCTTCACAAACTTTTCAAAACTAGTTAGCCGTTCACTTCAGCTGCTGTCTGGAAAGTCTTGGGGTGATTCATCAAATGGGGGCAGAGAAAAAAGGGGGCCAAAAATGCCTTTTCCTCATGCAGTTTCCCATAGGGTTTTTAGACACGTCTCCAGCCCAAATCGCTGAACGGAATTGTACCAAATTTGGCAGAAAGGTAGATCTTGGTTCAGAAAGGGCTCTTTTTGTAATTTGGTGTAAATCCGGTCGGTAGTTTTGGAGTTAATAGAGAAAAAAGATTCATATATATCTAGGGACGCGGATGCTCTGTGGATCCAACATATCTTACGATGAGCTCTGATTGGCTGCCACCACATCAACCAGGAAGTGGTGGCACCCAACTTGGGACTCGGGACTCAGCCGGAGTCCCAAAAATGTGGGAAAAAAACAGAAGGGGGCAGGGTAGGAATACCAAAAAAACCCGCAAGGCCTGGTGGTGGGGTCCCACAGGGACCCCGCATGGGGCCAAAAACGTTTACAAAAAACTTTACTGCTAATTTGCGGAGGATCCACGAATCGGCTGCAAACATTTTTTTTAAAAATAAGTATGGTTTCCCATAATTGTTTTTTTTATGTCCTTGGATGGGATTGTTCCTTGGGGTATCTCCTTTCCCAGTGCTGGTAGGGCTCTGTGGGCTCCCTCCCAATCCTTGAGGGTGTTCACCAGATCTTCTCTATTTAGCTTTTTCCCACAGTGATCCTTCTGTCCTTATACAACTCCATCAGATCCTTTCTCTTGAGGGTGGACAGATTGGCCACGTCAAGCTCCATGTTCACCTTGCTTACAGTGACTTCCAGGAACTTGTCAAAAACTTTTTGATCTCTTTCAAGCTTTTTAAAACTTTTGGAAACTTTGCACACAACTTTTAAAACTCCTTTAAAAGTTCAGATGAACTATCTACACGGAAATGCCCTCCTCAAAGGCTACACTAGCCACCCCAATGGCAACCTTTCTCTTGGGACACACTGATCCCCTCTGTGGTGCCCTGACTGCTGGCAGTCAAAGCACAACCTCTTCTCCAAGAGTTTCATTAACCCTGTGTCCCCACTACTCTGCTTGCTAGAGGTGGGCTGGGGTTTGACTCCCTCCTTAGGGTTAGGGTTCTGGGGTTCTGAGGGACTCTCTTTGGCAGACGGACTACCTCCCTCTTCTGTGGGCCTAACCCCCTTGCTTGGAATCACCCCCCTGGGCCTTCTTGGGTACTCTTGTCCTAACCTACTCATCAGCTATCTTGCCCAGCTCTCTGAGGCTAGTTAGCTGGGAGTCTACTAGATCTTGATGTAACGTTTCTGAAGGGCAATTTGTAAGGATGTGCTCCTTGAGCACCAAATTATGGAGCCCTTCATAGTTACTTAAATGGTTACCTTTTACCCAACCATCCACTGCCTTTACTGATGCATCTACAGAGTCACACAGGTGTGTTTTGCCCCCTTGTGTGATGTCCTAAGATTGGGTCTGTACTCCTCAGGAGTAAGACCAAACAGCTCAATACATTCTGCCTTCAAGTGTGGGTAGGATTCTGCTACCTCATCCTTAAGTGTAAGCAGCCTATCCCTACCAACTACTGGTACTAACTCCTATAGTAGTGTTCCCCAGTGCTGTGTACCCACCTTCCTCATTTTGAGAGCTCTCTCATATGAGGCCAGACACATGTCTTTGTCATCTCCTGGTACGTAGCAAGGGACAATCCCTTTGGGCAATCTGACTTGGGCACCCCGTCAGATATTCCAGTGTCTCTGTTGCCCCCACCATTCTCTATGGGCCTCATGCTCGACTTGGCTCTTCTTTCTTCAAGGGACAGCTTCCTTTCTTCCAGGGCCAGGGCTCTCTCCTCCAGCTCTAGGGCTGCCACTGCCTCTTGACAGGATCTCCTGCTGCTGTGTGAGCTCCCCGCACTGCTGGCTGTAGAGTGCGCTCTTGGCCTGGTGTTGGAGTGGAGGTCATCCTCCTCCTCCTCTCTTTCTTCTTCCCCAATATCTTGAGGTATCTCCTTTTCCAGTGCTGGTAGGGCTCTGTGTTCTTTCTCCCAAGCCTTGAGGGCCTTCACCAGATCCTATCTCTTTGCCTTTTATCCCCACAGTGATCCTTCTGTCCTTATTCTTGAGGGTGGACAGATTGTCCATGTCAAACTCCATGTTTCCCTTGCTCACGGGGACTTCCTGGAACTTTTCAAAAACATTTTGATCTCTTTCAAAATTTTTGAAACTTTTGGAAAATTTGGCCCGTTTTTAGATCTTGGCGGGACTTCCGCTGTTCCTCTATGATGGAGTTTACAAGTACTCTGTCAAGCTGACGGAATTTAGATGTGTGTTGGCTGAATCTCCTTCCGTGTCGACAGGGTGTTTACCGTCGCGTAAGTGGCTCACAGAGTGCCGACGCAGCGGACTCCTCTGCTAGCTAACATTACTCCGTCACCGTCAGGGTGGCAAGATTGCGCTGAGCCTATTTAGATTTCACAGTTGTGCTGGCATTGTTCTAGAGGCGGATGGATTACGTCGCAGGATGCGTTCAACATTGTACTATTCCTGTGGCTTTTGGATGGATGTTAGTATTGCACACTTGATGTGCTTTGCCTAATTGTTGTCACCTGCATACCACCCTATAAAACACACTCCATTTCAGATCATGATCCTTTGCCATTCCACTGCAGCACAACATTGCCAAGTGGAAAATTAGTCAGTAAAGTCAGGTACATTTTTTGCTTTCTCTGTTTCTTGTCCCTTTTTTTCCTCTTTCATTTATTTTCTTGTCGGTCATCACATTTATTTCATTGTTTTTTTCGATAATGGTAGAGAGGAGAAATCCCAGTTTTACAGAGGGAGAATTGTCAGTCATGGTGGATGAAATTATTAGAGTATAGGCACAATTGTTTGGAGCCCAAGTCCAAAATACATCCACAGCCCGGAAAAAGCAAATGTGGACCATAATAGTTGACAGAGTGAATGCTTAGCAAACAAACTGAGCACATAAGAAGAAATTATAAAGAGGTGGAATGACCTGTGGGGGAGAGTGCGTTCCTTGACCTCCAACTGTCACTTGGAGGCCCAGAGGACTGGTGGTGGTTCTCCTGTTATGAGCCCCAATGTACCCCAATATAGGCCTAGGTAGCTTCGCGACCTTTTACCTACATTTGTCCTACCTTGCTCTACATAATGGCTCTGGCACTGACCTCTTACCTAGTTATGTGCCGAATAAATGTCGTGTAGTTTTCTTCGAAAACTATCCTCATTTATTATGCATGAGGATTCATTTAAAAAAAAAAAATACTTTTATTGGTTTTGTTTTGTTATAACATAACAACATCGCACGTATGATGGACGTATGATGGACAATTACATTGCAAGTATTCCAATCCGTTTGTTGTACATGTACACTCATCAATCATCACGGTAAAACACATCTCTTCCTATCAAGTTCTCATTTCATTGGACCCCATCCCTTTCTCATTGTCAAGGATACCTTTTAGTCTTCCCCATTAGTAGCTTTTGTGGGCATATCTAAGGAGTCCAACTCATAGTGGCGCATCCAGCTGCCCCACACCTTGTGAAACTTTCCGGGGCACCCTCTACTCTTGTATGTTACCCGCTCTGCGGCCATGTACTGGTCCATTCCTGTCTTCTACTCATGTAGTGTCTGCGCAACCTGTGCACCCAGTGTTTTGCTATATCTCTTTTTGCTACCACTAGACCTAGGACTCTGAACAATAGTTGTGGTCTTGTAACATCGACTTAGCTGTTTATCCCTAGAAGGATACATTTCGGGTCTAGGGGGAGGGAGACCTGCAGTACCTCGTTGAGTATTCGCGTAATCCCCTCCCAGTAGGTACGTATAATGGGGCAGTCCCATATCGTGTGGTATAAGTCCCCTTTTTCATAGTGGCATCCCAGGCAGTTTGGGCTATCGGCTCGACCCGTTCTGTGAAGCCTGGCCCTATCATAGAAGGTCCGATGTAGTATTTTGTATTGGATAAGTCGCAGACATGCCCTAATCGCCACTTCCCTGGGGTGCATCAGAGCGGCCTCCCAGTCAATATTTCCCAGTGTTCCAATTTCACCCTCCCTTCCCCTAAGGGTATCTAGGTTCTCGGGCATATTGTTGTTCAGTGTTTTGTATGTTAGTGAGATTGCTTTGATTGTAAGTGGTTCCTGTAATAGCCGGCCTTCTAGAAGTGCATATTACGGGAAGTCATCCTCCATCAAGCCCTCCGTCAACCATGCATGTCGTAATTGTGCATATTTAAGGAATTGGGATATGTGGAGTTGGTAATCGGTGCAGAGGGCAGAGAAGGTCTCTATAGCCCATTTGTCTGTGATGTCCCCCACTGTCGAGATTCCCAGGGTGTCCCAAGGGCCAAATCCCTTTAGTTTACTTAATTTTTTTGGCCAATTCCCTTCCCATAGCGGCGTCTCCCTAGTGATCTTACATTCCCATCCTAATACCCTGGAAGCCCTTTCCCATACCTCGAGGGTGGTTTGCGTGGCTGAACGCAACCTGTGTTTTCCTTTCCCTCCATATAGATAGTGGGTAAATGTGTGTGGCGTCAGTGTTTCTCGTTCCAGTCTGTATGTGGGATGGTCGCCCGCCACTTGTATCCAGTCATTGATTGGCGTTAAGTTCTCTGCCCAGTAAAATGCTTCAACCTCTGGTACTTCCAATCCCCCATTGTACGGATTTAGTTGCAGTGTACGTAGCGCGATCTGTGGATGTTTCCTCGGCCACAGTAGCGAACGCAACTCGACGTCAATTTCTCTGAATATTGTCCGTGGGAGGAGGTGGTAAGTACTCTGCAGTGCATATAAGAACTGGGGTAGAGTAATAATTTTGAACATTGCGGTGCGGCCCATAATCGTGATTGATAGGGTCTTACATCTGTCCGTATTTTCTTTGAATTGGTTCAGTATTCGTTGGACGTTATGTTTCTGACACAGTCTCTTATCCGTTGTGAGGTATATGCCCAGATATTTAAAGCCTTCCTCTACCACCCTCAGGTATTTGGGCAGGGGAGGCCATTCTCTCAGTGGTCTGGGGCTATATGCCATTGACTTATGCCAATTTACCTTATAGCCTGAGTGTCGTCCTTAGTCCTCAATAGTCTGGAAGAGGATGGGGATTGTGTTGGTGGGTTCCGTTATGTACAGTAAAATATCGTCTGCGTAGAGGGATATTTTCTCCTCATTAGTGTCTTTCTGTGTGATCCCAAAGCCCTGAATCCCCAGGTGCTGTCTAACTCGGCAAGCTAGCATCTCTAGAGTCAGCGCAAACTGCAGTGGTGATAGGGGACAACCTTGTCTGGTACCCCTGCCTATTGGAAAGTCCCAAGATGTTCTGCCATTCATTCGTACAGTGGCCCTGGGAGCATGGTATAGCAACGCCAGCCACTTCCTGAACTTTGGTCCATATCCAAACTTAGTCAAGAATGGCCAGTGCACCGCATCAAACACTTTCACTGCGTCAAGAGACAAGAATATATGTGGGGTGTCTCGAGCGCTGGTCGTCATTAGCCAAGTGTGGGTTCTGCGTAGGTTCCACCTGGTAGCCCTACCGGGCATGAAGCCCAACTGATCAGTGTATCAGTGTCGTTATGATGCGCCGCATTCTTGGTGCCAGAATAGTCGCGAGGACCTTACCCCCATATTCAGGAGGCATATCGGGCGGTACAACATCTATCCATTGGTTTACCCTCCTTGTGTATAGTCACTATTGTGGCTACGCGCAGGTCTGGCGGGAGGACCCCCTCGTCATACGCGCCCTGGAAGAGGTTGAGCAAGTGGGGGCTCAGAAGACCTGCACACCTTTTATAGAACTCGGCTGGTAAGCCATTTGGTCCAGGGGCCTTACCTGAGCGGAGTTTTGATATTGCCGCTTTTACTTTGTTTAATGTCAGGTCGTCATCTAACTCCTGCTTGTCAGTCTCCTCCAGGGTCGGGGTCTGTATTTCTGTCAAATAGTCCTCTATATCAGGGGCGTCGCCGAGGGGTTTAGCCACATAGAAATCTCTAAAATATGTGGCGAATGCCGTCACTATTTGCTCGTCAGTGGTATGTGTCAGTCCCTGGGCGTCCACTATGGATCGAACCCATCTATTTCTTTTCTACTTAGCCAGGCTAATAATTTTCCTGCCTTATCGGCAACATCGTATAGTCGATGAAGGGTGGCTATATGTTGGTCTCTGGCTGCATCATGTGCCATGTCTTAGTATTCCTGTCTGAAAGCGTCCAGCCGTCGTGTGAGTAGTGGGTCTGGCCTGATGATGACCTGTTCCTCTGTTGCCAAGATCTGGCGTTCCAATTTCTCTATCTGTTCTGTCTCTTTTTTCTTCTCCCACGCCAGATGGTTTTGTGCCCTGTCTCTCAGCACCGCTTTTTAGGCCTTCCAGAGTGTGACTCTGGACCTGACCGTTCCCTCTTTTTCTTTAGAGAAAATCTCAGTGTCTGCTCTTATTCCTTTGATAATATTTCCCTTTCGTAAATCCCAGGCTGTGAGCCTGCAGTGGGGTTGTTTCCCTATCCCTACCCCCTACCTTTATCCACAGCGGTGAGTGATCGGACAGTCCCCTTGCTAGATAGTCTGTTTCTCGGACCCCTCCCAGTTATCCAGCTGGGATAAAAATGTAGTCCAGCCTCGAATAGACCCTACATGCCCCGGAGAAAAATTAGTATTGTTTAGTCTGTGGATTTTGTGTCCTCCATATGTCCACCAGACCCATTGTGTCCGCAAATCGGGCCAGTGGGGTGATGGTGGCGACTGGCCCCGACCTCCAGTGCGAACCATGTACGTGTCCATTACATCGTTAAAATCGCCTCCTATCATGTGGAGGGATACCAGCGCCTCTAGGAGGACTTTCAGTACTTTAGTTAATGTGTGTGCCTGTAGTCGTGGAGGGGCGTAGATGCAGACAAGGATCAATTTCATATTGCCCCAAGTACCAGCCACCCCAACGAATGGGCCACAGGAGTCCACCAATGTATGTGATACTTCAAAGGGGAGTGTCTTTCTTATCATAATGGCTACTCCTCGAGATCCGGTAGTATATCCTGCGTGAGCCAACACCCTATATGGTCCTCTCCCCAGGAACCCACATTTGGTACCTTGTAAGTGAGTCTCTTGGAGCAATACCACATCTGGGTGTAAGCGTTTAATGTGGCGTGAGACTAACCCTCTTTTGATCCTGTCTCCGAGGCCGTTCGCGTTCCATGTGAGGCATGTAAGGGCCGAGTTATCTAATGGGGTCGACATGGACACTTTATGTCTCCCAGTCTTGCTGACCGCATGTGTGTCATGTACTTGGAGCTTCGCATCAAACACCAGAGCCACTGCCCATCCAAACCAGTGCGATAAATCTGCATTAGAACTTGCAGGACAACATTACTAAAGCCCTCCCAACCAACCCCCAACCCTACCCCCCACATCCTTCTCACATCACTCGACCTCCGAACCATCTGATTACTGTGTGTAAGAGGAGAAGGAGAGGTCTGTTGCCCACCCTCGAACTAATTAAATGTTATGCTATAAGTTCAAACACTCACAGCATGCAAAAAGTTCAATCTTTTCAGGAAACCTGTCGGCTTAGTAATCCCTCTGTTCTTGGGATTTAGGTGTCAGGTGGGGGGCGGTTGATGTGTATTTTATAGTGCTGTTTTCCCCGTGGCCGGAGCATTTTTGCAGTTCATTCACCTGAGTGGGTTGATCCTATGATTTCTTCTTGTTGTGGCGGGTGATCTGGTTCCATGTTGTGCTCCATTGATATTATTTCAGTGACTAGTGGGTGCCAAGTTTCGTTTCCCGAAGACACCTTGGGATCATCGGAGTCCGATATGTAATCTCTCAGAATGGAGTCATCAGTTGCTCTTGTTTTCTTCTGTGTGGGAGATGTTCTTGTTATTTTGAGTTCTCTTCCACTCCGTCTTGATCCTCGCAGCGCGTATGGGGTGCCCCCCATATTTTGCCCTCTCCAATGTTCCATTTTGCGTCTTCGGCGTGGTTTCTCGTTGCTCCCAGAAATTATTCTGCCCGATGGGCGTGTTCAGGATCGCCTCTCTCCGGATGGATGTAGGACCGGCCTCTCTTCCACCCATGTCCAGGCCTCTTCCAGAGATTGGAAGAAGTGTGTTTTACCCATAAAAATGACTTTGAGCTTTGCTGGGAACAGGAGCATATATTGTATTTGATGGTCCTTAGTTTGGCTTTCACTGAGTCAAAGGTCCGCAGTTGGTGCTGTACCTCGCGGCTGTAGTCTGGGAAGATCATTATTGTGGAATTTTCATATTTTATTTCTCCCAGGCGTCTGGCTTCTCGCAGGATCATGTCTCTATCCAGTAAGTTAAGAAATCTCGCAATTATTGACCTGGGGGTGCACCTGGTGAGGTTCTTGCGTTCAGTGCCCGATGTGCTCTGTCAATCACAAAGCACGCAGAGAATTTGTCCGGTGGGATGATGTTCTTTAAGCATGCGGACAGGAAGGTCGGCACACTCTCCTCTTCGACTCCCTCTGGAAAGCACACGAAACTAAGGTTATTTCGCCAGGCCCTGTTTTCGGCATCGTCAATGCGCCAGAGAACATTTTGGCTGGTTTCCCGAAGTTCTGCCACCCCTGTACATAGTTCTCTTAGTGCCTCCTCCGCTTCAGTGACTCGTTTTTCGGCCGTGGCATCCCTCTCGGAGACATAGCGCAAGTCCTGACGGAGCAGTGTCACCTCAGAGCGAATGTCCCCTATTTTATCTTCCAGTATCTCTCTGAAGGATTGTATGGCTTGCAGCAGTGTAGCCGTGTCCGGCAGCGGGGGTTTTGCAGTTTCCGGAGGGGTGACCGGTTTTGTGTAGAGGTCTATTTTCCCTTGTCTGGGAGGTTTGGGGTCTTTGTCTCTTCCCATTGTTGGGAGCATGTGGGGTTGTCAGTTGGATCCTCTTGCTTGCTCCGAGTGTATCCCTGTACTCTCAGTGTCTCCTCCACTTCTGGTCCGGCGTATCTTCCTCCGTGTCCCTGTGTAATTATACTGGGTTTTCCTGTTTCTCCGGGATTGCTTTGGCGTGTCGTTTCTGTTGGGTATATGTTCTCCTGCACCTTCTGCTCTGGGGCGCTGGGCAAGGCCCAACCGAATTCTCCCCCTCAAGGCCGATGTCAACCCTGTTTCCGAGGATGTGGGAAGGGCTTCCGTTCTTGTGTAATACCTGGGGTGCGAGTTCAGTGTACGTTCAGCTGCCTCTTCTAACCGATGTGAGGTCAGAGTCTATATCAGTCCTGTTTCTGGGTCAATTCTTGGAGCCAGGTGTTGGACCGGTCATGCATCTGTTTTGCCGTTTTCCCAGGGATATCCTAAATTGGATGGCCAGGCAAGTCACTTGCGCTTTTTCAGTGGAGAGGGGGTCCCGTGGCTAAACTGGCACCTGGGGCACCCCACATCCCATCACTGTGTGCTACTCCCCAGTCTGGGCGATGTAGGCCCAGTCTGCTCGAGGATCAATGTGCGGGGCCGTCTACCAGGTCATGTCTATTTGGCTGCCCATCTGTGCCAGGCTCTGTCCTCCCCTCGCTCACCTTACTAGCCCCCCGACGGAGGGGGTAGCCTCTCTTGGGCTTAGGGTCGATGGCGCTTGTGTTCTCCTCTCTCTGCCTGGCCCCCTGCGTCCTCAGGCCTCCCCGGGGCAGCCACCAGCTCCTTCAGCCATCTCACTTGTTTGCTGCAGTTTTTTGACGGTCCATCGCGGTGCTGCTCCTTCCACGCACCGCAACCGTGCGGCCCCTCTCGCCCGCGGGTCTCAGTGACCGGCGCGGCCCGGCTGTCCCCCACAGGATCATCCTGGAGGCATGGGGGCACACAGCGTCCAACCCGATCGTGGTGGGTATGGGCGTCTCTTCATCTCACCCCCGGTGTCTATGGGCACACCCGGTCCGGACCTTGAGTCTCGGTTTTGGGCCTCGGGCGGGGCCTGCACCCGGATCCCGTGCTCGTCCCTTAATCGGACCAGCCAGCACGTCGCAGTGTGTTCCTGCCAGTTCGCAGAGACCGCACGGCTCCTCTCGCCCGCAGGTCTCAGCGTTTGTCTTTCTGTATCTTGTGTTGGCAAGTCGCTTCCCTTTGCACCCCCGGTGGTGCAGGGGGAGGCCGCAGGATACCGCCAGTTGTTCAGGGCACGTTCATGTCAGTTCCCTGCGATTGCGCGGCCCCTCTTGCCCGCAGCTCACAGCGTTTACCGTTCTGTGCCTTATGCCGGCAGGTCGCTCCCCCTGAGACCTCTGGTGGTGCAGGGGAGGACACAGGATTCCGCTGGTTGTTCGGGCCGCCCCGGCCTGTTTCCTTCTCAGCCAAGCGCAAGGCCTCAGCCTCTGCCGTAGTGCCGGGACCAGTCGTGATGTTCAGGCCCCGGCTTCTCCGGTTCGGCTTGTGGCGGGCGGTTATCTTACCCCTGGAGAAATCACGTTCAGCTTGGCAGTCAGGACCTTGGGATCGATTTCAGATTGCAGGATTTGAAGCGGATTCACTCGCTCCGGCTGAAGTTCTCACGGGGCTCGTCCTACTCGGTCATGTCACTGACCATGCCCCCCATGCCTGAGGATTCTTAGCATCATATCTTAATCCCCTGCCTAGGACATACACAAAAGGATTACCATCTTCTGTATAATAACTCTGTACAAAAGTCACCGCTATCGTCATCCCTGGATGACAGGCCCACAGTACCATTACACATCTAGGTAGAACCCCTGAGGGTACCTTTCGGTATAAAAGAACAACATTTTCACTGGGCAACCAGAGGGGAAGCTTCCATGCTGACATAAGTCGCTGAAGTCCCTGCACCCAGAATCTCCAGCACGCCGTGGTCTGACATCCCTTGCGGGGTGTCCAACTCGAGATCAAGACGGGGTCCTTCGTTCTCTCCCATCAGGTAATGGGGTTGGCTTTTTCCTAGGGGATTCTTGGCTTTACACTCACATTCATGCTAGGAACACTTAGCTAGGATTTGCATTTTAGGAGTACGCTTGATTTCTGCCATGTATCTATATGCCTACATATATTCACTGTTTTAGCACCATGGTATAATTCTACCTTTTATTTACTCTATTGGTGCTCTGTGTTGGCGGAACTGTTGCAGTAACATGGCCCATTCCATGGAAATGTGCCTTTTACGTATCCCCTGCACCTCTTCCCTCCTAATTGTCTCTTCCTCCGCTGAGCCCCATTTCTTAACTGCTCCCACCCAGGCTGCTAGGGGGGGCCCCACTCGGGGTTCTCCAGTGCATAGCAATCCCCCTTTTTGCCAATAGAAGAGCCAGGGAGGTAAAGCGTGTCTGGACTTTGAGAGTTTTGCACTTTCGGAAAAGCCCCAACCCACTGGCTTCCCATGTGTCAATGTCCTTGAGTCCTGTTATTTCCTGTAATGTCTTGTGTATAGCTTTCCAGTAGGACTGTAGTGTGGGGCACGACCAGAACATGTGTACGAATGTTGCCTCCGAGGATTGGCATCTCGGGCATACCAACTGCGTGTCTGAGTAGAAGCGCTGAAGCCTTGCTGGGGTGAGGTAGGCGCGATGTAATATGGAGAATTGTATGTTTTTTAAACAGGTGTTTCTAGATACCTTCTTCGGGTACTCTAGGACCCGTTCCCATTCCTTATCATGAATTGGGCGACCTATCTCCTCCTCCCATTTCGATCGTAACTGGGTTAATGTAGTGGCAGTGAGGTCCCGAATTACTTTATAACGCCATGTGATCAAGTGTCGCCCTAACCCCATGTGGAGAATTGCATAAAGTACTGGGTGTGTCGCTGGCTCCCCTTCGGTGAGATCCCATATGCGGCGATTGCTAAGTATTAGTTGCCTGTGCAATAAAAATTGCCCCGGGGGAGGCCTGTCTCATCCGAGAAACGGTCGAACTGCAGCAGTTGTCCCTCTTCGAACAGAGATCCCACTTCTAGAATGTTGTGATCCATCCAGGTTTGCATTGTGCGAGCAGTATAAAACCCTCCCCTTTGGCCAAACCAGCTTGTGGGTACAAAGGGGTATATAATGGGGGTGTTACCGGAGATAAAGTGTATTCGCAACATGCATGCTCGCGCCACCTTTACCTGAATCGAGTGCGACGCTCCGGGTTGAGTCCCCGGAAGCAGTAGGCGACAGATGGCCTGTATCGACATGGGCCCCTCTTTTGTGGTGGTCTCTGCTAAGTGGCGCCCTGCCGTCCTTCGAGATATCCACTGCATTTGCGCTGCGTAAAAGTAGGCCTCAAAGGATGGCGCTCCCAACCCTCCTTGATTCAACAGGAGTTGCAGTTTTTGGAGTGCGACTCTGTGACGTTTGTCGCCCCATATGAGGGAGCTCAGTAGAGCGTCTAATTCACGAAAAAAGGAATGCGGGGGAACAACAGGAGTATTGGCGAAGTAATAGAGAAATTGTGGTACCAGGATCATTTTGGCTAAGGCGATTCTGCAGCTGGGTGCCAAGGGCAGGGCCTTCCAGAAATTTACCCATGTCCTGGCTCCCATCAAGGCTCAGCGGTGATTACCTTCAAAGAGGTCAGCCGGAGAGTGATAAAGTCTGATACCGAGGTATCGCAGAGCACCAGTGCTCCATGTTATGCAAGAGTTCCCAAATCCTATCTCCTGTGGGGGGAGGCGAGGGTTTAGGGGGTATATGACAGACTTCGCCCAGTTGACTTTGAGTCCTGTTGCAGCTGCAAAGTCCGAGAGAATGTTTCCCCTGGGGCTGAGTTCGGACTCCACGTCCCTCACGTATAGCAATAGGTCGTCCGCGTACATTGATACTATATGGGCGGTTCCTGCGATCGGGATGCCCCATACGTCTCCCTCCCGCTGTAATCGAATCGCTAGGGGTTCCATAGCCATGGCGAATAAGAGGGGGGAGAGGGGGCACCCCTGCCTGGTACCCCTCTCTACTGGTAAGGGCGAGGAGATGTATTTACCCAACCGTATTCTAGAGGTGAGTTTCGTATATAATAGTTTTATGTATGCTCTAAAAGTGGGGCCTATTCCCATTCGCCCCAGAGTCTCAAAAAGGTATGGCCATGCTAGGGTATCAAACGCTTTCTCAAGGTCCAGGATCAGGCAGGCCGCCCTAGGGTAACGCTCTCCGACCTGATCCTGAACCTGAAAAAACCTGTGGATATTCTGGGACGTATTTCAACCCGGCACAAATCCATTCTGGTCTTGGTGTATGAGTGGCGGAAGCAAAGGGCTTAACCGGTCCGCCAGAATCTTGCCCAAAATTTTGCAATCAGTAGAGAGTAGCGTGATTGGTCTGTATGAGGCCAGGTGTATCGGGTCTCGATCAGGTTTCGGGATCGAGACTATAAGAGATTCCTGTAACGAGCCTGGTAGCTCCCCCCCTTCCAGAGCTGCCGCGTACATAGTGGTCAGTCGCGGTCTCAATTGAGTAATGAAAGTGTTATAATATTCTAAGGGCAAGCCGTCCATCCCCGGGGCTTTATTTCGGGCCAGTGCACGGATTGCCTGTTTCACGTCAAACTGTGTCATTTTTGCCTCTAGAAGGTCTCCATCCTCGCTCTGTATCTGGGGCATTGTAAGAGATTCTAGGAATCGGGTGAGTGCTTCCCAACTGTCCCGAGTGGGACATCGATAAAGCGTTGCATAGTAATCGCAGAAGAGCCGTAAAATGTCAGATTGGGATGTTGCGATTCTGCCTAAAGGGTCCCTAATTTCGGTAATTGGGCGGACGTCCTGGTGCTGGCGGGCCAGGTAGGCTAGTAGTGTGCCTGATCCATCTTCCTCCCTGTGTCTTTTAGCCGCATATAGCTTAAAGTTGTATCGCCTTAAGTCCGCCAAGCCCTCCTCATACACCGTTTTAGCTTCCGCGACTTGCGCATGGGTCGCCGTATTTGTATTTTCTGCTTTAGTCAGTGATGCTAGTTTGAGTTCTGCCTTTTCGAGATTTTTATCAAGGGCCCTGCGGACTCCAGTTATTTGTCTGATACAGGCTCCCCGCATCACGACTTTAAAAGCATCCCATTCTAGCATTCTGTTGGATGATGTGTTGGTGTTGTCCTCAAAGTATTCTACAATGCTATTCTCATGATCATGACAAAACACCGGGTCCTCTAAACATTCACGTTGCAACTTCCGGGTCGGGACTGGCGGATGGGGTGGTCTCCATCTAAGAGTTAACAGATGCGCATCGTGGTCTGAGATTACTCTCCCAAAATAGTCTGTATGTTGGATCATGGGCAATATCTCCTGCGAGTATAAGAACCGATCGAGCCGTACCCGCAGGTCGTGGGGTACTGAATGGTAGGAGTATAGATTAGTGGTTGGATTTTAGTTCTGCCATGCGTCTGCTAGGGCCCAATGTTGTGTCCATAAGCGGAATCGTTCTGCGTGCGCTTGCGCGGGGGAACCCAAGCCTGGAGGATGTGATCGATCCAAGGACAGGTCTAGTACACAGTTGCAGTCGCCCCCTAGTACCCATGGTGCATGTGTAAATTGTGGTAGAATTGTCGACAGTGAATCCCAGAACTGCCCTTGGTCCGTGTTTGGGGCGTAAATGCTGCCTATTAATAGAGGACACCCATCCAATAATCCTTCTAGGAATGCGTATCTCCCTTCTCTGTCCACTATTCTGCACGTTTCTTTAAACGGAACTCCAGGTCTGAGCCATATCATCGCCCCCGAGCAAACGCAGAGTAGGTAGTGGCGCAAAAAAATACCTCGCCAGCGCTTCTGTATTCGGTCTAGTTCTTTTGGAGTGAGGTGTGTTTCTTGCAGTAGTATGATCTGCGCCTTTTGCCGCTTTGCATATGAGTATACTGCATACCGCTTTCTTGCTGTGTGAATTCCCCTGACATTTAAGGTCAGGAAGCAAATATCTGTTGTATTTGGCATGTTCTCTTTTAGTTCTAGGGAACCAGGGGAATGGACATGGGAAGGATTGCGTCCTGTCCTCGTCCCTATCCTTCCCGCATACTGGTCTGACAGATTGAAGCGCCCGCACCGAATGTGATTGTGTTCATAAGGGTTTAGAGTAACTGGGAGATGTAACAACTAATCTTGAGGAACCAGGTTCCAACATTGCGGACCTATCACAACTGGTGATACGACCAAACTATATGTATCAACAGCGTTCTAATGTATTGTGGGGGGTGTACTCTTTTGGGTTTCTGAGCTCATAGCCTTGCGTGGCCCATTTTGCTATGTGTATTGGTCGTGGGTCTAGGGTGTTTCGGGGGCAGGTGCTGGTAGCAGTGTTCAGTGTCATATTTCTGGTTGACACTACTGGGTATGCAACATGTGCGCATGACATAAGGGGGGGAGAAGATTAATCTTAAGTAATTGGCCCTTTCAAATCAATGTGTCCGCCGTCTGGGGAGTCACCAATGGAGGGGTTATCGAGTCTTCGCGGGAAATACTTGTATCTCTGGAATTGTTCTCAGACGAGAAGATATGTGGGCCATCTTCTCTGTCTGACGCAGCCATGGCTATGTCCAGTCTAGCTGCTGCCTGAATAGCCCTCCTGCGTTCCGTTATTTTTTCCTCGAGGTTAGGGGGGCCCGCAGCTGGACTGCGTCCTCTTTGTTCCTGCTTCTTAAGTTCTCGTTTTCCCCGGGTCCCCCGGCCCCTCGATCTCCTAGAGTTGCGGACTGTCTCCCATTGCGAGCCGCACAGAATATTGGTCTCTGCCCAGTCAAACACTGCCTTTGGATCTGTGAAAAAGTTGGTGCCTCCATCGCTAATGATTCTAAGGCGGGCTAGAAACAGCAGCGATTGTATTCCTTTTTGGTGGAGCATTTTCTTTGCTTCTATGAAAGTGGCCCTTTGCTGTTGCACTGCTTTTGAATAATCAGGAAAGATCATCACCCGCTTATCTTCAACTTGGAGCGGACCATGTTGCCTGGCCGCCCTCAACACAGCGTACCTATCTCTGAAGTGAAGCAGTTTCAGGAGCAGCGGTCGTGGAGGCATCCCTGGGGGGGGCGCCGGGTTGGGACCCTGTGGGCCCTCTCCACTGAGAAGAAAGGTGTGAGTTCAGCATCCGGGGTGAATGATTTGAACCAGGTCTCGATGTATCTTTCGGGATGGGAACCTTCTACTCCTTCCGGCAGGTTGATCACTCGAATGTTGCTGCGGCTGGATCGCCCCTCCAAGTCGTCCGCCTTTTCCTCTAGCTTAGTTACCCGGGCTTGGAGGCTCTGTATGCTGTCCTGGTGTGCTTTCGTTAGTGGCTGAAGGTTAGTCAGGGTTTTTTCCCCCTCTACTACTCTATCAGCTAATTTCCGATGATCATCGCACAGTAAACTAAGGTCCGAGGACAAAGCCCCAAATCTGTCCTCCATTGTGATACGGGAATGCTCTATTGCTGCCAGCACTCTGTCCAATTTGTCAGACATCGCTTGCGGCGTGGTAGTATCCGATGTTTGGGTTTGGTCTAGGTCCATCAGGGGCTGTTGACGCGCTGGGACCGTTGCCTGTGGACCATTAGTTTGGCGCTGCCGCCCCATATTTACGCTAGTCCGTGGCTCCGCTGTATTTATAGACCCTTTCAACTTCTGGCCGGTCGCCTCTTTCTTGGAGGGGCCCAAAAAACTACCAGTCTTAGAGGCTGCTGGCCGATGGAAGGGGGACTACGGCCCTGACCGCTGTTTGGGCTCTGTTCTTCGCAGCGTCACGGTATTGTCCTCGCTGGCCGCACTTGAGCCGCAGATAATGTTCAGGAGCTTCCGGGTTCTAGTGTGGGCACTTCAGGCTGTCCTGTCTGTGACAAGGGGCCACTGGCACTTTGTCGCTGCACTTTTTACTTTGGTTACTTTGGTTGCTTTGGTGGCGTGCAAAGGTCAATCCTTCAAGTTTCTGGCTACAGCGTTGTCTGTGGGGGCCGCCATGTTGCATCGAGTTCCCGCCTCTGCCAAAGTGGGTATCTCGCGTCGTCCTCTGGTGCAGATTTCACCGCTTGCGGTGCCCAGATACTGCCTCCTTATTCTTTACTGAGCGGACGAGGGGAGCATCTTCCTTGCGGAGCCCTCGATCCTTGGCCCCAGTTACAATCTCCACTTCCCCGCAGGCTTGCATCGACCCCTCTGCAGCATTGCCAGTTGTTCGCAAGTGCAGAACTCATGCCCCCAAGCTCTCGCCTCGTTCGGGTGCCGCTTCTGTTGTGGTCCCGGGCCAGCGCTCTCTCAGCACCCGCTCTTATTGGGGCTTCTCACATCACCTTCTTATTGCTGCGATCGCAGCGCAAGGGGCCGCCATTTTCTACTGGGCCTTCCCGCGTTCCCTTTGGTTTCTGCTTCTCCCCCTACGACGCTGTTTAGCTGGCCTTCCCCTGTGCCATCCCCGTACAGTGCTCCCTGGTCGATTCTGGGGTGGCAGTCAGCGGGTATTATCCTCCTTCGGGGGCCACAGGTACTGAATCTGGCAATGATCTATTCCCTACTATAGTGTCGTCCAGGCCCCAGCACAGGCGTTTCAGGCCGTCTCAGCCGCAATGAGAGGTCGCTTCTGGTGCCTCTACTCTTCAGACGCCATACTTGTTCGGCCCTCCCCGCAATCAGCACTCTCGGTTCTTACCGCCCCCCCGCATAGCCTCCGTCACCCGCAGCGCCTAGTCGCTGTCACTATGTCCTGCACTGGGCGGCAGGGGGGGGGCGCTTTTCCTCGGGCCTTCCAACCCCAGGCTTAGCCGTGATCTCCTTTCCGCTTTAAGGCCCGCTCTGTGTCCACCGCAGGGGCGCCGGTCGCCGCAGGGGCGCCGGTCGCCGCCGGCGCGCAGCTTCCGCCCCCAGGACCACTCCTCACCTGAGCGCCGCTGCAGGCTCGGCCTTGGGACTGCACACAACGGGCCCTCCCAGGTCTCCGCTCCTTCTGGGGGCCACAGGTACCGAATTTGGCAATGTTCTTCTCCCCACTACATCGTCGCCCAGGCCCCCGCACAGGCGTTTTGGGCTGTCCCGGCCACAAGGGGTCACTTCTGGTGTTTCTACTCTACAGAGCCTGTCGGGTTGCAGTCCCTGGCCAACTGGCGCCTTATCACCTTCCTTTGTGTTTTCCCGGTGTTACGGGGGCACGTAGGCCGACTACTGCAATCCCCAGGCGTAGCGCTTGCTTAGGGGGCCCGTCATGTTTGCTCAGCACTCCCCGCAGTCTGCACTCTTGATTTCCACCGCCCCCCCCATGCAGAGTCTCCGCCGCCCGCAGCGCCCAGCTGCCGTCACTATGTCCTTCACTGGGTGGCGGGGGGGGGCGCTTTTCCTTGGAGTCTTCCAGCCTCAAGCTCGGCCGAGATCTCCCTCCCGCTTTCAGGCCCGCTCTGTGTCCGCCGCAGGGGCGCTGTTCTCCGCCGGCATGCAACCTGCGCTAGTGTAGCCACGCCCCTTAATGTATAATCCATACTTTAACAATATATATATATATATATATATGAACAACCAGTCCTGCTCCCATAGAAGAAGGCACGTACACAAGGCTGCTGGAATATGGCACCTTTATTTTCCTGGGTCTCCCTCGACCCCGAGCTCAAGGAGACGCGTTTCGGCTTCGCAGAAGCCTTTGTCAATCGAATTGGCGCCCAAATTGAGTGAGTATATATAACGAACACTTTCCCCACAGGTGCAGGGTAGACATAGAAAAAATACGCATGCGTAACTGAAATGCAAAGTAAACAGGTTTTATTGAGTTTTTAGAGCAGTAGCACTGGTAAAACAGTATAGCAAGGCACACACAATACAACACTGCAGAAGGTAAGTAGTCCGTACACGGTAAGGCATCCAGGAATTGTTAGACAGTGCATGTCTGTAAAGCCCACCCGCATAACGATGCAACCAATTAAGCAATCTTCCCAAGCCATTTCCCCCACACCCTTGCATGCTTCCGAGGGCAGCCACGTGCTTCAAAGACCACCCACTCTTGCTGTGCACACCAGTCGACACCCCTTCTCCACTTTGACAGAGCGGGTGGTGTAGAAGCCATCCATTGCGAGGCGATATCACGCTTTGCCACCAGAAGAGCCACACCTAGAAAAGACCTCCCAGCTCATTTACCCCCGGAGCCGTCGAACACCCTGAGGACAACCAATAAGGGGGGGCAGATGAACCTCCCAGCCCAGAACCTCTGACAACTCCCTGGTCACCCCTGTCCAGTACTGGAGCACGGCGTCGCAGGCCCACACCATGTGATAAAAATCAGCTTGGTCAGATAGACAGAGTAAAGGTAATTCATTAGAATGAGACATACTCTAGCGGAGGTGGTGAGTTCCAGTGGGGCCATCAGTGCGTCCCTCCAGTCCTCATCTTCCACGGAGCCTATCCAACACTCCCACCGGTTCCTAAGGTGGTCCAGTGATCCGGGGGAATTGATAATGAGTGCGCGGTAAATCTGCGAAATCCCGCCCCTGCCCATGTGCCCCATTTGTAGCTTGACTTCCAGGGGGTTAAACTCCAGAAGGGTATCCGTTGGGAGGGAGTGGGTGTGAAGGGCATGTCTGAATTGAAGGTATTTATAAAACTAAGCGTGTGTGAGGTTGTAAGCCTGTTGCAGATCGTGGAAGGACCGCATGCGCATCCCCGACCATACATTCCCCAGTCTTGTGATGCCAATGAGGTCCCAGGAGCGGAAGCCAGTAAGAGACGCTGTTTCCTTTAACCAAGTGCCGTGCCAAAGCGGTGTCTGTTGCGTAAGTTTAGTCTCCCACTGCACATGTCGCAGGGCCGCCCTCCACGCAAGGAGCGCCGCCCAAGTTACCATGGGCAATGAGAGAGGGATTGGCGCCCCATAGAGCATGGCCTGGAGACAGGAGGAATCTAAAAGGGAGAGTTCCACCCGGTAGGCGGGATCTGACCACCCTCCATTGAACCAGTCATTAATGACGAGCAGATGAGAGGAGAGGTAGTAGATATAGAGATTGGACATACCCAAGCTTGCGTTGTAGGGCCCCCATTGACAGTATTCAAGGGCGATGCACGACTGGGAACCCCGCCACAAAAATGATATCGCTGCGCTGTCAAGGGCAGAGAACCAAGTTCGGGGTAGCTGAAGTGGTAAATTCTGAAAAACATAAAAGTAGCGTGGGAGAATCATCATTTTGCAGAGGGCGATATGGCCTAAGATGTTGAAGGGGAGAGTATGCCACCTAGTGAGGTCTGACTTTGTTTTCCGTACCAGAGGTTGGAGGTTGAGGGCCCCGGTGAGCTTGGGGTGTAAGGTGAACCATATACCCAAGTACTTAAAGCTAAGCAGATGCTGGGGGATCGGCACCTGCCAGTCAAAACAGTCCCTAGTCGGTGCCAAAGGAACCAACACGGACTTGGAGGGGTTCATCCGCAGACCGGATGCCTGTTCGACTTGTTCAAGCAGCAGGAGACATCTGGGCCCACTCACAGCTGGATGGGCCAGGTACAGCAGAACGTCATCCGCATGCAGCGCAATGCGGTCCTCGTGTCCTACACCACACCTCCAGCCAGCGAACAGGGGATCTATATGGATGAGTGCAGCTAGGAGCTCTATTGCCAGAGCGAAAAGGAGGGGAGACAGTGGGCAACTATGTCTAGGCCCCCGCTCTATGGGGAAGGCATCGGAGAGGGCTCCGTTTACCCGAACCCGGGCGGTGGGATTGGCGTAAAGAGCTCGGACCATGCCCTGAAATCTGGGCCCGAGGCCTGCCCGGGCCAGCACCGACTGGAGATAGCCCCAGTCCACCGTGTCGAAGGCCTACTCGAAATCAATAAGAAGTAGAGCTAAGTCTGGGGGCAGTCGATGACGGTCGGCCAGGGCCACATGTAGCCTTCGGATACAGTGTCTCGTGCTCCGGAGCGGCATAAAGCAGCATTGATCCAGGTGCACCAGTCCCATGATGACGCACCGAAGCCGGTTCGCCCGGATTGCCGCAAAATTTTTAACTTCGCAGTTAAGAAGCGATATCGAGCTGTAGTCCGCACACGAGGTGGCGGAGGGCTGCGTCTTAGGTATCACCACTATGGTTGCTGAGTCCACCTCAGCCGTAATGGTCCCGACCTGACCGACCTCTTGGTAGAGCTGCAAAAGGTAGGGCGTGAGAGTTTCCCAGAATGCATTATAGTATTCCATGGGGAAGACATCATGGCCCGGAGTTCTGCTCGGCGCCATACCAGATAACAACGCTCCAATTTCTTCCGCTGTAAGGAGCTCAGGGGTAGATAAGCAGGGAAGCGGAAGTGAGTCAAGAAAGGCCTGCGCTACTGTCACTTCCCTGGCCAAGGGTTTAGCATATAAGTTTTGGTAGAGGTGAGCGAAGGTCTGAGCTATCTCTGGGAGGGAATGCCGAGGTTGACCGTGTGTGTCAAGGACTTCGGGGACGATCCTGTTGGCCTGCTGAGGAGACACCAGTCAGTAGAGTAGCTTCCCGTTTTTTGTCCCATAGCCACTGTGGCCCTCCAGAGGTGTTTGGCGGCCTCAAGGGAGTGCAACCGGATGTCTTCCCTGATGAGGCTCAGCTGACGTGTGACATCCGCCTGAGAGTCAGCCTCCAGCTGTTGCTCCAGCTGGAGAGCCTGCACCTCCAGTCGAGCAACCAGAGCCGACCGGTCCTGTTCCCGGCCCATGATATAGCTTTTAGCGAGGCCTCGCATTGTAGCTTTACTCTCGGACCACAACGTTCCCATCTTGGCCACGGAGCCAGCATTAGTCGCAAAAACGGACTGGAGTTCAGACCGGATGAGGCGTGTGAACTCTTTGTCCTTGAAGTACCAGGCATTTATGCGCAACATGGGTTGCTGGCCCACCATAGGGTGACCCAGGTGCAGAGTAAAGGGGAGTGGTCTGAGATACCACATGCCAGAATCTGGGTCAGCCTCTGTCAATCGTGGGCGGGTAAGAAGGCCAGGTCTATCCAGGAGTGGGTATGGTGAGCCGCTGAGGTGTGCGTAAATTGCCGCAGTTGAAGGTGCCAAAAACTCCAAGCGTCGCAAAGCCACCAAGCCGCGGCTCAGTAGGTAAGACGACGGGCGCCAATTCAGTGGGAAACCGTGGGGGAGCAGGAGCTATCCGCCTCAGGGTCAGGTACAGCATTAAAATCACCTCCTATTACTGTGAGTCCCTGCGGGAGGTGGGCGAGGAGACGAGAGAGATACTGGAGTCTGGAGGACAGAGATATGGGCGGTATGTAGACACACACCAGTAGGACCCCCTGGCCCTCTGGTGTGTCCTCCAAGGTGATACGGCGCCCCTGCGAGTCCCGTATTACATTTTTGACCACCAGCGGGAAGGAGCGGTGCAGCAAGATGGCAAACCCCCTGGCCCCCTGTGAGTACCCAGTGTGTAAGACTCTGTCGCAGCCTTTCCAGGCCAGGAAGGGGCAGAGGTCCCCCAAATGATGGGTCTCCTGCAGCAAAAGGACCTCTGGACGATGTTGCTGAGCAAAGGCGAGCACTGCTGCACGCTTCACCTGGTCTAGCAGGCCAGCAACATTCCATGACATAACTCGGAAAGTCATATGGGTGTGAGTTTATGGTTAGTGGGAGGACATGCATCAGTTTACCCCTATAGTGGGGGGTCTGAAGGGCCCTGTGAAACCCTGCAAGGTGTACTAGTGGAGTGTGGTAAGGGAGTGTTACCCCAGGACTGTGCATAAGAATACAGCGTGTGCCAAAACTTAAGAAGGAAAAGAAAAGGTTAATTCAAAAGGCAACTAACAGTGTGCAAACATAACCCCACCCCCCAACGCCCATCCCTCCCCATACTTCTACCCCAGAAGCATCTGTCGCCCTTTAGAGAATGGAAACAATAAAACCCAATGTGCCTAATAACATGCTATATGTCTTGATGGGTATATGAGCACCCCCATCTAAACATAGAAGATCTTCAAAGTTCGACCAAAGTTGCCTTGGAGTGGACAAGTGGAGGTTGCTTAGCCATCAGGCGGGCCTACAGGGCCCAGAGGAGTCAATGTAGCCCCCCTGGTGGGTGGGCAGGTGAGCAAGTGTAAAGATTAGCAGCAAGCATCATCGTCTGGATCAAGTTCTTGCCTCTGTCAGGGTTACAGGGGCCTCAGGATCGGCGGCCAGTTCTAGAGACATGCGGCCAGGACGGGGGCTGCCCCCCTCCCGAGCGCCGTTGTGTCTGCGTCTGCCGCCAGGACTCTCCCTCAGAAGGGATGGGGACCCAAAGGGAGGTGTACACAGTTACTTGGCCTCCTCTGTGTTGCTGTGCCAGTGCATACAAGGAAAGACGGAGTCTCTATTAGGACAAGAAGTAGCACAGCTGGTTAGCTATCCAATGATAGGGCTGCAGGACAGATCGGAATCAGAGTGGGGGGCAGCCAAGACCCGCAGTGAGGCCCCTTGTTCTTTAGCCACTAATTCATCTTCTTTGCCTCCTGAGGCGGGGTTCAAGTTTGCCAGGAGGACGTGGGGGGGGGCCTCCTGGGGGGACCCCATAGGTGACAGTGATCACCCCCTCCTGCGCCCGCTCCGTGACTGGTTGCGTTGCCTACCTGGTTTGGGTAGAGTCTGCGTCCCCAAGGCACCGGGTGCTTTTCGGTGCCGGGAGGGGGAAACAGCAGGGCCATGCAGCGGGCACTCCTCCGTAAGCCATTGCCAGGCAGCTTCAGGTGTGCCAAAGAAGTGTTATTTGTCCACGTGGAGAACCCGAAGGCGTGCCAGGAAGAGTAGGCGATATTGGAGCCTCATCGTACTCAGCTTCTGCTTGACCTCAGTGTAGGAGCGTCAGCGCTGCTGGACCTCACGGGTATAATCCGGGAAGAGAAGTACTTCGGTGTCCCCGAAATGGAGGTCTGGTTGTTGTTGGGCTTCCATTAAGGGCGGCATACCTGTCCCGAAAGTTAAGGATTCGGCGATGATGGGGCACGGTGGAGCCCCCGGCAGTGGCCTGGGGATCAGGGCCCGATGTGCCCTTTCAATGGCAAACCATGAAGAGAGACGATCAGCCGGCATCCAAGACTTTATCCAACTCTCCACCTAGTCTGCCACTTGTCTGGGGTCATCCCCCTCCGTCCGCTTTGGGACTCTAATCAGGTTGTTGTTGCACAGGGAGCGGTTTTCGGCATCCTCCGCACTCCTGTGGAGGTCCGCTGATCTTGTGAGTAGAGTGGATACTTGTTCTTTAAGAGTGGAGATGTCATCTTCAGTGGAGGAGATCCGTGGCGTTGCGGAGGTCCTGGCACAGTAGAGCCACGTCCATTCGAACCTCCCCTATCTTGTTCTCCACCACTGATAGCGAAGTCTGAATTGCCTGCAGTATTGTGGTGAGGCCTGGAGTTGTGGGGCCAGGTCTATCGCCCTCCGGCTGGCCCAAGGAGCCAGCGGAGGAGCTAGCCGTGAATTGATCTATTTTCGTCTGCATGGGTGCCGAGCGGGTGGACCTGTCCTTGCCCATCTTGGTGAGGAGGAGCCTGACTAGGCTGGTAGCTCAGTTTCGGGGTGGATAATGTCTGGGCCACCAACAACAACGCTGGGGATAAGTGTGGGAGGGGGCACGAGCCCCAGGTGACCAGTCCGCCAGACCAGGATTGGAGCCACAATCAGCGAGGTAGGTCCCCCATCAGTCCGCGGGGGTACCCGCCCATCCATTACAGTGGCCCCCGGGCCCTGGAGAGGAGCGGGGCACCGGGGGCAGCTCTGCAGAGAGCCGGCGAGGTGGATAATGCAGGGTCCGCGGATCCCCGCACAAGGCTCCAGACAACAGCAGGGTGGGGGGGCAGAACCACGGGCTCCGTCCTCAGAGACCTGCAAGGCCCACAGCATCCCAAAGTCACCCCCAGGAGTCAGCAGCAGGGGCGCAGGCACCGGGTAGCAGTCCAGCCCAGGAAATCGAGGTCCCTCATCAGATCTGGGGCTCAGAATTCTCCCTCAGCAGGGCGTATGCAGTCAATGCAGGTGAAAAGGGGGGGCCCCACAACAGATGAACCACCGGTTTGTGCCCCTCTCCAGATGCAGGTCCTCTCATGAGGGGGCCACTCCACTCCAGCCCCAGCCGCCTCGGGCACGATGCAACCAGTGGTAGATGGTACTGCCCGGACAGGAGAAGAAAGTTCAGGCCCAAGAGTCAAGGCCAGTGCCTCAGGTGGGCAGGCCGGTCGATGTCAGGAACACAGGTGCGGTGCACCGGTGCAGGCCAAAGGCGGCAGGCCCAGGGATCCCCAGCTGGTGAGCAGTTCAAGTGGGGCGGAGGGCCCTGCCCCGACAGCCGGAACCCAGGTGGGCACCCCCTCCCGCCCGCACCAGCACAGTACGTTTTTGGCGCCCCGGCTGGCTCCGGCTCGTCGTCGTCCTCCTCTGGAGCCACACCGTCCCAGCCTGTCCGGCATACAATATCGGTGCGGTCCACCACCGGCCAACCGAGCAGGGGGGATGGAGGGGGAGAGAGACCCCCCCGACGACTGCCGGTTCCCGCCGGTGCAATTCACTTCCCGGGGCCTCGGCCAGCCCAGGCTGCCCCGCCGCAGAGGGCCGCACAAGGATATGGATACTTCCTGTGTCCAAACCAACATCACCCCAAACCTGTGCGACTCACCCCCCAGTCCTGGCTGCTGTTGATCCAACACCACCTCCAGTTCAGCTAGGAAGCAGTGGAATAGGGCACACTAGGTCAAGGGCACAGAGTAGTGGGGGTAGGGGTCATGGGAGGGAATCTGTTGGCCAGCAAATTGAGGCCACTGAGTTCACTGTCACCCAGGGCACCATCAACCAAGTCTTGGGATTCCCCCATCGGTCCCAAGACATGATGGGCTAGGTCCTGACACAGCTCCAGGAGATGAAGCAGTTGCAGAGGGAGCAAAATGTATAGATGGAGAATCTGAACTCCAGTTTGGGTCCCTGCCTGGGTGCTGCATGATATTTTTACCCATATGTGCAGGGCTTTCCCAGCAACACCTTCCCCTTTCTGTGGTTTAACAACATCTGGGCCAACTACATCTGCCTCAGCCACAGAAAGGGAGGCCCTACCACAAGAGGAAACAGCTGCACCCACCTCAGCCCCTGCAATTTTGGATCCACCAGCCCCCCTCAGAAGGGGACGTTCAGCCCGACTAGCATGAGAGTATGGCTAGACCTCCACCACCACCAGCAAGAGACGCAGAACCTTAATTTCCTCCAGTGTGAGACTACCATTTACTCTGTAAACTAATTTCTGGACACATTTACCTTTTTCATGCCAGTTGTAATTTGGACATTGTATTCCAAGCAATTTAAGCCCTTCAATGTTAGTTTCATTCACCATGATTGACTTATTCTGTGTTTTGTTTATTTTTTTGTTAACATCCTGTTTTAGTTCATTTGGTTTTATTGAATAAAAAACTAAAATAACAAAAAATGACTGCTGTTGTATTTGTTTTCTAAATTTGTTCACTTTTTGTAGACCCATCATACATTTCAAAAAGTTACATTTAAAAAATGTTTAATCATTAATAAATTTCATATAGACAAAAACCACAAATCACAAACTAGGATATGTTTTAAATGGAATAAAGAAATGCTACTGTGAAGCCATTCTGCGCTGTTGAGCGCTGTTTGACCATTGCCTGCGACCACTGTGATCCAGAGGGGGAGCGGGACCGGACCACAAGTCCCAGGCTCCCGCGAGGTGAACCACGCCGCTGACGCCCGCTCTACGCGCCCGGAGGCGCTTTAAAACACCTGCTGGGCTCCCGCGGCGTGGGAAGCCCTGTGAAGCCGCTCTGCGCTGTTGAGCGCTGTTTGACCATTGCCTGCGACCACTGTGATCCAGAGGGGGAGCGGGACCGGACCACAAGTCCCAGGCTCCCGTGAGGTGGACCACGCCGCTGACGCCCGCTCTACGCGCCCGGAGGCGCTTTAAAACACCTGCTGGGCTCCCGCGGCGCGAGACACGCGCGGGCGAAGCCCGGGCCAAGGGCGGGCCCGTCTGTGCCCGTCCGTGCCTGGACGAGGCTGGGCCACGTTCCTTGGTTCTGTGGCTCGAAAAATCGCACTACATCGGTAAGCCCTTTGTTATATCCTTCTATAGAAGGCTATCCACAGTCACTTAAAGGAGATGGGGAAAAGAAAACTGGTAGCAACCACCAAAGGGAAACCAACCAAACACAGCGCGCCAATTACTAACTATTTAAAAAGTGCCATGGGCCTAATTAATAGTGAGATTGTACAGGTGGAGGAGAGGCTAGCCGCCACAAAAATAGCACTGAGTGCTAACCATAAGGAGACTCTCACTACAGTGGAAGACACTGAAAAGAATAAAGACCTGGAGCTTGAAGTACTTGCACTCTGTAATCGTTGTGATAGCAGTAATAGCAGCCCGAAAGACACTATTACCTACACTGACACTATTAGTGATGATACAAGAGCACTGTTAACAAGGCAAGGCACTGGTCCTTGTGTTTCAATAACGCCCCTTGAACTATCTACTGCCTCAGATTCTGTAGAGTTGTTATCTCCGCCGGCAAAGAGGTGCAAGCAGCGACCTGTATTGCAGTCGGTCATGTCAAAGAACAACCGTTGTAAAACTAATAAAAAGGGGAAGGTTATTAGCAAAGATGAAAGAGACTCTGTGATGGGACTGGAAGAAATAGCTCGGCATATGCAAAGTTTTGAGTTGCTTTTTAAAAAATTGCATGGGAAAATAGATAAAATTGAAAGGCGGGTTACATCTGAGATAAAAACAGTGCAAAAGGACATTTGCTCCTTAATGGACCTGGTAAAATCTATGCAGTTGTTAAAGGAAAATACCACATGTCAGAAATCTGTACCTAGCTCATCAGGTTTAACAAACGAAAAGGCATCATTAAATGCCACTAAGGCATCAGTACCTGTTGCTAATAATTTTCATCCAACCCTGTTGCAAACAAAGGAAGTACCAGGTCCCTCCAAGCCATTTCCTAATACCAACAAGGTAAATGGTAGTTCAACAAATGATAAGAAACAGCTTAAGGTGGACAATAGTCACCACCCTAGTAAAACCGCCAAGGGGGATTTTTTGAACTTACCACCCCAAGCCACCCCATATGTTATTGTTTTGAAAAATGTCCCACAATTGCATAAAAATACCACCGAAACATGGGCCTCATTAAAGAACCAGGTCGTACATTGGTTTTCCCGTAACACCGCATGTAGTATCAGGCTTTTGTCTGAGGAAATAATCATGTTAAGGAGAACCTCCTGGGTGGGAAAAGGGGACAAGTTAAGTAAAGGGGACTGCATTGTAGTAAATTTCCGCCATCCAGAAGTGGCAGCCCGTTTATTGGGAGAGGCATCGGCTAACTATACTTGGGCAAATTACGATGGTTCGTTCAACAGAACCGCAGTACCCCTCGGATATTTTTACAAAACAAGGCCTGAACAGATTCAGCAAATAGGCAGAGTCAACTATGCTCATGCAAATTTTAGCATACCTTTAATACCGAATAGGTTTGCACTTTTAGAAAACTGTGAAGAGGTTGATTGACTGGGCCCAAAACCAATAGAACAATCTGATGGTAATAGTATCCCAAGGTTTCCTGAAATATCCCAGGAAAAGGGGCTGGTGGCATCAGATACTACGAGCCAAGAAAAGTATAGCATATACACCAGTGACATAGATTTAGATCGTTCGTATCAGCTACACCGCAATACCAGTGAAGACCCCAACATATCAAATAATTTGATAGTGGCCATGCCAACCAATATACCTCTGGTTGGCTCAATAGAAATTATGACATGGAATATTGCAGGTATAAAAAACAAATTACAAAATCCGGTCTGGATAAAAACCATTCAAAATAGTACCTTGATTCTTCTGCAGGAAACATGGGCGACCGAAGCTTTTCATGCCAATGGATTCAAAACAGTTTTCACAAGTGCACTACCGTCAAAGGTTGGGAGGGCAAGCAGAGGCTTGGCTGTTTTAATATCGGTATTAGCCCCACTGACCTTAAAGAAAACCCTATTAAGCTCTCAGTATTTCCAGTTTCTTGCCTTCTCTATAAAGGAAAAGCAGAATATTGTACTTATTCATTTTTATAATAATATTTTTAACAGAACTAGACAAGAGATAATCCTAAAATTAGAAGTCGAATTACATACATTTTTGGGGGACTCACGGGGAGAACAGATATTAATATGGGCTGGGGACTTCAATTGCGAATTATGTGTGCATACTACTGGGGACCAATGCGGCCAGGTGGATGGTTTTGGTGATAACATCTCACACTTTCCACACAATAGTTATGGTGAAACCATCAATGATGTTATGTACAAATATAACCTGGAAATAATGGAACCGGGCCCACATGAGGGAGTCCAGCTAAACTATACTTATGAGGGGGCTAGGACAGTTTCACGTATTGACCATATCTTACTGTCTAGGAATTGCAGGTCTCAGATAGAAAATTGTTTTATACAACCGAGCCTGATTAGTGATCACCACCCCCTCTTGCTACAATTAAATGTTAGAATATATTATAGCCCAAAGACTACCACCTTTGCACCTAACATTACTACGCAAGGTGAAAATGGTATAACAATTAAGTGGACAGGAGTCGACCCAATAGCTTTAACTGAAAAAATTATTGATAACAATAATTCTCATATTAATACATGCCTGGATACTTCATCGAGTGACATGGAAATTGTATCGGCCTTTCAAGCCATTTCTGATGACATTTTAAAATCCTTGAAAAGAAAAAATAAGAAAAATTACGATATCTGTCCTCGCTGGTTTAATCACCTTTGTTCCACTCTAAATAGGAACTTGAAGGAAGAGTTAAAAACAAAACCCAGGAACAGAGAAAAAATTCGTAACCTTCGGAAGAGCTATAACCAAGCACTTAAGTCAAGAAAAAATGAAATATGGGAGAATATATGGGACAATTTGATACAAGCTGCAGAGTCTAAGAACTCCATTCTCTTTTGGAAAACCATAGATCACCCTATATTTAAAGACGTTACATCCGTAAAGGTTGACACATTAGTCATGCCAGCAGAATGGTTAAGACATTTCGAGGATATTTTTAACCCCTCAAAACTGCCCTTCCTTAATTATGAAGATCGCCACATTATTTTAAAAAATACCCCAAAGATAGAATATATAACTATACAAGAGATTCAAACAGCCTTAAAAAATAGTGCAAGTGGAAAGGCCCCGGGGCCAGATGGGGTCCCGATTGATCTTTTTAAGCATAATGCAGATCTCTGGTCTCCCATCCTAGCAAATTTATTTAATGCCATTATAAATGGAGTGCTACCAGTAACTTGGGCCGAAAGTGTAATTATCCCAATTTTTAAAAAGGTGACAGAGGCAGCGCCAAATGCTATAGACCAATATCCCTCCTCGATTCCACCTCTAAATTAATGGGCCGAACTTTGCTGGCAAGGCTCGAGGTTTGGGTAAAGAGAAAGACATCCTGACCGATGCTCAGTTCGGTTTTAGAAGGGGTATTGGTACTGTTGAACAGTGCATAAATTTAGAGTTGCTTATTGGGAAATACACCCTTGCTAAAGAAGGCTCACTCCATCTCTGTTTTGTTGATTTGTCAAGTGCGTTTGACCTGGTGAATCATTCTAAATTATGGCAAACCTTAGCAGAGATGGGCGCCCCATCTGATGTTATAAAATTTTTATCACAGATTTATGCCCATTTAGCGTCTAAGGCTCGTTACGGCCCAAAAGGGGAATGCACTACGCATTTTAGAGTAACCCGAGGTATAAGACAGGGCTGTGTCCTTGCCCCCTTTTATTTTCTCTTTATATTAATGGTGTTGATTTTTTATTACAGAGTTTGAAAGCTGATGCCCCTGTTATTAATAAACGCGTTACTCCAGTTTTATTATATGCAGATGATGCAGTCCTAATATCTAGGACTGCAAACGACCTTCAACTCCTTATTGATAACTTCACACACTTCATGAACAATAAAGATTTAAAAATAAACTTGAGTAAAACCCTTGTGATGACATGTGGGAAAAAGAGATTCAAAGGTAGAACCCACACCGTCGAGGGAACAGTTATCGAAAGGACGTCTTCTTTTTCTTACCTGGGGTTACTTTTTAATAGTAAAGGAACATGGACCACCCATGTAAACACTTGCAAGTTAAAGTTTTTAAGATCAAGCGAGGCTATCCTTAGATTTTCGCAAAAATTGGCAATAAGCCTATACGCGAAATTGTAAAGCTATATGGGAGTAAATGCATCACCGGGGTAGGATATGGCGGTGCACTATGGGGTATGGCAGACACCTCAACATTACAAACCCTAGAAAATAAATTCCTAAAACGGGTCTTATCGGTTCCAAGCTCAACTGCCACCTATATTACCCATAAGGAGTTAGCCGTTCCATACCTGAGCGACTTGATAAACGTCTCCGCACTTATTCAGTGGCATCGAATCTGGATAAAAGATGAAGCGCACTTTACAAAAGACATAATTTTAGACTGCCTTAAATTAGAGCATCATAGGAATATACCATGGCTAAATTATATTCGCAGCCTTCTTGTCGAGTGTAATTTGGCCCCCAATCTCATAAGTCCCGAGGGTATACAAGATTATAGTAAAGGGGAAATCAAGAGGAGATTCCAGAAGTCCAGAGAGCGTAGGAGGCTTATGGATCTCGGTTCTAAAACAAGTATTACATTTTATTGTGAAGGTCCAACTTCTCTAGGGATACAATCATACCTGGTTTTTATAGAAATGTTCAACACAGGTTTTTCTTAACAAGACTAAGATTGAACACGCTCCACTTTCAAGTAGCCTTCCCTGAGATGGGTAAGTGGAGCATCACCCTACCCAGGTGCCCGTGTGATGGCAAAACCTCCCAGAGTACTTTGCATTTTATTCTTTTTGCAATTTTTACAGGGATATTAGAAAAAAATCTTGCGACCATGTTTTATTGCGAATAGGTTGTTTTCTTATAAAACAGCTTTTTATCACGTCCGTAACCTGGAAGATGCTACAATATGTAATGCGGTCATTTTATTTATATTGTTGGCTATTAAAAGAAGAAAGGAACTTTCACATTTGAACATACTGAATTACGAAATTGATTAGCCCATATCTCTTTTAAACCATGGATTGTCTTTCTTTTTATTATTATCAAATTTTAACGAATGGTTTTATTTAAAATGTTAAATTGTTGCTAAAAAAACAAAACTATCTTTTGCTGCTTAGGTACTCGTTGTGAAGTCATGAACTATTTTTATGGAAATCTGGAATTTTGAATGTATTGATTGCTTCAAATATGAATTTCGTTTTTATGATAGAATGCTTTTATGGTTATTTTGTTATTAACCGAATAAAGCTTGTTTTGATTTGATTTGAAATGCTAGTCATATTCTCCTAATACATTATAACCCATGCATATTCCAAAATTATCATGCAATATTTTCTTTGACAGTTCCAGCCCTTGCCACCATGAAAGAAAGGGAGATAATACAAAAATCAGATTAAATAGTCAAACACTTGTTGATGGATGTCATCAGCTGGAGCCAGATCTTCTGCCTCACAATTGGAAACACACATCAATAGTTAAAATAATGGCAGTACTTCCTGTGGTGGCCACAGGATCATTCCAATACACTGTTGCTGTGTATCTTGTGGAATGTCACAACCAACTTTAAGTGGTGTGCTACAAGATGGTCATCCTTCAATGATGAGACATATCAACAGCTACATACAGTTAGCACAAATTGTGGCTTTTGACAATATGAAGGGAGATTTGTATGCTTTGGGTGGGCTACCACATGTGGTCAGAGCAATTTAAGCAGCACATATTGCCTTGGTGGCACCAATCAACAGAAAACAAGTCAAATGCAATCTTTACAAATACAATTGAATCACTGTGCAAGGTGTCTTTGTACAAGAGCAGTACATCCAAGGTGTGTGTCTTTCACAGGATCAACCCATGTTCTCTTTGTACTATGCAACAGCAGCATATAACTGCAAATGTCACAACGTTGAAATGTGCAAATGAAGATGACATGGTGAAGGAACCTAAAATAGATTAATTGGATGACATTACAAAATAGACACATTACAATTGACAAATTTTGAGGACACGCTATCTAAAATCAATCAAAGATAAACAATGTAAATAAACATAGTAGTCCATGTGTCACAACATAGATCAACAAACATCTTTGCCCTGGATTTACCTTACCCTAGCTCTTTCTAAAAAAAAGGCTGGCATAGACTTTTATTCCTATTAGATTAAAAGTTGGTTTAAAATGTAATGCAATAATATGTGGATATACACTTACACTCATGTGAAGAAGTTGTCAATAACATCTTGACGTAAGTCAGTCTCTTTCTCTTTACCGCTATCATCTTCATTTGGCATTTCAGCATCCTTACCCGATGGCTCATCATGGCCTTCTTCCTCTGCACTGTACGGGATGTTCATTTGCAGGGCTATGTTGTATAACATGCAGCATGTCATGCTGATTTCGCACACCTTATCGTGTGAGTAAAGGAGGGCTCCACCAGTCTTACCTAGACATTGAATTCTGGCTTTCAGGAGCCCAAAAGCCCGCTCCACTGGCATCCGTGTTCTTCCATGGACTTTACTGAAGTGGGCTTCCCCTGGCGTTGTAGGATTCCTCCACAGTGCTAACAACCATGGTCGGTTATGATAAGCTGAGTCTCGTGTATGGACAAAAAATAAATTGAGCCAAAATATGTAACAGTATTTTAGATCACTAAACTTGAAATTAACCAAACAATATAATGACAGATTGTACTTACCAACAAGCCAGGTCCTCTCAAGTCCTAGTTGTGACATTTGCTGGGGTATGGTGCTGTTCCGTAGTACAAAGGAATCATTGGTTGATCCTGGAAAACACGCACACACGCTTGTGATGTGCAAATCTAGTAAGCTGACAACTTGCACATTGGTTAAATGGAAGTTCTTTCATTGCGGTAGACTTGCTCTCTGGTGCACGGTGGCACAAAGGCAATATGTGTGCCATCAATTGATCCAACCACATGTGGTAGGTGACCCAAAGCATAAAAATCTCCCTTCTTATTGGCAAAATCCTCATTTCATGGAAACTGGATGAAGCTGTTGATGTGTCTCATCATTGAAGAAAGAACTTCTTGTAGCACACCACTAAAGTTGGTTGTGGCATTCCACCAGATACTGCCACAGTATACTGGAATGATCCTGTGGCAACAAAATGAAGTAATGCCATGATTTTAACTATTGGTGTTACTGCTGTGGAATTCAGATTGTGAGGCAGAAGATACTCCAGCTGATGACATAAATCAATAACTGTTTGCCTACTCAATCTGAATTATTTGATAATATCCCATTCTTCCATGGTGGCAAGGTATGTAAATGGTCGAAAAACTTGAGCCTGTGGTCTTCTCACTCTCCCTGGGTTCATATGTCTGCATTAAAAAATGTAAAATATTTTATAACATTTGCAAACATTTTTATGATATATAACACATGTCATGTATTTGTAAACATATGTTATGTTTCTTAACATAATTTTACACAACATTTATTATTGTTAGTATTTATTTACAAATAACATTTTGGACATGTCCATTAATTTTTTTTTTTTAAATGTGTAAATAATACATTTTTTTTTCATCAAAACTTCCATCAGAAGTATAAACAGAACTGCACAATTATCACTTTTAACCACAGTAACATACTACATAATACATTATTCGTTTAACAAAATGAGTAACATTAGCATTTCATATATGTAAACAAACTAGCCACCATTTTGAGTGGTGGTGACGCTCTTAACATTTACCATCACACTATTTCACCATCTAAAATGGTGGCTGCCTGACCTCGCCGTCAGGACATTTGCAATCAGACGGCTGTCGGCGGAAGTTGACTGGGTAGTGGGTGCCAAACTACACAACGGATACGGCCATAGGCTAATATGTGTGAAAGCAACGTACGAAAGCCAATGGATGTGTCCGTCTCTGTTGACGATCGCATATGTTGTGTACTTGTACGCAGCCTTTAAAAAAGCTCACTTGCCTCCTAACACTGCAGCCAACAAATAGAACAAATGTGGTGTGTATTTTTAAACACATTATAATTAGACAACACCACAACATTAGCATGTGTTGTATATTTTATGCCCTATATTTTATTCGGTGTGTGTATATATATGTTTATTCACTAATTTAATGTGAAATCTACAAAATTAACATTATGCTAATGTAGAAAAAATTATATTTTCAATACAAATTTATATACATATATATTTTTTTAACAACCCAAATAAAAATGATTTTTGCTATTTGTATCATCCCACAAATCACTCAGCCTAGTGATGATGTCACAAGCCTGGATTAGTAAAATGAGGACAAGCCAAGGGCTAAGAGTGCTCAACAGGTTACTAAAACATTCTTTTTTATTTTATAAAAATAAAAAATAAAAATGCAATTGTAACTTTTTCAACAATGTTTGTGATTGATTTCTCAAAATTGTCTTACATCAATACAAACAAACAAAAAGTCACAAAACATTTTTTTCTTTGTTTTTGTATCCATATAGGTTAACGCCCATCAAAAGAAGACCATCTGGAAAGCCATCGCGAAGAAGGTGCGGACCCTCGAGGGCACACGTGGCGCAGCCTCCACCACAGGAAGAGGTGGCAGGACCTACGAGCTCGACTTAAAACTCATTTTTAATCCAGCTCGGCCAGTCCTCCCAACATAGCAAGCGCTTGCGCCACAGCCTGACTTAAAACTCATTTTTAATCCAGCTCGGCCAGTCCTCCCAACATAGCAAGCGCTTGCGCCACAGCCTGACCCAATGGCCTGCATACTTGCAGTGGCCTATCCCCAGCTTGATAGGCTGCTGGGAGTCCAACAGCAGCATCAAGGGGGTAAGTTCTTGTTTGAGTTTAACATGTTAAATAACTATTTTTTGTTACAGTAATGAATTATAGCATCAACATTAAGGCCGACACATGTCCAACGCACAAGAAGAGTTCTTGAAGGTGTACTTTTTGCACAAGGTGTATGATGATGTGTTATGTATATTAAATTATGGAAAAAGATGCTACCAGATTTCTGATCACCATTAAAGGACTGTTTTGAGCAGACACATGGTAGCCTAAACAACAAATATAAAAGAATTTCTTTGATGTTATAAGGGACCGTTGTACCAAACATGCCACAAGTTATAATTGTGTCAGGTGTGATGCTCTTTAACTATTGTGTATGATGCTACATTAGTCCTATAACAGGTGACTTAGCATAAAATGCACTTATGATACAGTGGATGTTCCAAACGTCACATTGGTGAGTTGGTATTATAAACAAACAATAGTGAGCATGAGAGCCAAAATGACTATCAGATTAAATGGCATCATTTTGTTTATAAACATATCACAAATGTTTTGAATCAAAAATACTATTTAATTTATGTTAAAAGTAACAGATTTGCATGCTACTCCTTCACAAATGTGCATGTAAGCCAATCTGTTTTTTATGAAAAGAGTTTGATAGGCAGACATTTTTTGAAAAAACAGGCTGGAATGTACACATTGGTGACAGAGTAACCCATACCCCCAAAAAAATGTTTTATGTCCTTTGTTATGTCCAGATGACAAATCAATGATGAACAAAAATAGGATACTTATAGGGATTTTTGCAGACGTAATGTTCCGTCACATATATGTTGGAGTATCCCATCTGGAAAACTCAAAATCAAACACAACTCATGACTCATTAGGAAATTGTAGAAATGCATCAAGGTATAATCTATTGCATATTGTGATTTGCTATTCAATTTTTGATTTAAAAATCATATATGAATCAGTGTATGAAATATTTACTGTGATGTTGTACCAATGTTTGCCTAAGGAGAAAGCCAGCATATTTTAAAAATATGTTCACAATGGTAAAAAAAGCTGCAAATGATTTGATATACTTTGGAGCCAAATGTCAAATTATTTTTGCTCTGTAGTAAAGTGGATTAGAATTGTTTCAAGCCTATCTATTTACTTATGCTGTAGAAGTGATTTTTAAATCCCCAAAAATATCTTTCTTAATTTCTTCAACAGCATACGTATATACATAAGGCATGATACATTGATAAGCAACTTCAGTACTAAGTGTTATCATTATTTAATGGCCAAACAAAGGAAAAAGGCTTTCAGCTTATACAAATATTGGTACAATATTGCAATAATTGTTAACACACATTGATTCATATTTTAATTTTTATGAATGAAAATAATTCCGCTCTTTTTGCCTTGTTTTACTTTATATCATTTTTGATGACATACGTTTACTCTTCTAAACAATAAATCAGAACCATTCAGAGGTGTTAAACAGTTCCTGGAGAGGATTTAAAATGGTTAAGAGACAAGATCATAAATGATATAGGAGCAATATTGGGAAATTACAAAACTGTGACCAAATGGTTTCTGAAAATATTCCCGACATGCATGAGATAATGATGAAAATTAACCAAAGTTTGAGAGCTTTGAAGCAGGTGAAATATGAAAATTTGGAAAATGTTTTGTGGAAAAACTTCATGATCAGTGCTATCCACACAGATACAATAAAACTACTGTATATGCCTTTTTAGCATCTTTAAGAGCAGGCAAAGGGGACATTGCCCACAAAGACGGGGAAGCAGCTGGCCACTGTTTTTCAGGTGGCGAAACCACAGACACCAATCAACACAGTGGCACGGAGGGTGAGGGGACTGGAACGGAGGCCACCATCTCATCAACATCTTCGGAGGCCTCCACAAGCGACCAGTCCCTAGTGGTGGTAGACCCTACAGGAACTATACCAACTGCATCCTTGTCCGCCACCCAGAGACCCATCAGCACCCTCCTTCTTGTTTACCCCCCCACCCAGTTAGCCAAACATGACCCCCTAAAAGTGCTGGGGTCTCCTTCACCACAGGCACCTTACCCCCTGCCCCCGGCTGCACTGAGTGAGTAGGCTATTGACCTCTTATGCAGCATCTCTGTAGGCCAGACTGCGAAAGTGAATGGCATCTAGGGCCTTAGTTGCCAAATGTAACAGATGGTTGCATTTATGGATACCATTTACAGTACAATGTCTGGCATGCAGAGTTCGCTTGCGAAGATAGCCTCCTCACTGACCGCAGCCTCTCAACCAGCCCAACTTTGTCCCCTAACTCAGGCCCCTTCCTCATCCCAAATCCCAAGTCCTATCCCTATCCCAAGCACACTAACTTCTTTGCAGGCACCCACTCCTACAGGCACAAGCAGCACACTCACACACACACACATAAACACATACATACAAAGAAACACAAGCAAACACCCAAACAACATACAGACACTCTTGACACTACACCCACCACAACCACCACCACACCCACAACCACCACCACACGCACAAGCACCACAACCACCAGCACACCCACAAGCACCACAACTACCACCACATCCACAACCACTACTGCGACCACCACCACCAGCACACCCACGAGCACCACAACCACCACCACATCCAAAAGCACCATCACATCCACAAGCACAACCACCTCAACAACACAGTCATCCAAATGTACACCTACACGTAAAACAATACCAGCCAAACACAAAGGCACACACTCACCTGAAAATAAAACACCTGAGAAACCACACATCCAAACATACACCAGTCCCACATGAAACTGCAAAACATACACCCACATGTACCACAACCACAACAACCACCTGAACAGCACACTCATTGAAACCAAAGGACACGCACACCCAAACATACAGAACAAACACCAGACCCACATGCGACTGCAAAACCAATAGACACATGCACATCACCCACTGCAGCTCCCTCTACCACCCAAACTCAATCCTCTCCCACCTCTCCTACCTGTACTCCTCCTCCTGAATTTATGTCTTGCCTGTCCCTAACCCCTGTCAAACATAAACCCACCCCTACCAAGAAAGATCTTTGATGCGCCTGCTCTGTGCCCACTAGACTCCCCTTCCTGAGGAGGTTCCACTTTGACAGTCTGTTTATGAGGCAAGTTAGGGGCAAAACTCCAACATCATGTATTGGTGACAATCACTTTTTTTACAATTTATGTTTCACAATAAAATATATTAATTCGAGAGACGTATCTCATTTCTTAATTTAAAAAAATTAATTTCACCATGTTTGTCCTGGCATTATTTTTCATTTGCAAGTCTTTGAATACTATAACTGTTAATGATGAAAATGTGATTTACATATTTTAACTTACAATTATGACAGAAAATGCAAGTTTTTTTAAATGTCTAATTTGTAAAGTCCCTACATTAGTAAAAAACAAAAGTATGTGATTGACATTTAAATTTTGGTGCAAGCATTCATCATGATGATACATACACCAACATTTTATTTTATTTTTTTAATTATTAATACAGGTGTGTTCATTTGTACTTGATAAGTGATAAAAATAAACACATATGCATTGCACCTTAAAATAATAATGACAAATAACATTTAATAAAATACAGGAAATGCACTAGAAAATGGGAAATGTTACATTGATTAAAGTTTGGAACTAACATTGATTTTACAGTTATTTTAAAACAAATGTTTAACCTTGTCTAGTGCAATTTCTATATTTTGTTAGATTTCAATTAACCCAATAATGTGCAATGCATATGTTTATGATTTTATAGTTACAAAAATTAAGTTAACACACCTGTATGGTCAGTTTTCGATTTTTAGATTGATGTCCATTTAGTATCCATAATCATGAAAGCAGCTTGCACCAAATTTAAAAATACAATAAAATTATACAGGTGTGTTTCTTTACATTTCTTAAATGACAACATTACACACATAGCATTACACATTGGTATATTATTGCTTGTAGGAGAGATTTCAGCATGCACGAGTCCAGAGCAAACGTAAACAGACAAGTCAAAAGGTGACAAGTAAAAATAGCTTACCTTTGATTCCAGCGACGATGGGGTTGATTTGCTTCGTGGTCAAGTAGTACCAGCAAAGGCAGGACTTGGACAATCGGCACCAAGACGGAAAAGGAAGTGTGAAACAGAAAGAAGGTAAGTTTCGGCCTTATATCTTTTCCAATCAGTCAACTCGGGTGTGGAAGTTTCCCTGCCACAGTTATGTTGGCGGGAAGGCACATTGTGATTGGCCTGGCAGACAAACTGGCTGTCTTCCCTCCGACAGCCACTTTTGTCCATGGCGCCGTCGATGCAGGTGGAAAAATTTGGCAGAGACGGTGGTACTCCAAAGGCCTTTTGCCCATCGACCCACCAGCATCTAAATAGAGCGGATGGACCGCCTACTAGGTGGACGAAAAATCAGCGGAAAAGCAGCGGCGGGACTGAATCTGCCAAGATCTAAATCACGCCCTTTGTCGCAACTTTTAAAACTCCTTTAAAAGTTCAGATGAACTAGCTACATGGAGATGCCCTCACACCTTGGCTCAACATCATCAATGCCTCTCTACATTTAGGAACTTTCCCAGATTACCTCAACACAGAACAGATCTTACCCATTATGATAAAAATATTGAGGACCCAGACAATCTTGCCAAATACCACCTCCATCCTCTATTGATTAGTAAAATAATTAGGAAAGCACCATCCATTCAACACCAAAACCTGATCATCAAGAACAGTCCACTCCACCACTACCAATCTGGCTTTAGATCATGCTGTAACATAGAGTTAACTAACCTTCACATAGTTGATGATTTCCTCCCATGGGCTTCATCTTGTCCCAAATCATCTTCTGCTTTCACATGGAACCTGTGCTTAATCTGGGTGCTGAGCACCAGCACTTATTTTTGAAGGAGAAAGATACTTTCTGCTAGTGAAGTGTGACACCAACTATTAAACCATTAACTTTATTGTCGTAATTTGTTCTCAGTAAGTGAAGTACCACAGTGATGTCATGCATGACAAATAAGAATACCTCATCTCATTGCCCACTCACACTGACCTGTGTCGCCTCATGACTGTATGATGCATACATTCATATGGGGGATTTAAGCATACAGTTCTCTATCTAGCACCAACCTGAGCTATGCTTAGGTACGCTTGGCCCACCAGATACCCAGCTTGGTGCGGTCAAAACCCCACTCATTAGAAACAGCACAACACTTTAGAGGGCATCCAGCACAGTGTGGATGGTGCTCAGCAGCAGCCAGAGTTCATTCTTCTCTGCCCAAAAACGACCAACCTCCCAGTGGGCCATGGACAACAGCCATGTTCTGGCCCTTCCACCTTCAAAGACCAACAGGCCTTACCTATGCATGTTCCTTGGCTCAATGTGACTAGTGGTGTGGTGCAACCCCAGTGGATGGACTGGGTGAATAACCACAGGAATCGGGATGCCTGTGCTTCCAAGTAACCCCTTTCTGCGTACTGTCTCTGCTCATGTGAGTAACAACTGAACTTTGCTTGTGTCATAGCTTTGAAGAGGGTAGAGTGAATTGTGCCCACTTGCAGTGATGGTGCACAGTTGTGCTGCAGAGGTACCCAGTTGAAAATACAAATAATGGGTCTTGTGGTACAGCACTGGAACCTGAACTATGTATGGGAACTTTGCACTACTGCCCCTATATGTGTATGGGTGCCTGTTGTTTGTAGGAACAATGGCTTCCCTGTTTCTGCCTGCGGTCTGGCTATTCTGAGGAGGATGTTTGAGCTGCCTGTGTTGATGTCTACACTTTTCGGGGCAGTTCGAGCTGGACTGTTCCTATTGGAGCAGGATCAAAACTGATTTGCCAATGGATGGGTCTAATCTGATATGTGATTTACAAAAATGAGACTGAGGCAAAAAGATTCGCACCTGTCACCTTTAGTGAATTGAATTTAATTGATCACAATAGCAGTGGTTCACAGATTTAGAAGATCAGCCTCCTAATCTTCCCTACAGGAGCCCAGCTCCATAATATAATTTGAAAAAGAATGATCAGCACACACCATTCATCACATAAGTATAAATTAATTCAATTATGTGCACGGCCTCCTTCCAAGTTTTTCTAAAAGAGTTCCTTTATTCACATCTTATTCTTTTGTTAAAACACTTATCTTCTGATGCAGTCCCTGAAGCGCAGGTGAGCCCCCAACTTTTGAGCGGGCCACAAACCTTCAGCGGGCCCCCATTCAGCCCAAGGCCAATGTATATCTGTGGGATGTGGGAGATTCAGGGGCGCCTCATCACATTCTGCGTGGGGCTCCATCATTTTGAGTTACGCCACTGAACTGCATTACCCTACTACTCTGTTATAGGCTGAAAGATTCAAACTATAACAGAAAAGTTATTCAGAACCTTGCAATGTGCCATTTTGTAATTATTTTACAGTTGTGTCTAGGTGGTATTTAGGAGCATATCCTTTGTATTAAACACCATTTTATTGTGTTTAATAGTTTGCCATTTAAATGGTGCTCCACATCCTCCTGAGACAGCCATTTATTTAGGAGAACGTCTATCGGTCAGGAAGCTAAACATTTCACCAGACTAGTAGTAGATTTTTTCTGACGGGGACCTGAATTTAAGAAGTCTCTCTTATCGCAAGGATGGCTCTGAATCCAAAGCATTAATGAGCTCTTTAGCACTGCTTTGGATGAATGGTTTAACTTAGTCTGCTGTCATGTGCCTGAGCCTATAAGATGTGAATAATATGGGGATTTCTTTATTATCAGTGATTCAGGTTGTAAAATCTGTGCTAGATTCCTGAACCTGTACACCCTTATCATTAATCACCCAAATGCAGCAGGAATATGGGTTGGAGCTGAGAGTGTCATGACAGAGAACAAGAGACTAAACTGTATCTAGCATTGGCATAGCCAATAGGTCTCGCCTTTGGGACCTACTGGTTTGGCATTGCCTTTGGCAATGCTCTTCAGCATTGGCAAGATACTGTGTAGCATGGGCAAAAAAAAAACATTATGGGGCCGATTCCGATCTCGGTCGGAGGCGCACCCAATACCATTCGGTCGGGAAAAAAGCCATGCGAAAGCCTGTTTCCCGACCGATCCGTACAGCACACCGAACGAGTAAGTACGATGCGCACAACAGCACAGAATCCGGCCGAGCCGTACTCACCCAAACCAGGTCCTGTTCTCCGACCGAGGCGAATCCGGAAACGCTGAATCGAGTCGCACGGAAGGGAAAATGCAGCTCCGTCCGGCCGAACAAGTACGATGCGCTTCCCGTACGCGCCGAACCCGTCGCTACGCACGGCACGTCAAAGCATCCGGGAGAGGCGCACATAAGCTCCGATTCGCGCCACAACACAATCCACGGCTACGAGACGAACACGCCAGCGACGAGGACGACGCGAAGCGACGAGGACGACGCGAAGCAACGAGAAGGACGAACGACACGAACCAACCATGAATCCCTTCGTCCCGATCATACCAATATTCTACATTTACTACCGGAACAGGCACGGACGCGTACGGCGCAGAAGGTAAGTCAGACACCAACCACAAAACACATACAACACGTACACGACACATTACACACACACAGAGGGATGCAGAATTTACTTACACCAGCAACAGCAGCACCATAGGGGCGGGATGCCCATCACCAATGCCACATATGCACACAGGGGCCTGAATGCGCACCACCACCCCTACCCAGGGGGGGCCGGATGCCAACCACCACTACCACCCTCACCCAGGGGGGGCTGGATGCCTACCACCACTACCACCCTCACCCAGGGGGGGCTGGATGCCTACCACCACTACCACCCTGAGCCAGGGGGGCTGGATGCCTACCACTACTACCACCCTTAGCCAGGGGGCTGGATGCCTACCACTACTACCACCCTGAGCCAGGGGGCTGGATGCCTACCACTACTACCACCCTTAGCCAGGGGGGCTGGATGCCTACCACTACTACCACCCTTAGCCAGGGGGGCTGGATGCCCACCACCACCCTTAGCCAGGGGGCTGGATGCCCACCACTACTACCACCCTGAGCCAGGGGGCTGGATGCCTACCACTACTACCACCCTTAGCCAGGGGGCTGGATGCCTACCACTACTACCACCCTGAGCCAGGGGGCTGGATGCCTACCACTACTACCACCCTTAGCCAGGGGGGCTGGATGCCTACCACTACTACCACCCTGAGCCAGGGGGGCTGGATGCCTACCACTACTACCACCCTTAGCCAGGGGGGCTGGATGCCTACCACTACTACCACCCTGAGCCAGGGGGGCTGGATGCCTACCACTACTACCACCCTTAGCCAGGGGGCTGGATGCCTACCACTACTACCACCCTGAGCCAGGGGGGCTGGATGCCTACCACTACTACCACCCTTAGCCAGGGGGGCTGGATGCCTACCACTACTACCACCCTGAGCCAGGGGGGGCTGGATGCCTACCACTACTACCACCCTTAGCCAGGGGGGGCTGGATGCCCACCACCACCCTTAGCCAGGGGGGGCTGTATGCCTACCACTACTACCACCCTGAGCCAGGGGGGGGCTGGATGCCTACCACTACTACCACCCTGAGCCAGGGGGGGCTGGATGCCTACCACCCTTAGCCAGGGGGGGGTGGATGCCTACCACTACTACCACCCTGAGCCTGGGGGGGCTGGATGCCTACCACTACTACCACCCTTAGCCAGGGGGGGCTGGATGCCCACCACCACCCTTAGCCAGGGGGGCCTGGATGCCCACCACCACCCTTAGCCAGGGGGCTGGATGCCTACCACTACTACCACCCTTAGCCAGGGGGGCTGGATGCCTCACCACCACCCTTAGCCAGGGGGGCTGGATGCCTACCACTACTACCACCCTGAGCCAGGGGGCTGGATGCCTACCACTACTACCACCCTGAGCCAGGGGGCTGGATGCCTACCACTACTACCACCCTTAGCCAGGGGGGGCTGGATGCCCACCACCACCCTTAGCCAGGGGCGGCTGGATGCCTACCACTACTACCACCCTTAGCCAGGGGGCTGGATGCCTACCACCACCCTTAGCCAGGGGGGCTGGATGCCTACCACTACTACCACCCTGAGCCAGGGGGGCTGGATGCCTACCACTACTACCACCCTGAGCCAGGGGGCTGGATGCCTACCACTACTACCACCCTTAGCCAGGGGGGCTGGATGCCTACCACTACTACCACCCTG